>VXAK01016998.1:95004-158352 GCA_013399435.1 Arenaria interpres | reverse complement strand
CCAACTGCATCTCACTCCATTCCCCACCACTCTCTGGGCCCGGCCTCCGGCCAGTTTTTAACCCAGCGGAGAGTCCTCCCGTCCGAGCCACGGGCAGCCAGTTTCTCCAGGAGGATCCTGTGGGAGACTGTATCAAAGGCCTTGCTAAAGTCCAGGCAAACAACATCCACAGCCTTTCCCTCATCCACCAAGCGGGTCACTTTGTCACAGAAGGAGATCAGGTTGGCCAAGCAGGACCTGCCCTCATGAACCTGCACTGGCTGGGCCTGATCGCCTGGGTGTCCTTCATGTCAGTGAGCACCTCCCCCAGCTCCCTCAGTACCCTCGGGTGGATCCCATCTGGCCCCACAGACTTGTTTATATCCAGGTGTTGGAGCAGGTCCCTCACCACCTCCCTTTGGATTTTGGGGCTTCATTCTCCTCCCCGCCCCTGTCTGCCAGCCCAGGGGTCCGGGTACTCAGGGAACAACCTACTCTACTACTAAAGTCTGAGGAAAAAAAGGCATTAAGTACCTCAGCCTTCTCCTCATCCTTTGTCACCGTGTTACCTCCCACATCCAATAAAGGATGGAGATTCTCCCGAGTCCTCCTCTTGTTACTAGTGTATTTATAGAAATTCCTTCTATTGTTCTTAACATCCAAGGCCAGGTTAAGTTCTAGTTGGGCGCTGGCCATTCTAATCTTTTCCTTACATAGCCCGACAACACCTTTGTAATCTTCCTGAGTGGCCTACCTGTATAGGCCATTGCAATCTTTTTCTTCCTTTCTTGCCTTCTATATAAAAATTTATACCAACGTATAATCTGCATTTCTACAAAATCTGCAGAATTATTGAAAAATTTAAGTTGGAAGATCATCTACTCCAACACCATTATCTCAAAGTATTAGTTACACCAAAAACATGTGAAGCTGCCACTGTCTACTACATATCAGATGATCAAAATCAGATACACATTCTTCCAACTTTTGGCTGCCACAGTACTCAGAAGACCAAATGAGAATTTTGCTTTATCTCTCAATATCCTGTATTTCTACAGCACCTTTCGGCAAAGGACAAAATTAGCAGTCCATCCTTTAGCCTGCATGTTTACTGTCTAATACTGGTAACTCTGTCACCAACTCCATTAATCAGTCCAATGCCAACTGCTTGCTTTGTATCTAAAAGGTCATTTGTTGTACAAAGTTGAACAGTCTTCAGTTTCAGATAATCAGCCTCGAGCATTTTAACAACCAAAGATAATCCATGTATTTTCAAAATTAATACCGTCACCAGACTAGAAAAAAAAGTCAGCAGATCACTGAGACTTACACATCACAGGGTTCATACTTACCAGACAGTAATGTGAAATAAATCTTGCATATTTGATTTTTTGCATGTGCAATTGACTCACTTGTTACTAAGTTTTTATAGCGAAGCCTATCCTGAAAACAAAATTGTGAAAACACACAGGATTTATAAACACTATAAAGTCCTGCTTTGCATAAAACCAAGGCATTGAAAAATCACCGCCAGCAATGAATTCATAGCTACTACTAGGTGAAGATAATAGCCAAGGTGTCAATATAGGTGGTCATGCCCACATTTAGACCGTTAAAATGAGTTAACCAGACTAGGTGCTCAGCACCTGACCATTCTTACTACACCACACATGTGAGCTGAGCTCTTGAACATCTAGATGTTTCATCAGGATATTTAAAGGTCTAAAGATAACTCAATAGTTTTCACAAAGGAAAGAATCCCCACCCAAGCCAAGGGAATTATCTGGATGCAAATTATTAACCCGTCGTTTCCACAAGAGCATAAAAGCAGTACGAGAGAAATACAACTCCACAAACCTGTTTTCAGTTGAAGATATAGTAGTACTGTAGCAACTGTCACTTCCTTTTCAATGCCTGCTTCACTGTAGGAAATCAAGTGTGCCTTGCAAGAGAATTTCAGCTATTGGAATGCAAATTTCCACTTTTCTGCCAAATTGGCATCACCAATGTAACACTCTTCTTTACTTACAGGCAAAAGACTAAGTATTTCACCCCATGAAACAATATACAATTACCTAAACTTTGTTGAGCAGATTCCAAGGGAAAGAATACCCTTCTCATCTCAGTCCTTTAAAAAAGGTCCTAACATTATTTTAACAACAGCTCAGAGATCACTGGCAAAACATTGCTATCTTTGCATCTTGAAACAATTTTTGAAAACGTTCTCAAGTATATGCGTACAATACAAGCACATAAACTGCTTAGCCTTACACTCTGTTCCAACTCTACCGCAGTTTAAAGTGTTGAAACATCACGACACACACATCAATCATTGATCATAGCCTGTTTCTGTAAGCAACCAAGTTCACCATTTCAGCAATTGCTCCTATTTGTTCATAGTATTTTTTCCTAAAGCTGCTGAAATATATGCTTCCATCCACCTATGCTCCAATAGGCTAGTACAGAAAAAACTGTAGCCACAAATCAACGAGCCATCACTGGACAGACAGAAGAATTTCCAATTACACAGAAAACAAGGAAACCAGCAACTGGCTTATATAACATACTCAGTTCATTTACTTAGATAAATGTAACTGAAATGTGATACAACTTTTTAATTACAGAAGTGTAATAAAAATAAAGTTTTTGTTGCTGCCATCCTGCAGTCGCAATTCCAAACTCATTTCCTCTGGGATTTTCCAGCTACTGTTGAGGAGCACTGGCACATGATTTAGCTTCTTCTTTCATGAAAAAAAAAAAAAGTTGCAAAAGTATTTTGCCAGTTGGAGAATAAAACAGTATTGAGAGATTGTATTTATTATTCCTTACAGCAAGACTTTAATCTCGCAGTCTCACATAAACCCAAACCATCTTTCTTGCCTTCCCCACGTCACATGAAACATAGCAGAGTCTGATTTTGTCGTCAGTCTCCACATCCCAGTGCAGAAGCATCCGAACAGTACTCTCTCAATTCTAGGTAAACTTTTCATATTCTTGTGTGTGTGTATACATACACAAACCCAAGAGTTTACCTTTTTCAGATATTTAGAAACAGTTATCAACAGTTAAATCTGGTATTTAAATTTGACATTTCCCAAAGTTCTACGAGCAGATTTTTCACTGGAGGCTGTAGGTCTGCTGTGTGTCCTTCACGGAAAGGGTTATGAAGAGGGACCGTGGATCCTTTCTGTTTTTGCGGACTGTTATCTTTCCTCTCAGGGCCTCTCCTGCAAAAGTAAAAAGGAAATTACTACGCTTAAATTACTGAATCACGCACAGTAGCAGCAAAGGTGTATTACATACCCTTATGTTGTATGACAAGGTGTTCCAAATTAATCAGAATTAACCAAATCTATGAAGCTTTCCTTTATATTTTCAAAGCTCTATGCGATGGCCTTGATAGCAAACATAGGTCAAACTGGCTGCAGTTACACCTGGTGAGGTGCTGAGTTATGTCTGATGCTCTACTTCTCAGATGACCCACCCAAAGGGCTGCTATGCCAATTATTTTACTTGTAATTAGGGAAAAACCCACTGTATTCCTTGGATACACTAACCTCTCTTTGTATCTGGTTGAGTTGGATCTGCACATCAGTATCCAGCATTTCCAGGGAGACACAACTCTCAGCTGTACAGGTACTAAGTGCCGTGCATAAAGAAAAAAGCCTCCATCTCCGAGCTTCAAATATCAGCTCGGTTTCTCATGAAATTATGTATAAGATCTTTAAATTCTTGAACATAGATTCCCATCTATGAAGTGAGCAAATTATTAGCAGTAATAAAACAGTATAAAAAAAAAGCAAACTTGCTAGTCCACAAGATTTAATATTGCATTATTCCTTTGCCGTGCTCCCTAATTTAAACACGCCACTGCTATCAACTTTGAGTAAAACCAAGTAACCACAGCAACCCATTCCACTTCCCACCGCATACGCCATAAGGTTTGTATTTGCACTGCCTTTCATTTAAGCTCTAATTCAGAGAAGTTTTTATCTGGCAGGAAACATTAATACAGAAATCTTCACAACACTTCAAGTATATACATTATTAACAGCAAGTTTTGTTGCTCTGTTGACCGCAACACTCATCATGTATGTGCTTCAGCTAAAACCAAAAAAAGAAAGAAAGCTTTGATGCAGAAGGAAAGAGCCGGGAGACATCTAGAGAGGCACAATTCTCACTTTTGGTGTGACTAAATTTAAGTAAAAGCTTTTGTCCTAGGGAAATTCCAGGCCTTGATGCTTCTGTTGAACATTTTGTCCTAGCCTGCACTGATTAAGTCTGGTGCCACCCCAACCAGCAGCTACAGTTCCAAGGCACATCAAGTTCTTCCACGTTTCTTCTTTACATAATTCAAAGGTCTGTTCTAGCTTTTAAAAGCACTTTCAGATTCTGAAATAAATGAGGAGAAACATTAAACCTGCTGTGCCGACTTAGGAAACTTGGGTATACTCTCTTAAGCTGATACGCTTTACCTTTCACACACTAGACAGGAGATTATTTGTGGATCTGTAAGTCCAACTTCATGATCTAACAGTCCATTTTGCATAATGCAAACGTGCTCAATGGATAAGATGTGAAAAGCCTTTATAGCTATGCAGCTTTCTGAAACTTTATACAGGACTAAACAAAGGGACAACAAACCCATTTCTCTATAAGCACAGCTGTTCTTAACTTCTTCCCCATTCTTTCCTTTCCCCCCTCCTCTCCCCGCACCTAGGATCCTCATAATAAGATAGTAGAAAACTAGATTTACGGCTATGAGGAGCTCCAGGAACTGGTTCATACTATATCAATTTAAAACAAGACTATAAAGTTTGTGTCAGTCATGTAAAAGTCACATAAACTGAAATCCGTAGCTAGTCATAGGGTTTACTATCAGCTCATTTGAAAGTTTTATTTCAAAAACAGTTTTGAAAGACCAAGCTTTCAACAAGATTCTTTTTTTCCAGATACTAAAGGAGCTACTTTCATTAACAATATTATTCATATTTTTGAGTATTAAGCACAAATTTACTGAGAAGGCTGGACTGGAGGACATTAAAGATAATTTAATTTTCTTATTAGCTTTCATCTGCTTCCTCCAACCCCATTCTCATGACCCAACAAAAAGCAAGCAAATTCCATGTTCCCTGGGCAGTGGACATGAATGACTGAGATAATACAAAGTGACTCACAAAGAATCGTGAAAATGGTTTCACAGATTGCTTAAACAGAGACAGATTTGCCAGGTAGAAGGACAAGTTAAAGAAAAAAGGGCATTTTGGCTTATTTCCAACTAGGAAGATTTACCTAGTTAGAACACACAAATTTTGAGAACTGCTGCAAAATTAATGGAGTTAATTGTTTAATTAATATTATTAATATTATATAACATATATTATATTAATAATTAATATTATTGATTTAATTATTTAGCATCCTGTAATATTAAATGTTTTAAAAATTGTTAAGCCTCTAAGAGAATTAAAATCCCACTATTTAAATCAATCCAGATGGCAATCTTACCCTTTTAAATTATAAAACAAAGCAATACAATAAATGAAGTAAAAATCTAAATATAATTTCATAGATCACAGCTGACTTCACAGAACAGAACCCTGAGATTCTGTTTGTAAAGGCAGCTGATGAAATGACCCACTCCATTTTTCTCAGCTCTTTCTTATGCAGTAACCACATTAAATCTGCCTTTCTAAACAGTCTTTTCTGAGGGCTGAAGCAAACAACAGCAGTGCAACCAACTTACAAAAAGGCAGTTCTGAACAATTAATCAATGTCATGTAGATAGAAAATGACTGATGTTTTTTCACCATTCTGCTGTCCTACGAGCTGCCTGGAGGAAGCTGTCTCTGGGACTCAGCTGCATCACCTTGCGCTTATCATGCTCAGCTGAATGCAAGTAAACCACACAGTGCCATTGCAGTTTGATTAGGACAAAACTGAATCCATTACAACCCCCTTCCTGCATTTTTATTATCCCTTGGGGAGCCCTGAATTTTGTCCCCAAAAAGAGAAAAAAAAAAAAAGGCAAAAAGAAAAGAATTCAGCAGAAGAGCTGCACAAGCTTGCTAGCACAGGAATAAAATGCATCCCTAGGTCCATACTGACCCACTGCCACATAACACACATCTGATTAAAATGCTCTACAGTATACCCTATACACATGCTCTGAACACTCAAAATAGTTTATTTTGGTTCTTTTACCATGAGTGAAACTCAATCGTCTTTCAATTATGTTTGTGCAATACAATCACACATCAGACAAGCCTGCGGTCTGAAAGTGAAGATACCTCTCAGTGCAAGAGCCCTATGCCCTATCACCAAGAGCGTTTAGGCCCAACAAACTGTATTTTTTTCAGTCTATAACTTCATTGATCTGAAAGGATTTGACGGAACCAAAGATTCCAAGCAATCTCCTGAATGGACATCTGTAACAGGTGCTTAAAGCTCAAAATGATCCATGGCAATGAACTTGTAATGTGAAGAACTACCCTGCTTTCACCACAACGTGGGATCCCCTCCCTCTCCAATTATGAAAAAGATTGAGAGAGTTACTGAAGATAGCCAGCAATCAAGATCCTTCAGGTTTCTTTCTTTTCTTCCTGTGGAAGAGCTTTATGAAGCTAACAGTGAGACAAGTAAGAACACAGTACTCACAGCATTGTTTATTCTGACACCATGAAAATTTAAGAACCTTACAGAAGATCTCACTGCAATCACTTCAAAGACAGCTGCTAGAAAACTGGGGGGATTTGGGTTACAGACACCTTAACTACTGAACTGCTGGGGAGAAAAATCTTTACAAATCTCCTACACTTCAATAACCACAAGCTTCTAAGAGGTAGTCATATGTGCCTCCGCAGTTACACAACAGTAAGCTTTGACACGGCTCTTCATGATAAGGTTGCCCTCGCTTGAAGCTGACAATTTAAACATTATCTAGTTTTTCACCCTAGTTTAGACTCACTGGACCCACTGTCTTACACAACACTCAGGTCTAGCACGCAACTGGAAAAAAAGCAAGTCTCAAAAGCATTGCTCTGGAAGAGCTGGCTAGAAAGTAGCTTCCACATACATCTATCTTCTGAAAACGAAACAGAACAGTAAAAGACAGAAGTCATTTGTGGTGCGACCAAGAGAATGTCCCTTAAACTCAGTAACTTATCCTTAATCCTCCTGTTCATCTTCCTAAACTGCAGGTACCTGCAGCGGTACACATACCGCCACCTTCCTATTTGGTCACATCTCTCACCAAATCCCCAACCCAATGGGACCCAACGAACAGTTTCTGGTGCTTACAAATGTTTCTGAAAAGTCAGCAGGACGATTTTAAACTGCAGATTGAGAAAGACAGAGCACAAGACATGCAAGATGTAGTTTGACCTCAAAATCCAAGTTTTAACAATTACTAGGTTCTAAAAGCGAGCATCATTTTTGGAGGTATCACTTGTGAGTAAACAAGTGAGAGTATTCTACAGACACTATGCTGCAGCCGTAGACAGGCAAAACAGTAAAATCTCAATTAGGAACCAAATTATCCAACTGGGATATACAACGCTGAAGTATTTCACTATAAGATCAAAACATTCCGACAGATTAATTGTGCTAGTGTTGTTTTCCTACTCTTTACAAAACTCTCTAGGTAGGCAAATTAGCATTTTTCAGTTTGTAAAGTTACAAACAGCTACTCAATTACGGAAACCAGGGAGTTAAAAGATAATCAAGGATTTTACAGGGGCTTAGAGATATGAGTTCTACTTCAGTTTTGCTGTGTTAGCCCCTTTTAGCACTGTAGAAAAACAAATGAAGGTTTTATTTCCACTGCACCGTAATATCAAGAACACAAAATGCCAACAATATGCTGTTTTATTGCTAATGGAATTTGCTTGCATACAGATCCGGATTTTAACTTAATGCACTGTTACTGAAAAGATTCTGTGCACCTTCTAAAATAATTTTGTAAGCATTTTATGTAGTAAATGCTTGAGACAAACAAATGAGAATGATATCCTGTCT
Source organism: Arenaria interpres (assembly GCA_013399435.1). NCBI lineage: Eukaryota > Metazoa > Chordata > Aves > Charadriiformes > Scolopacidae > Arenaria > Arenaria interpres. The sequence goes on along the minus strand of VXAK01016998.1, from coordinate 150,357 downwards.
ATAATATTTTCTTTATGAAATTTACAAGGAGTATTTCAATGAAACGACGAGACTCATGTTTGGACCATTAATAACAAAAAGATACTGCTTTGACATCTCAATTTCACTTTTCAAAATAAAGACATTTTCAAGCTATTAAGAGGGCTGCTAAGTGAAGCCTTGTACTCTGTAGGGAGTCTACAATACAATACTCTTTTGTCTGAGAAACACCAGTTTTTCTGGCAATAAAACATCATCTGGCTTCTTTCTCCAGTTTCTTTAATTTTAGTGCATGCTAAGCAGTTAAAGCATATCCAACATGTCAATGCTATTTTGTTTTACTTCATTGTACATCAGCTTCAAGTCTCTCGTTGCAGTCTGTGAGGAGGAAAACTAGCTTTTCAGAATACTTAAGTAGAAGGAGACTATCCCCCACTCACACATCAAATCTAAACCAAATCAACAGAAATTATCCATTAAAACTATATACAAAGCTCTCTACCGTATCAAGCTGAAATTCAGTGGCAAATCACAAATATTAATTAGGTGTAACTCTTATTGCCTCACTCTCCAGACCTTTGGATCTAGATTAAACCTCTCCCCTTTCACCCCAGGGATCTGTGAACATTGCAGCAAAGGAGGGAGGATCAGTTGCAAGCTTCATCCGTTGGCTTGTAATGGCTTGATTCTGTTACCATTAGAACAGAGATCAAAACACTCAGTCTTCTTTATGGCTGAGAAAATAGATCTATTTTTACAACAAATAACCTGGCATCAAACAGCTGAGAAAATTAGCTAGTTCACACTGCAGAACAAAACAATTTTGCAGTGGCATAAAGGAGACTTTTCCTGTTAAATACCCAACAGGTTCAGATATCTGTGAAGCTCAACTTCTTTTACAGAGCACACTGAAGTACAATCAGTGCCTTATAACCAGTTCAGGCATATCCCCTAAAGCTATAAAGCACCTGAGAGAGACTTCACACCAAGAGCGTTTAGGACTCAGTAAAACAGGTTTTACTCAGAACTAGAAATCTGAGGGAACCACTTTTCTTTACTGGGGAAGAAACCCACCCTGTCTGAAAGACGCTTTCAAGACAAGAAAGCATTTCAAGTATTTCACAACCTATTAAAATACTGAAAGCAAATCCCACCATGGGTACACTGGTCAGGTAATTCCAAGACTCAGTGTCCCAATGGAAACCGGAGACAAGTGACCTTCCTCAGGGGTCAGTACTGGGACAATTCCTGTTCAACATCTTTGTCGGGACATGGACAGCGTGATTGAGTGCACCCTCAGCAAGTCTGCTGATGACACCAAGCTGTGTGGAGTGGTCAACACGCTGGAGGAAAGGGATGCCATCCAGATTCCTCTGGACAGGCTTGAGAGGTGGGCCCGTGTGAACGTAGTAGTGGCCAGCAGGACTAGGGAAACAATTGTTCCCCTGTACTTGGCACTGGTGAGGCCACACCCTGTATACTGTGTCCTGTTTTGGGCCCCTTACCACAAAAAAGACATTGAGGTGCCGGAAGTGTCCAGAGAAGGGCAACGAAGCTGGCGAGAGGTCTAGAGAATAAGTTTTATGAGCAACCAAGAGAACTGGGGTTATTCAGCCTGGAGAAGAGGAGGCTGAGGGGAGACCTTATTGCTCTCTACAACTCCCTGAAAGGAGGGTATAGAGAGGTGGGGGTCGGTCTCTTCTCCCAAGTCACAGGTGATAGGACAGGAGGAAATGGCCTCAAGTTGCGCCAGGGGAGGTTCAGGCTGGATACTGGAACGGGCTGCCCAGGGAAGTGGTTGAGGCACCATCTCTGGAGGGGTTTAAAAGACAGACGCAGCACTGAGGGACATGGTTTAGTGGTGTTTTTGGCAGTGGTAAGTTTATGGTTGGATTTTACGATCTTGGAGGTCTTTTCCAACCTAAATGATTCTATGAATACCTTTTGTCACAAGTGGGACTTCTTCGCTCTGTCTCCTGGTATCATATATATACATTTTCTAAGAATTTATACAGAGCATTAATGAATATTGGTAAACACAAGGACGGACATCAAAGCTGAAGCCTTCAAATTATGCAAATGTGTTTAATCTAATACAGTTCCTTTTCTTCATCAGTTAACTTGCATTGAGAGAAGTCCATTTGAAGACAAAAAGTTTCCCCAAAGGCTAAATTTGGAGTGGAGCTCATTCAACATGCCAGGCACAAACAACGGGTGGTGAAATAGTCACAAGCAGTGCTAACTCATTAACAAGTCACAGATGAGAAACAGCTCCAAGTGCAACCTTACTTAAACTGCAAAAGAAGTTCGAGCAGTTTGTTTAGCTGGTAAAACACAAAGTGAAAGACTGAAGAAATCAAAGAATATGGTTAACTACTAATTACCGAGATGAATATTTAAGTTGCTATTTTTAGAAAGAAAAAAAAACAACACGAAAAAATGTAAGATAGGGAAATCTGTACTTATAGTAACATGTCTTGGGGAAAAAAGATCTTTGGAACAATGGAGAAGGATCAAAGTCAGAGAAAATGTTGGGGGTTTTTTCCAAAAAAAAATCAGCTAAATTACGCAACATTCCTACGTAAGTACCAGGAAACACCTTCTGCCCTGATGAGTTTATGTCGTCCATAAACAACAAATATCCTACAGAAACTAAAACTGGGATTACAAAGAAAAAGTATATTGCATCAGGAGTTTCTCTCAGAACCTTCTCTAGCACTACAAATAACAGACAGAAAACCCTAGATTGAAGTAGTAATTTTATATAAAATATAAAAACAGATAGAATGGATAAAAGGACGGGAAGGGGGACCTTAAATAATTACAAAGAGGAGGAGACAGAAAGGAAAGAGAGACACAGCTGTAACAAGATTTGTTATGGGAATAATCTTAAGAAATACGAGCTAATAAAGAGAAAGGGAAGAGTTACAGCAAAAGTGATCTTGAAGGTCAACTAGGTTGTGTTCACTGCTTCAAAGCACGCTGCTTCTGCAGTTGTCTTCAGAAAGTCACTGCACCCAGACTCGAATTCTGGAGCCAGGCACACCTCCCAGTAATTTCACACATTTACCAAATGTCAAATGATCTATGTAATATTAAATAATGTGCATATTCTATCAAATGTCATTGCACTTAAAAAATTCTCACTTCACACTCTATGACATTGAAATTTAATGAGTTGCTGCAAGGAGACCTTAGTCAGCCTCATCTAGAAAGAGAAACTGAACAGAGCACAAGCCAAGTACAAATGCACCAATGCATACACGCACCCCAAGAAGTGACAGGGCCTAAGAATATGCAAATAAAAATTACTTCAGAATATAAAGTCAAAGCATGACAGAGAAATTATTTGTCAGATAACATAGACCACATTTAGGAAAGAAGCTCCTGGTAAAAAGTTGTCATGGCTGATAGCTGGAAAAGGCAACTGTAAAAAGCAGTTTAATTAAGCACAGAAGTTGCTTTCACCACTGTACATTCATAATTAGGTCTGTTAAGAGAGATAATATTCCATCTACATCAATACTTCTCTATAACATCTCTAAGCCTCTTGACCTCAGGGCTTTTTGCAGCATCCACGTAAGTTTTGGTATGCTTTTCCCCAATATGTCTGATCTAGTTATAAACTATTCAGGCTGGGTTCATGTATAACCATGAATTTATCAACCAATCAGCGGAAACGAGCTCCATTCAGATGTTCCTCCCTTGGTCTTGTCTGTAATGAAAAATGGCCTTTAAAGACGACTAATTCACCACTGGGTAAGAGTTGAACAGTGCTGAGAAATATCGCATGGTTAAGTGGACAAAACCAAAAAATAATAAAACAGCATAAAAATTAACTACTTTGTTTTCCTTGATTGTAAAGAGACTAGGTGAGTCTGAAGGAAAGTGCAGTTCTAGAGGAATAAGAGGACAAGACTTAGAATTCTTGACCTGCTGTACGTCCGTTCTCTTGCATGATTATGCTGTGACGGTCACAGACATACTTCTGTGTCTACCAAGCAAGAAATGTTTGACTACTTGCATAGAAATATATTTTCAAGACTTACCAAATAGAAATAATTAAAACCTCTAACAGACATCACTTTAGTTCAAAACCTTACTTCAATAATTTATCATCTGAATTTTGGGTTATCCCTGATGATAAGTGCCTTTTTAGCTGCATCAAATTCAAGGTGACACATACTACGGAACTTATCCATTTTATAAAAATGTACAGTGTACCAAAATAACTTTTTCCATACTTCAATGGATTAAGTTCATGGTTGCGAGTTCTTTGAAACGGTATTTACAGAGTAATCCCACAGTGCCAGGTACAACACCCATGCATATACTGCTGATTCATATAACAAATATGGCATAATTCAGGAGCGCTACAGAAAGTCCTATGCAAGCACTTGACAAACGTAATACTTAAGAACCAAAGGTTCTTAACTTAAAGTTAAAATTAAGAGAATGTTAATAGCAGCATTATGGTCTTACATTTTCTTCCTCAGAAGTGCTTTGATACAGAAGTTTTCTCATCAAAATTACAGTATGGAACTATGCAAGTATAAGACATACGCCCACTTACGATATACCTATGCAAACATTTATATGTATTTTAAACATGAATTTTGTATAGATAGGTATTTCCCAGAGCTTTGCTGAGACAAAAAAAAAAATCCTTAGCAGCAGCCAAAAGATTTGTTTACTAGTTCTTCTTTACACTTACATCATTTTTAAAGTATTTTAGATTTAAATTTAATGATAACGGCAGCGTAACACAATCACTGTCATACCACAACTGAATGTAAATATACCTGCTTCTACAGGAACTGGTTTCTCCAGGAGAAAAACTGTCTGTTTCCAGTGTGTTTTAGTACACTGGGGACCAGTTGAAAACAAGACCTGCAACAGAAGAGTTCAAGAGTTTGATTAAGAACAACATTTTTGATATCACACCACATCAATCAATTACTGAATGCACGTGCACATGAAGTGTTTGTTACAGCAAAACAGACTCACTGCCAAACACCTTGAGGGAGAATACAATACAAACACACCCTCACCTCTCAAAAACATTTTAAAAATGCATTACCCCAAATACTCACCTTGTTGTGACAGTTCTTCTCAAAAAATATATCAAAATAACCAGCAACTGCCTATAAAAAAGAGGAAAAAAGCCAATATAATAAAGGATTATAGTGACACTTAAGAAAAAGTGTCATTAACATATACACTTATTAGGATTGCTACTCCTTTTCAAGCCTTTACTGAGAGGAACAAGCTTAGATTTTCGCTTTCAAGCACACTAGAAATCCTAAGGAAAAAAATAAGCTGTCATCACACCTTTGTTCTACTTGAGAATATTCAGCCCACTGCAACCGCATTTTATTACATATCAAATCTTAGTCTGAGTTTCCAAAATAACCTACACGCCCCAAATGCAAGTAGAATTACATGTGAGAAAACAGCCTTTCAGATGGGCAAACCCACGAACATAAAATTCAGTCCTGGTCCTCTACAGCTCCCATGACTCTCGCCAGACACACAGTACGAGGGATTCTGCATGACGTGTGCGCTCTTTGCATAGTTTAACACTATTTTCCACAACAGCTCCCTGTGAACAGAAGCAGAGCATAACCTGGCAGGGAGTATTTTTCTTCCTCTACCACACACACAGGTACGGAAGAAGATTCACAAATGCCTCACAATGGCCTTTTGAGTGGTTAATGGTTCCTAATGGTAACTCTCCGTATTATTCCTTGGAACACCACTTGTGTCCCTCCTGCCATCCTGCCCCTAACCTCAAAAAGAGCCTCTCTTTTCAGTGCATAATTTGTAGTGGCACTCTTCTTCCAGCTTGAAGAGGTAAAGAAATACAAAATGTCCACACTCAAAACAGTATACTGACACTATCAGTTATACAGTCATCTAATACCGGCCTGTATTTTTCACCAAAAAAAGCCTTGTGAGAGTCCCAGAAATTCAAAGAATTCAAATAAAGAACTGGAAGATGCCAATCGAGGACCATCCGCTCCAGTTTCACCTCTGAATTCCTGTCCATGCTCACCTTTATTTACTTTCTACTGTCTCCTACAAAAAGGCTAAAGCAAATCAGACTGTGGGCCCAAGGCAGTTATGCTTTTCTATTTTACGTCAGTCTGAAGAAATGACCCAGAACAGAGCTTTTGAGGAACTCCAACTACAGTGGGAAGGGATTCTCTCCACATCGGCTACAGTTATGTTCCAACAAGATACATATCAATTCAATGATGGCAAGCCAGTGGCATGAAAGCTCACTGCAAACAACTGATTATAACCTTCTGCTCACAGCACCAGTAGTTTTCTCCTGCTTTAAGTCTGGGAAACTGATTGCTCCCAACATTTACAAAGGACAAGCTCTGCAGCACACCCTTCATGTAGACTCAGAGTTATATTGTGAAGGGGAAAAAAAAAATAAAAAAATGAGTCAAACATGCCTACAAAATTAAGGTAACAAACTGAAGAGCATAGGGCTTTCTCATTATGAAATATGTAAACTGAATGATAGCTAAGCCTTTCTGGTATTTTTCCTCTCTAGTCTAAACCCAGAACGGCTTTCACCAACATGGTAGAGAATACAAGGTGTTAAAGCGAGTAAGCCTATGTTAAAGCACTTGTGTTAGCTTTTCAAGCAAGGGTACTCCAGAGAAGACTGGCAGGTTCCAAATTCCAATGCGGGCAAATATTCTTCAAAAAAAATGAACCAAGAAGACACTGAGGGACCTTTGTGACAAATGAGCACCAGATGTGGGAAACAGTGACTCTTCCATCTCTTTAGTAAAGTCCTATCACTCAATGCTGAGAATCTCATTCCCAAGTGAATTACAGCCTTGTCTCTAATACGCCTTTCTGAGTAAAGATTGAGAATGTTTTGCAAAGTTTTATTGACCATCAGACTACTTTTGTTGATGCACAATCTTTTCTGGGCATTAGTCAGAGATCTACTAAGTCCTACAAAAGTATTTTTCAATCATCAGGTCAATACTGTTGATATGTTTACAAATAAGACCTAGGATCTGAGAAAGGAAAACAAGGTTGAGACAACAAAAATACATTCAAAATTGAGGGGCGAAAATGGCTTCCAGAGAAAGTGAGACAATCAAGCTACATTTAGGACTAGAAAGCTAAAAACTCCAAACGGACATACCATTTCTAAGGTGGATACAATTACCTATACATTTGGCAGCAAGAAGTAACAGAAACACCCTACAGGCTATCCTAAAGAAATGTCCCCAGATGAACATTCTGGGGAGATCAAGTTCAGGCTGAGAGGAAACTGCAATTAGAAGCAAAAAACTGCTCCCTGCTATTCGCTGGCTCCTGTGCTCAGGGAAACAGGATTTATACACCTTCCGCAAATGACTAGGATAAATGACCACCTTATTGTTTACAGTATCAATGGTTTCCCTCACTGAAAGAACCTGAAACATTAACTTTGACTATCTAAATCAAGAGGTGGTAACAGTAATTATCACACTTCACAGAGACCACTTTACTCAGAGCTCCAAGGATTACAGAGTTCAAGAGTTCAAGGGATTATAGAGAGCAAGAGCTCTATATTGATCTATTACGTTATTTTTGTTACATTCAAACATGGATATACGTCCTTCAATATTGATTCTGAAATAGTTGCTGAGCCAAAAGAAAAAAAAAAGTATTAAAAATACTTTAACTAAATAAATTCCTCAAGTCGCTAAAGATAAGCTCCCGTGAATGGCTTCAGGTGCTCCCCAACATTCCTCAAATTTCTCTGACAACTCTTGACTGAAATCCTAGATCCCTTTCCAGATGTATTCTCTCCATCCAGTCAGTTAAAGCTGGGCAGGGGGGGAACCCCAAAACCATAACACGCACTCTGGTGAGCCATGTAAATAGGCAAGGTTCAGATCCCAGTCCTGCAGAGCTAAATATCAGTTATATGCTTAAATACATACAGGAGAGAGTTAGAATGATGTTTTGAAAACTAACTGTAAGACCACATATTGCAATTCAGAAATCTAACAAGTATCATCTATGAATAGATATTTTCAAACCATTTCTGAGCCAACTTTAAAAAAAAAAAAAAGCCACACACACACACCTGGCTTGACAATCTGTCTTATGGAATTGGTTACAACTATGTAATTTATTTTTAATAAACACTTTTAGGCAACCTACCATCAATCATTTACCAACACTGCATTTTATCTCTAGATAAAAATCTCTCCCCCCACACTTTAAATCTTTGGGAAAACAAAAAGTCTAATACCAAACCCAGAAGTTACTGATCAGCTGCAAATTTTGTTTAGTATTCGCGATGGCAGCTATTCTACAAGCCAGTTACAGTTGAAGAGATACAGAAAGTGAAAAAGCACAAATTAAATATACCCCACTTTGATGCACACAGCCTGTGGCTTACCCCGTAAAACAGGAAACCAAACCAAAAGTTTAAACCTGCAATTCAACAGAAGTAAATTATTTGCATATACCTAGCTAATAAACGTAAGGTCAAGCCTATCCTGAAGCCTCCCAGTAACTCCAGCCTAGATTAATTACCTTCTTCCTTTCCTCCTCTTTATTTCATGGGGAGGACTCCACGTGTTCCCGCGTCAGAGAAGCATTTTAAAAGGCATTCAATTTAACCAAATTACACATCATTTTAATGAAGAAATTCAGTTTTATTTCTGAACAGATACGTTAAAGGAATTATTAAATTCACTAGCTCTTCTCAAAAAAGGCTTGCTCCATATGCTCACCCAAACACTATGCTACGCTTACATTTTTAAATATACTGTTGGCCTTTTTGAGATCTTTCTGCTTTTGAGCTGTTTTGTCATATTTGATCTGCTCCAGCCCTAAGGGATCTCAAGCCAGCTACATGGATAACTACAGACTCATTAAAAAGCACACACCTGACCTTCCTGAAACCCGCCCAGACAATTCTGTAGAATAAGAAAAGCAATCGGTAAGGACAGTCACAACAAGTTTCAAGGCTGACATGGTCCCAAGCCTACATTAAGGTTTAAATTGGTAAGTAATTAGCTACAGATATTGTTTTCTCTATTTCCTTTAGCAATTCACACCACCCATTCCAATACTTCTATGTATAAAAGTGATTGTTCAATTAAAAGCTTTATCACAAGAAATAGGGCTGCTTCTATGCTAAAATACAGGGAGGGCGTGCAGGATCCCAGCATTGCTCTAAGACCTTTTTGTAGAAAACACACAAGCAAGGAACCCAAGAGAAAGAGAAGCCTCAAATTTAGTAGTTAAACTAGAAAACCTTAATGTCTGAAGAGCAGGTGGGCCTACAAAGAGAAACCTTGTTTTTGGTTTTTTTTGTTTGTTTGTTTTTGTTTTTTTCCACCCGATTTAATCATTTCCTCATACCAGAAAAAAAGTTGACAGCTTCCTTGAAAGAGTTATGAAAAACTAAAACCTGACGGCATTACAGAAACCTATTTCAATACTCACAAATGCAAGTGCTAAAACCCCCTAACCTAAAACAACCCTCCTATCCCCACCTTGCACCACTAAAGAAATGACCTAATACTAGAAATGGCCTAGAAATGATCACATTAATGATTTGGGGGGAAGAGGGAGGGAGGTCAGAAGTAAACTTCTATTAAATATGCAATACTAAAGAAAGACATTTTCAATGTTTACAGTTTGAAGGAAGATTAAGTCCTCCCTTCTCATAAAATCTAACACACAGAGCAAAATATATGGGAAAAAACCCCACTTACAAGTGGCATATTAGAAGCACAGACACGAGCACGCTAAAATGGAACATAGAGTAGACCAGATTTTTATTAAAGGTGGCATATTCTTTAGAAGAAGACAAACTAAAGAAGAGGAACAAGCAAGTAATGTCCCCATAAAATGTATTTTTTTTAAGCATAATGATAACAGGTTTTTCTTCCATTGCAGTTCTCCTCATCTTTTTGCTCCATCTTTGACAGCTCATTTACAACTTCACCAGCAACTAATCAGCAAGAACTTAAGCCTTCTCTGGAAGAATCTTTCAAGTGCCAGTCTCCCAAATACCATGAAAGAGGAAAACAAAAATAATGACTTCTAAACTGGTAATAAATAATGGCAACTCCAGCCTGACACATGCTCTAGCCTCAAAGGATGTTAAATATTAGGAAACACCGCAGAAATATTATTCTTCCTGTTCTCAAATAAATTGCCAGGAGGAACACAGAGCTATGAGATCAAAAACTCCAACTCTAGAACAAAGTCCCCACATCTACCCAGGGAACTAAGAAGGTTAAGTAAAAAACCTAAGGAAATATTTATCAATAGATCTGCATTACTGAGACTGCAAAGCAGTATCCTATAAGGGTCGAAGAGTTCACTCAACAGCTAAAACCAAAATCTTCCTAAAATTACAATAGCAGCCACTAAATTCTACCTGATCATGTCAAAACCAGGTTTTGATGAAGACGTAAAGTAGCTTAAGGTCTTCATCCATCACTGAGAGTTTCCAAGGTGTTCATGCAAACATACAAAAGACTGTAAATGAAGCAATTCCTCCCGCTAAGATTCACTTGTCTTCAACAAATTTTTCTTCCCTCCTAGATGAATTACTTTGAGCCTTCCCCCCCCATTTATTCATGTAATACGTACCAAATATGTTAAAGCTTTTTGTGATCTTAATATACATAACAGATGAATATTAATACGTATTATTTATACTCTTTCACTCAATGTCCTTAGCTGAAATGGGAAGAGGAGTCTATATTTTAATTCATGTATTTCTGAATAATAAAGCTTTTTTTTCTAAAGAAAATGGCTGGCTGTACTGGCTGTGCACGCAGCATTTTAACAGGATAAAACAAATGAGATCGCTCGACTCCTATGTGAACTCGTAAAGGCAACCTCGCCAATTCACTTAGGAACAAGGAAATTAAAAATTATCATCATCGCTATCACCTACAGTGAGTAATTTATCATTCTTGCTCTTCACTAGTATCATGTTCCAACAGTGAGTGGCTACAACAAATACAATTAGACAGCTGGCCACAGAAGTGGGAGATAATGTGCTTTTGATGGAGTTTATCCAAGCATGGAGATGGAATGTTTGTCATCCATGTGGCAGAGTTGCTGCATTTTTATCACAGGGAAAAGAAACCCCTCGCTATTAGAAGCCAACATTTTTTGTTCTAAAAAGAATAAGAATCTGAAGATCACTGTAGAGGAGGTTACCAATACCTAAATAGATCGGAAGGGCAAATCCTGCTTCATAACGTGATAGAGCAGTCTTTCCTCTAAACAGAAATCAGGGATACAAGGTGTGCTTAACTGCATACCCAAAGCCAGACTTCCACCTTTTAGCTTAAAAATTTAGCTTCTCACCTAAGGTTGGAATCAAAGACTTATATGCTAATACTTATTGCTGGCTCCCAAATGGAAGATTGGACATTAAAAAAATGAAACCGTCTAACATTTAAGAAGATCTTAACAAACAAAGATTTTCCCTTAGTCAAAATAATTTTCTCCAATCAACTCAACTTCTTTTTCCTCCTAAACGTTTTAATACATCAGTCACGTCCTCTGGTTCATTATCCCTTTTTCCCCCCACTTTTTATACACATCCCCTGCTCTGTCACAAGATCTCCTGGGAGCAATAAGAGATACTGCCATTTTCCTCCCCAGGGATATTGTTATTCAGCTAGGAAAGATCAACCTTGATGGACTCACAGGGGAAATGCTCACAAACAAAAGAGAAAGTTTGTCAATTGATTTCTACACTGAGGGTAATCACCATTATATTTTATCTCAAAAGCTCACACAGCAATCAGCTTAGAATACAATTAATGGAATATTTTCCTAGCAGCATCTACTAACTGATATTAGCCAGATGTCTCATTAAAATCAGCAGTGACAAACCCTAGCTCTTTACCAGGAATATGCACTTTTGCAGGCTAATTAAATTTATTTTTGGCCATTATCTTTGTAAGACTGAAATAAAGTCAACTTGCCCTAAAAGTGCTTTGAAACAGTTCATATAATGATTCTATACAACCATTTCATGCTCTGAAAATCTTCAGCATTTGAAAGCTAAAATAATGATAAATAAAGTTAATCCTAAAATATATTACTTGGTAGTAAACCACAGGATGAAGAAAAATCAGCAGAAAGAATATGTGCTCTGCTAGATATAATTTTTAAGCATATAGTGTGTGTATACATAATGCATATAAAATGCATTATAGGATCATCTGCAATATACCTTTAGGATGCACCTAGAGAGAGACATCAGGCTGATCTGTTATGAGCATGACGCAATACTCTGCTAGGTTGGGGTTTTTTTTCCTCACACAAAAGTATGACAGTAATTTAAAATAATTTACAGGTGGAAGAATAGACCTACATGACGTAAATTCCAATGCTCTTAAGTCTGAGGAATTGTGTGGTTTTTCTATTTTGCACCAGCTCTTCACCATGTCCAGGCATTTATATCCTGACTTAGCCCATTTATTTAAAAACAGAAACCAGCCTATTGCCTACTGAATTGCGCGGTTTTCAAACAAACTCTGGTACAACTAATTGGGACTATCATACAACCAGATAATTAGCCAAGAGGTCAGCAACAAGGCCTTCTGACACCAAGAAGAATGATAATAGCTAGAAAAGATGAGAAATATCTACTTCAGCACTTGCATTATCAGTTTTCAGGAAGTAAAAGGTTTGTACTAAAAAGTGACAAAGCAAAATGGAGGGAAAAAGAATAAATATCAAAGGATGAAAAAGAGGTAGGTGGCAAGTCCAAAAGCTTAGCATTAGGCGTGAGAAGCTAATCTTCCTGTGCTCCCTCCAGGCAAAGAGCAGGGAAAAAGCTCTGTTCCCAACAGTCTCTTAGGCGAAGCTTTCCCCCAGCCTTTAGGAAATCCTCCCAGAAAGTGGTTTACCAGAACAATTTAGAAGAAGCGAAATAAAGTATTGGGAGATCAAGACAAGGTCAGCTGTTCTGTTGAGGCTAAAAATAAACACAGAAAACAAGCACAGAATTTCAAACAGTATCTACTAAAGGAGTGGGGGGGGTGAAGAGAGACTGACAAAAACTAAGGTCAGCTTTTAGAATCCTAGAATGGTTAGAGTTGGAAGGGAGCTTGAAGATCATCGAGTTCCAACCCCCCTGCCATGGGCAGGGACATCTCTCACCAGACCAGGTTGGTCCAAGCCCCATCCAGCCTGGCCTTGAACCCCTCCAGGGATGGGGCAGCCACAGCTTCTCTGGGCAACCTGTTCCAGTGCCTCACCACCCTCACAGCAAAGAATTCCTGTTTAAAACCCAAGTTTCAGAGGTATTTAACATCTTGCCACAGAAACGCAAAGTGCAGTCTCTCCTGCACAAGGGGTCCTGGGAGTGTTCCAAGTCATAATCAAAGCAAATGCTGTAATGAGTTGGTAAAAAGACAGCATTATGGCTTTGATTCCTGTCAGTTTTTACAACTTACTGCCCTGTTACCACAGGCGTGCAAACAGGAGGATAGGAGGAAGCAACAGACCCCAACATGGCTAATGCCTCCAGAGCAGCCAGCTGAAAGCTTAGCTCTTCAACGATGAACGTTATGCTGCATACTCCATCTAGACGAGGCCACAACGCTTTCTCTGAGTACTTCTGCAAAAACAAGTTCAGCAACAGATGCCACATTCAAGGCCGGGCTGGATGGGGCTTTGAGCAACCTGGTCTAATGGGAGGTGTCCCTGCCCAAGGCAGGGGGATTGAACACAAATGATCTTTAAGGTCCCTTCCAACCCAAACCATTCTATGATTCTATGACACGTTTCCATGTGAGGGTGTCTACTCTGTACTCCTCCACACCCATGAAGTGCCTTGGAATGGAAACCCACTCCCCACAGCCCGAGGAGACAGTACAAACTGGGAGCTGATCTGCCATAGGATCCACAAAACTAACATATCACCTAAGCTTTCCACCTGTTGGTTTATAAAGACAGACCACCTGGAGGGAGTCCTAGAGGCAACACTAGAAATAGGGTTGAGGAAGAGCTGCTTTGAAATGAACTTTAAGGTGTGAGCTAAAAACCCCTGATATATACAAGCATATAAGGCTGGATTTCTAAATTCTTAATTCGTCAAAATATTTTTTTTCTAAATAAAGCAAAAATATTTTAAACTGTTCATATTTTTAAAAATGCAAAAATTGTAACAAACAAGTACAAAAAGCTAGAATTTTTGGCAATATAAGCAGCTTTCTCTTTTTATGCAAAAATTGGAAAGCCAATAGAACAACAAAACACGGATGCAAAGGAGAAAAACATCAAATGTTATTTTCAAAGGACAAATTGCAATCTTAAAGCATCTCCTCAAAAATTCTCAATATAAATAATGGACTTTTATTGTTCATTTACTGCAAGGTTAGGCAGCCTGATATGATGGATGAACTGTCAACCCCCAACTAAACTTCTACAATCCATCATAGAAAGAGTGGAAATTTCACTCAAAGTGTCAATAAACCTGAATGATGAAGTGCAAAATACTTTACAGAGTTCTGATCATTTTTTAAAACCTGCATTCACTCCAAAATATTAGAAACACTGCTCTTCCCCCACTCCCCTCCTCCCTGGAAGTCATAAAATGCAGGTGTACATCTTGATTTATAAGTCAGTGATACCACAGAACCATAGAACAAAAATGAAGTTTTCATAAAAGTGTAGTGCTAGGGAAAATGATGTTTACAAAATAAGCTATTTTACTCTCCCCAAACATCAAAAAGATCATCAAGTTTTTGTAAAGAATTCTGTTTAACTAATCAGTTATTAAAAAGGGGACACTTAAAAAAAAAATTAACTCAGGTCTGCACTGGAGCTGGATCTGAAAGATGACCCTTCCCTGAGGCAACCAGATTCTATGTTCTATGATTCTATGACAACTAAAACCAGGAGATTTATTTTTTTTTGTGAATGCACAATAAAATATACAGATTACCACTTAATAAAAAAAAAATATGTTACTGTCTCATTTATCTGGTGATAATTGACAAATAATTATGAAATATTTGTACATAGCTACTAACTCAGACTAATAACAATGCTTTAAATTATATATATGGGACAACTTCACTTTTTGACACCAAAATCTTATGCATCTGTTATGCAGCAAAAGTGGTGGCAAATGCAGCAGCACAAACTAACATGCAGAGCCATCCAAAACCAGGTATTCTGTTGCTTGACATAGGTATCCAAGAGTTTGTTATCAGCTTGTTTACATTACACAGCAATATATTGTGTTGGTATCAGAAGCAGCCTGCGTCTCTTCTTCATATACACATGCGAAAGCCACACAAACCAATTGTAGCAGACTTACCACAATATATTAAAAATTAGCTATCGATTACCTCTTTGGACTTGATTCTGTGATGTGCAGTGATTTACTTAAACCTAAGCATGAAACTCCCAGCAGAAGGATCACAATACACTAGACTATAAAAATTTTAGGTTTTACTACAGATCTCAGTGCCTACTACAAATTTTTGTCAAATTTGATGAGAATATTTTAATAAATTGGTATAAAGTGTTTATAATTAACGTTGAACGTAAAAGCACATTACTGCAATTAAAATCTGTAAAAATTAGGTCGCCTTGTCTTTGCTTATCATTTGTTGTTCAAAAACTCAATGCATTACTTTAAACTAAGCCACCACCAAACTTTTTCATCTGTACCTCATCTTTATCCCAAACACCTCGCTTAATGGCAGTGCTACAAAAAAATCCTTCTATTTGATTCTTTTCTTCACTATTCCAACATAGAAAGCAAGCTGTGCATCATAAGTAAAATCAAAAAGCTATCCTCACATAAGTACCCATCTCAACATTTCTAATTGTTCATGCTGGAATACCTTATTTGTTTTAGCTTTAAACACATCGATAACATCTTTATTTCAGAAATCACTCACATGCTTACATGAAGTATGCTAAAACCAAATATTTAGGTGTCTTCAGTGACTTATACTTGAAAAACAGAACACAAAACACACCACATAAGTTGCATGAACACTTGTATAAAAAAAAATTGGGCACATTTTTCATTAATCCGTAAATCAGTCTCTCTATTTTCTCATAACTAGCAGATACTGAATAACCAAGAAAAAAAGCAGCAAAAATAATGCGTATTTATATAAATTCATACTGAACAATGTAGGCATAACTTCCAAGAGGTGTTTGAAAGATGTCCTACTACCAAGTTCTCATTTAATTGTAAAACTCAGACTGAAAAATGTTTTTTCTTTTCTTTCTTTTCATATTGACTAGTGTTTGACATAAAAATAATACTCAACTGAGCGAGATCACAGGCTCAGATTTGCCAGAGATCCTTATCTTAAAACCAAAGAATCATAGAATACCAAGTTGGAAGGGACCTCAAGGATCATCCGGTACAACATTTTCTTGGCAAAAGCAAGGTCCAGACAAGATGGCCCAGCACCCTGTCCAGCCGAATCTTAAAACTGTCCAATATTGGGGAATCCACCGCTTCACTGAGAAGATTATTCCAATGATGACAGTTCTCATTGGGAAAAAATTTCCCTTTGCGTCCACCTGGAACCTCTCCAGGAGTACCTGGTACCTGCTACCCCTCATCTTTTCCATGTGACTCCTTGTAAAAAGGGAGTCTCCACCTTCTTTGTAGCCACCCTTTAAATACTGGAACCCATAGCCTTATGGTTTTTGCTGTAATCAGAACTCCCTTCCAATCAAATTCCACAGCCCATCTAGAATTAGTGTCACTTTATAAGTCCTACTCACTCACATAAAGTAATAATACTAACTTACATACAATACATTAAACAGATGCAGTAAAAACCCTGGTTATCAACCAGTGATTTAACAGATTCAGATTCTAATTACAGAGCTATACTCTACTTTCCCGTATTTCTTTTTGTTTTCACTCTTTTTACTCAACTTAGAAAAGCTCTTCTGAGAATACTGACTGCATCATTTTGGAGCATACTGGTAACAACGTATCTGAACAGAAAACTCCTGTTTCAGAAAATGGGCTAGAGAACAAAAGAGAACCATTCCAATCCTACGGCTCCTTATCTTTGCCTTTCCCCATCTACCTGCACTATACCATAACATGGAGAGGGATGGATTTAATGGATGGACCACTCAGTGGATAAGGAACTGGCTGGATGGCCACACTCAAAGGGTTGCAAACAACAGCTCAATATCCAGGTGGAAACCAGTGACGAGTGGTGTTCCCCAGGGGTCAGTACTGGGACCAGTGCTGTTCAACATCTTTGTCAGAGACAAGGATTGAGCGCACCCTCAGCAAGTTTGCCGATGACACCAAGCTGTGTGGTGCAGGTGACACGCTGGAGGGAAGGAAGGCCATCCAGAGGGACCTGGACAGGCTTGAGAAGTGGGCCCGTGTGAACCTCATGAAGTTCAACCAGGCCAAGTGCAAGGTCCTGCACCTGGGTCACAGCAGGCATAAATACAGGTTGGGCGGAGAATGCATTGAGAGCTGCCCTGAGAAGGACTTGGGGGTGCTGGTGGAGGAGAAGATCAACATGAGCTGGAAATGCACGCTCTTGCAGGCCAGAAAGCCAACCACATCCTGGACTGCATCAAAAGTGTGGCCAGCAGGTAACACAGGTCAATCTGCCCCTATACTCTGCCCTGGTGAGACCTCACCTGGAGTACTGCGCTTGGCTGTGGGACCCCCAGCATAAGAAGGACATGGACCAACAGGAGCAAGTTGGGTCAGAGGGCTGGAGCACCTCTCCTATGAGGACAGGCTGAGAGAGCTGGGGTTGTTCAGCCTGGAGAAGAGAAGGCTTCCAGGAGACCTTAGAGCACCCTTCCAGTACTTAAAAGTGGCCTACAGGAGAGGACGGGAGGGACTTTTTATGAGGGAGAGCAGCAATAGAACAAGGAGTAATGGTTTTAAACTGAAAGAGTGGAGATTTAGCTGAGATCTGAGGAAGAAATTCTTTACTGTGAGGGTGGTGAGGCACTAGAACACGTTGCTTAGAGAAGTTGTGGATGCCCCTTCCTTGGAAATGTTGAAGGCCAGGCTGGATGGGGCTTTGAGCAACCTGGTCTGGTGGGAGGTGTCCCTGCCCATGACAGGGGAGTAGGAACAAGATGATCTTTAAGGTCCCTTCCAACCCAAACCATTCTATGATTCTAAGACTATTACCGGAATTTTCCATCCATCTCTTTTTACATAAAGGGCTCATTTTACACATCTGTAATGCAGAAATTAATGTTCAAGGCAGGGACTTGATATAAAGCAGGGACTGATCATAAATGAAGCTTAATGAATGCACTGTTAGTCCAATGCGATACTGACCATATATGAAGAAAGTAAAATTGTCTTACCGTACACTTTGTGCTCGCTGTAATGGTCAGGGTGAAATCTGAAGAGAATTCTAAGTCTTGAGTGGATGCGGTATTACAGTCGATACGCTGTTGAAAAAAATAATACAGTTCTGTCAGCAACACTGCAGAACTTGATTTAAGATCTTCCTTTGGATGAAGGTTGTTCAGTTGCTCCCAAAGACTACTTTCTTAGGGCAATACTAACCTGCCCAAAAATGGGAAGAGACTAAAAAAACACCTAATATTGTCTGCACACTGACAAAACATCTAGATCCTCTCTTCCCCAAATGTCAAAGCAAACAGACACTTTGACTAGTAATGGTTTGGAATCAGATATAAGAGCTCACTCTGTTAAAAAAAATTTGTTCTTGGGTAACCTTCTTGATGACAGCTGCCCATTGTGGGAATTAAGCAGCTTTCACAGACATCCACACAGATATCCTCAGCAGCAATTAGTTTATAGGGCTGCAGTTTCTCAAGTCACTTCAGCTGTAGGAAAAAAAAATCAGAGTTCTTAAAGAGTGATAAGCTTTGATTTTCAGTTGTTCATTAAAATTCCACATTTTTTCACTGTATGAAGTTCTTTAGTTGACTCAGCTAAAATGCATTAACCAAAAACATCCTACACTGCTGAAATTAAATGTCATATACATTAATAATCAATATTTCTTGCTGTTGCCTTGTATTTCTTTGGGGAATGTTTTTCTTCCTGAAAATTTACATTATAAGCTACTTAAAACAAGAAACACCTCATCTGAGCAAAGACACTAAAATATCTTCTGTAATAATCATATGATAAATCGGAACATTTTTAAGCTTTCCTTCAAAAATAAAACCCATTTGTTCTGAGGAATGGCTATTGATTAAAACAATTTACCTATAATGCCACTGTTGCTCAACTCATTAATTTTACTACTTTGAACTGTAACTCCAGCAAATGAGCTCGTGCATTAACTTCTGGTTATTTTAAAAACCATGATTTTTACTGAGAACAAATGAGTACAAAAGCATTAAGCACAAGAGTCATGCAAAATCCTGCACAATTACAAACTCCGTCATGTGCATACACCTGCACTGGACAGTGACTGCTCATAACTATATATTAGAAAGGGACATGTGCTATTACCAGTAAAGCATTTTGCTTTTAAAACAACAGCAGTTTATAGACTGCATTGTGCACATTTAATTGTACTTAATGTTATCAACACTTTCCAGATGTTTAATTCACTTGTTTACCTGACAAACGGATAGAGCCTAACTCAACCATGCAGCTGTTAATTTAGAGCATATCTGTCTACCAAACTTGATCTATTTGCAAGATGTATTCAACTACATTTCCACCTGAATCAGAACATGCAAAATATTATAAAAACACAGCAGGTGAGAAAAGTGCCTGTGCCGCATTCATTGTGCAAACAGACCTGTCAGATGCCTAACAATTACAGCCTCAGATTCTTGATCTCTGTACCTCTGTCTTGTGCACATTTGATCACCAAGAGGAGAATTTATCCTCCCTGTAATGACATATTTCAGCAACGGAGATGATCACTCTGTCCTCTCCTTACACTCAAGGAAAACAGACGCCCGTAAGCCTCAAGTCACACAACTTATTATAGGTGTCCTAAGGTATTTTATTTCACTGAGTCTAGAGGGAGTCTAATCAACAAGCTCAGAGGATAAAATGTAAGACACATCTGTAATGACTTCCTCATCCTCAAATAAAAAATCCTGAGCTAAAAAAAAAAGAAAAAAAAGTAGAGATGCACAAGGTTGCCAAAGTAGTTGAGTCAAAGAAATATCAGTCTCAGCACTTCTTACATTTGAATACTCAATTTAAAAAACTATTTTTTAATGTTCTCTGTAATAAAACTATAGGCAAGAAAAGCTAACAATAACTTGTATCAGGATATACTTACAACAAAACTGTACTTCACCTGTTACAGCTTTTGTGGGCAGTATAACAACTGATCAGAGCAAACAGTTTCTATGCTGGAAGAGACTGGAACTACCCTCAGTAGTGGTGTTAAATTCAGTCATGAATTATGTAAACGCCATTTTCTTTTATATACAAATAGGACAGGAATGCATTTAAATAGAAATTACCTCTTTACTAAAGACAGAATTCCCACTGAAGGGCAGTAATATTACTGCCTTATGTGTTTTACAATAGACCGGTAACT
Source organism: Arenaria interpres (assembly GCA_013399435.1). Classification (NCBI taxonomy): domain Eukaryota; kingdom Metazoa; phylum Chordata; class Aves; order Charadriiformes; family Scolopacidae; genus Arenaria; species Arenaria interpres. The sequence goes on along the minus strand of VXAK01016998.1, from coordinate 129,838 downwards.
ATATGAACAATAATTATAATTCTATTGCGACAAAAAAATAAAAATCTTTGTTTATAATCATCCTAATCTCCATGTGATCTGAACTGTTCAAATTACAACTAATCACAAAGATTGTCAGAATTTCAAACTAGTCAATGCTGTGGGATTATAGCTTGTCATGTAGGTGTTCACTCATATGAATCACTACCAGTTTTGCTGCTATTCCTTATCACAAAGGTGCCATAAAAAAAGACAATACAGAAAAGTAAGCATAAAATTAATTCAATGAGTACTGCAGAAAGTACTGCTGCCTTTCCAGACGTGGTCATTCTGTTGGAAGAAGCTATGGGTGATAGCAAGCGATCCTCCCCTGAAAGATCTGTTAAGCCAGCTAGCTTGACACAGGAAAAGGTAAGAACCGCCCCCTGCAACTCGGTACTGCAGTGAAGAGGGAAGAGAAGGAAAAACTCTATATTCCAGGTTGGGTTTTTTTGTATGGTTTATATTTCAGTTAAGTAACTTGTAATTTACCAAAATGCAAGTAAATTTGGGCTTGGACGGAAGAAAATGTAGAACAGAACAATCTAAACATGGGACGATTACTTTATTAAGAGCTCAAAGTTGGCAACTAATACAAGTCTTACAGTCTTAACACATCAAGAACATTATTGCATTGGTATCATTTTGAAGATGCCAATATTCATATACATTTGTATTCTACCTTCGCCCCACCAACCCCTTAAAAAAACAAGAAACTTCTGAATACTAAAAAATTTAAGAAGACTCTAGTATGGTACCTTAATGACACTGGCTGTAGATATCAGTGTGTTTGGATCCAGCACCTCCACAACAGCTTCTGGAATTACAGCCTTCTTCATGCAAGACATGTCAAAGCCATATACATCTTCCCAGAAGAGCAGCTTGTCCGCATGTTTATTCATATCCCCCACAGCTACTAGACTAATGGTGCAAATGTCAGGATAAACTGTAACAACAGAAACAGATTAGTAAAATTTTGAGACATTCATAAAGAGGACTTTTTGTTTTCCTCTCTCTTTTCCCTTTGTGGTTAACATCTTAAAAGAACAAAAAGTAACTTTTTTCAGCTCTTGGACAAGACACCTTTTTCGCTACTTTATTTTCTGGAGTCCTATTTGTCCACAGAAGAGACTAGACATTGGAACTTAATTTTCCCACACTAGTTTGGCAACAGTATTTCCTGTTCATGACAAAATACCTCTGTAATTGAATCCCACTGCCAAGAAATGACTGGAAACTTGATGTCTGAAGAAAATAATTTGGAACATCCTATTCTGACTTCTGGACAGAGACTGCCCTAAAATGTATTAAATAAGTGTAGGCAGACACCCAAAGAGAAAAACAGGTGAGGGTTTTGCAATTACAAGAAAACTCCGTGAAAAGATCTTATTTTCAGAAAAGAGAAAATATTCTCATTCAAGAGTTTTATTCCTGTTTCTTATCAGCATTGGCTGGTATTTGCCTTATAGCCTAAAAAGTTATTTCTGGGTACTGAAAAAGAATAACCACTCTCATACTCTTCAGGTGCAAACAGAAAAGTGTCTCGACAGATGAGAATGTGGTCATCAATTCCCCCCCAGTTTTAAGATGACAGCTCTCATTCTTATACTACCATCACATTTGTGCTCTCCCTTCTCCCGAGAACATCTTCAGAACAAGTACTTATTCAGAGCTTTTCCAAATAGTAGGAGAAGACTGACATTTGCCTTTGGAACAACTGTCTACAGCAAAGACAGGCAATCTCTATCCACTATTTTATTGGAAAAGACACAAAGAACAGCCGCTATGAACACGGCTGTCTATAGCACTACCAAATAGTAAGAGAAGCTCAATTTATATTTAGTTAAGCTTCTAAATTAAATTCCCATGTTTTGATTTTAGAATTTTAAAGCCTTTAAAGCTGCATACATTGAATTTTTGATGTGGCTTCAGAGTAAAATACCTACTAATAAACATCTTGTTTTATTTTATTTTTTACTGATATATTAATGTGGCAGTGTTAATAAAACTGAAGCTGAGTTTATCTTTTTCTCCCCCAGATCTGGTGAACTGTAAAATTAATTTTGTCCTCAGCTCTGCTTGAAATTGTAGCTTCTCAAAACGAGTATGGAGAAATCATTGGTATAGCATGGTAATGGTATCATGGTAAGTCAAAAACGCGGTATTTTTTGCCTTGTAAAATACTGAAGACAAACAGCTAATTTAAATTAGACCTTTTATATAGCAAGAGTAGATTTAGCCGAAAGGAAATAATTTTCCACATATTAATAATGAAGAATAATCTCTTCTAAAAAAGCTTTTTCTTTTTCCTCATATAAAGACATTAAAATAAGCAAGCACCTCTACAGTGGGAATGACTAGTTTATAAAAAATATGAACACAGTCATTTTTCTCACTGACTGCTTAAAACAGAATATATAATGAATAAATATTAGCAAACTTAAATTGGAACACCATTGGAAAGCTACCACTATTCCTACTTTGCAGATAAGGAACTCAAAGCAGGTTTCTCTAGGAACAGCCCATAATTAACTCAGCAGTAAAAAGGCAGTTTGATGAGAATCAGAACAGGAAGGCATTCAAATTGTCTTGTCTGAAACAAATAATTTGGTTCCAGCACACCTGGCAGCTGTCACGCAAGCACAAAAATTAACATCTGGTGGTAGGAGTGTCTGCAAGTAGTTTCTGGAGCCATCAATAAGGGATTTCCATTTCTCAAAGCTTTCACATTGCTGTTTACTCGTGTGACATCTGCATTACATTTGGCATTACCCCCCCAGCATTTCAAACCTTTAAGAGCGACCACTGACACTCAAAAAATTAAAAGATGGTGTGAAACAGACAACAAAAGCAAGTGGTAACAGCCTCTGAGGGAATATGTTTAAGGGAAATGCTCTTCCTCGGATGCAAGCAGTATCGTGAGAAGATGGGTGAAAAGGGACTGAAAGTCCATAGTTATAAAATAACTTACAGGAGCATCCTAGCAACACTGCAAGTGAAAATGAAAACCACAGCAAAAAAGCCATCAACTACTTTATAACCTTCCTTCCTCAGACTCGCCCCCATTTCTGGGACCTTCTGCTAACAGGAAAAAGTTTACCCTGTCTATCAAGCGTGAAATATTTGAGCAGGACAATAATCAGGTTTTATTAAATCTTTTTGTCCACACAGCAAATCCTTACATCAGCAGCTGAACTCATGATTGATTATAGAAAGTGCTTAAACACAAGCAGGTAAACATTAATGCTGTAATTTAATGTGCATTTTCAGTTTAGCCTTTCAACAGCAATAAAAAAGTAGACAATGTCTGTTCAGACTTCACCAAAAAAAAAATCATCTGCATTCCACCAACAGGGTACAGGTGATACATTAACTTCCAAATTTACAAACTCACACATGTCCAGAAGCATCTGCTATACTGAAGTTTGACTGGAAATGTAAGCGTGTTATTTAAATATCAGCATAAATCATCTGAGTGCTGTAGAGTTTTGTAAATGCTTAAAAGTATCTGCTTAAAATTGCATTTTCCAATTTGCCCGTTATACTCCGTCCCCCTGGAAATCCCCTGCTCTTTCTGCAACCCTGTAACACTTCTCTGTGCCATCCTGACAGACTTGTCATTTTTTCTGATTAAGCCTGTAATTTAATAATTATTCCTTCTCACAGGTGAAATGAACAAAATGCTGATTGGACAAAAGCACATACTCCTCAGCGCTCTCACAGATTCATCGCTTTGACCATCTGTGTCCTTCTCGACTCAGTGCCCAGAAGTCATCTGTCACTCGGAACAGCTCACGTGGTGAACAGGAGACGACGGGAAATCCTTTATCCCTTAGCGATGCCTCACAAACTTCAGGACGCTGAAGGGTAAGGCAGCAATCCTCCAGATAGACGGAAATAATTCCAAGCGAATACCATCATCGCTTTGACGTGAACAAACAGTATTACGTTTTGAATGACGCCTTCCTTACCTATGTCACCCCTTGCCAACGTGCACTGCACTCAAACGTATGCAAAAATCTACACTCAAGCAAGTAACAGCTCTAAAGAATAAACAGATGGGTCCTGGGCAGCAAGAATTTTATGTTCCCAAATCAAGCTATTATATACTGTACATGTTACCCTAGACAGTTTGGCATAATCCACTTCAGTGTGCCAACCGGATAAACTGAAGGAACCATGATATGACTGACTGAACACAAATTCAGAAATTTGGATTCTATTCCCGGCTCAATCACTGAAAGATCTGGCCAAATGGCAGCTGCTTCTATTGCTTTTTTCAGCTTTCACAGAGTCCCTGTAATAATGATCTTGGGGCTCAATAGTACAAAGTTGCTCGAGACAAAATTAAGCTTTATGGCAGTCACGAGTTTCTCTGCTAAGTCTTCACCTCAGAACGAGCTCTTCGTTTCAGCTCACCTGATTCTGGATGTGCTCACAGCTCTGCTGCTTTTCAACTACACTGCAGAGGTGCCTGCCTTGCTAAGACGATTGCTGAACAACTTTCCCATGCACCTCAGGCACAGCCATTTACCTGCTACAGGAGCTGGCAGAAAGAATGGTAACTGGAAGCAAGTTAAGGAAACAGCTTTCCGTGTAAAATCTGGCCATACCAATCCGTGACCATGCAACACTGTATGCTTTGTAAAGACTCACGTAAGAGCCCAGGACCATTCTCAGACCACAAAGGATAAGTGCAGAACCAGCACAGCCCGTCTCTCGAAGGAAACTTTGGGAGGCACAAGCCAGTAGCAAACTTACCAGCAATAGAAAGACACAAGACGACAGTACTGCAGTTTCAATAGAGGTCAAAAATTTCTGACCCTTTTCAGAAGGCTTTGGAAGTAGGACCTAAACGTAAACGGATTCCTTAAAAATTTAGAGGATGTCCTCAAATTTAATTGTATTGCAACATAAAATCATCAGCATAGATCTATACAGAGCACACCACAACTGTGGACTGTTCTACATCCCTGAAAACAAAACCCTCTTATTCTGTCACACTGTTCGAGTGGCTTCTAAATATTTTAACACATGAACAGTAATTTCTTGCTTTTATATTCAGCTTTGTGACCAAATATTGAACAATGGCATAAATCCCCTTTTTTTTCCTGCTGCACTCTGTGGCATACAAAAGCTCACTGCAATCAAAGGGAAGCACTGCAGCGAGCACTGTTACATAGTCATTAATCCAATCATTAAGTCAGTGTAGTGAAACTAACTATGTGCATGGTTAGCACAAAAGAGGAAAAAACCCCAGACTGATGACTGCGATTGAAAAGGTCAATATGAAATACAATACCAACAAAGGAATTAAGCCCAAGGAATAAAGCATACGCAGAACTCGTGCAGAAAACTGCATCACATGAGGAATAAATATTTACAGGCATTTAAACACTGCTCAAGATGACACTAAGCTACTTAAAAGGATAAAAGAACTCTACTTCAAATTAAAACCTTTTCATTCTGTCACTTCCCTACCCTCCAACCATGAAGAAAAAGGGTATATTCCCACCAGGATAGAATAAATATACTGAACTGAAACAATGCAATTCCATTAGTTATTCCATGTAGCTTCTTGTGCCTGAAACTATGTCCTCCCCAGGCAACTTCCCGTCTCCAGGAAAACATCCTATCCATGTTTCCTCTAATTAATCATAGCTTACTCAAAACAGTATCACATCTTACAGAATAGAACTTATTTTCCTCTGTTCATAGTTATACAGTAAATGGGATTTCAAGAAGGGAAAACAAATGCCCATGTGTGGGAAGAAGTAGGGAGGAAAAATTTAGACTGTATTTAAGAATAAATAACCCTCTCTATTCTTAAAAACACCATTAGCTTGAGACCTTGATACCTCATCTAATGTTCTTCTATTACCCATACAGTAAATTAATGCCTTGAAGCTCATACTAATGGAAACATTTTTCATTTAGACTGGCAACTTTCTCATCCATGCATAGCTTATTCTAAGCCTTTGAGTTCATTTCGTTTCCCCCCAGAGCTAAATTTATTAAAAGAATTATGTGAACCAACCTGAGCCTCCCTCTGCCAGGTACTTGTCCTTTGCATAGATGACGGAATCCAGCATTGACTCAAAGAGAAGGAAATAACCCTGTTTAGAGAAAAGGCAAAGAATTCAGAAATCATAGTTCTTCTTATGTAACCTACTTAATCAATCTACAGATAGGTTTTATCAACACAGTTTAAGAACTTTATATGCCCATGTATCTCAATAAGAGCTAGCACCCAGTGAATTTCTCAAAAATAGCAGTATCACTTCAAAATTTTAGTTACATAAAGCATCACCTTTAATTTCCCAAACTGCAAGTATCTAGCACCTACTAAATTAATAAACTGCAGGCAATGAATATCCAAATCTATACCAACAATTACCTGATAAAGTCCTACAACATCAAATCAAATTCAAATTCAACTCAAACCAAGTGAAAAGCCGTACATACTGATTTTTATAGTAACAACTCTGAGGTACCATACAAAAAAGCAAAACAAAACAAAAACCAACCAAGAAAATCTCTCTCCACTTTGTACTGCAAGTAACACGAAAATTATTGTCAGAGAAACACCAAAGGGAATACATCTTTGCTACTTCACATTTGCAAGCTCGTGGTGCCCTGTACCAGGTTGGGCAATGGAAGGCGGAAACAAATCATACACCAAAGACATGGGTCTCTGGATGTTCTACATCATTTAGCAGCACCTGAACTTAAAAAAATAAGTTCTCAGACAAAAATGGTCACAACTAGATTTACAGAGATAGTTTGGTGTTGGGATTAATTTGATAGCAGGTTAATCATACTGCTATTGATGTTTAGAAAAGCTTATTGTGAACTTAATCATCAGCCATTTTCTGAAACAAAAGATAATTATATTTTCTTAATTAAATATTTCTGAGATTTAAAAAACGATACAATAGTATTACATACAATTAGCATTTAACAGAAAACATCCGGTTTCTCAACTACTTTTAAATAAACTGCAGATTTCCAAGACATACATAGCCCTTTGTTTTCCAACTGATTTACTGATTTTACACCCTTCCTATCTTCTGAGTGTGAATACTATAACACATTTCATCCACATACATGTTCTTATGACATCAAACCTATTAAGACAAATCATACTTACATACATTTTGGATTTCCACTCAGTGTCCTAATTCTCATTTTGCTTAAAACACAGCATGGCTTGATTTATACACAGACTGCCAGCAGGAAAGAACAAAAAAAGACAACTAGAAGTCCAGACTTTGGACCTGCAAATGCTACAAGCCCGTTCAGCAACAACTAAAGAAGATTTTTTTCCTTCATCTCTTCCTACCCTTCCATATTTGTACAATCATAGGAATTTCTTTTTATTTTATTTTTTGAAGCCATTATGCCAGACTACTGACAATAGACAGCACTGCATGGGAACTGCACTGCTAAGGTACCAAAGTTTACTTCAAATCTATGCCATCTTGGGTGTTTATTTTGCCTAAGGATCTTAGAACAAAAAACACTTCAAGTTCAGAATTGCTTACAAGCACCACCATCAACAAGCCAGCCTTCAGAACTAAAAACAAAACCAGAAAACCAGAAACTTGAGGCATGACAGACTTGTATTCAATAACAGAAGTGCCCTTTTCTCAACCTGTTTCTTCTAGTAACAGGACAGTGCTCTACTGGACACTTTTCTTTCAAATGTTGCTTGTTCTTCCACTTTACTGCCTAACTTCTATGGAGTCCTGAGAATAAAGTCCCAGAATAACAACTACTGCTTTGTGAGCAATATGATTTTTAGTAAGCTTTGCAAAGGTGTTGGAAAGGCCAGCAGTTCCAATTGCATCAGACAGAGATGCTTTTATGCCTACGACAAGCCAAAAGCACAGAATGGAACCCAAGTTTTCTTTTTTTTTTAATTCTTATTCTAAAATCAGAATATGTATAGTTCATAAAAATTCTTTTCAGATGCTTTTAACTGAAAATGAGTTGTTTCCACAGTATTTTAAATGTGACTTCTAGGACTTATCTTAAGACTAATCACCAGCAAGAGTTACAAACCGACATTTTTACCCATCAGCTCTTCGCTTATTTCTTCCAGCCTAAAATGCCCAACACTTACAATGTCTGCCAAACAAGCGCAAGTAGTACAGCTGGAAGACACACCTTCTCATGAGAAATACAGTGAAACTTTCACCGTCCTCTCGCCGACCTTTCCACTCTGGCACCACTGGTTCTCCCCCCACCTTCCCACTTCCATCTCCCCCCCAATTCATTACAGCATTCCTGTAAGTTACATAAACCGTCAATGGTACTGAACCAAGTCATTTATTACTTATACCAAAGCATTTTGCTCAGTGTGCTGTGCTCATCGGTAGTGTAATTTAGAATGTAATTTCACAGGCTGCTGGCTCACCTGTAGGGGTGCCATCTGGAAAGAGAATTATACCTGACGTCTTTTCCCCGTGATGCTGTGGGGCACTCTTGCTTCCACCCCAAGAATGGTCAGGGCTTTGTTTTTTCTTAAGCAGGTATTCACATCCTCAAAATTAATTATTGCAAAGAGATCTCTAGGACACAAATCTGTGAGCCGCATATTAATAACTCAATCTTGCTAGTGGCTGAACTAAGACACATAAAAGGTGACAAGTTCTCTGTTAAAGACAATCCGAATATACGGCACACCTTAAATGTTATGCTGTCGTATGATGCGTTTGCTACTAAAAAGCTGGCCGTTTCTTTCTCAAAATCAAGTTCCTTATTTTTGTATGTTCAAAACTGAAATGAAATGGCTGTTCTCCAGCTAACAAAAAATCCCTCCCGCACATATAAACAGACTTGGACAGGAACAGAAATACAAAGCACTATAGAGTATACTCTGTTCAAGCATCTGTCCTACATCATGTCTGTCCAAGAAATCCACTGTCAAAGATGCACGAGCCCACTGCCAAATTTGAATCCAGAGGAACGTGAATATTGCTACTTTTCTTAAATATATATTGTATATATGTATTTTATGTTTGCAACAGAATTTTGAAAAGGCTCACAAAACTTTGATGGCTTAATATCCTGCATTGTTAAATTTCTCTCTAGTATTCAAATACACTACAGTACTAATATTTATTTTCATTTTAATTCAAAGCTACATAAAAATATTACACCAATTCATTGCAGTGTTAAGTATAGGATGTTCCTTTAACGTTAATGCTTCAGTATTCATCATGATAGTCTTCATTGAGAAAAACACTTAAGCTCTTTAAAACCATCAAGACACAAGAACAACACTGAATTCTGGAGTATAACTCATTGTGTGGAGAATATTAAAGAAAAATGCACAAATTACTTAAGATTAAAAATGCCTCTTCATCTACTTTTCCCTTATCCGTTCCTATCAAGTACCTTGTGGAACTTGGTTTTGCCTTTACTTATTTTCTACTTACTGGTGAAAGTCAAATATATTTCAAAAAGTGGTATTAGCATGTTTACAATAGCAAAAATAAGCAGAACTTTTAGCACAGCAGAAAAAACATGTAAAGATAGAATTGAGAAGAAATATTTAACCACCTGAGTAAGTGTTGTGTTTCCTCCCTGCCTTCCATCAAAGATCCATTTTATTATTTTCTGTAACAGAACTGAACCTGGTCTGGTACTTCAGATTTGGTAAGGTTAAACAGTGTTGTTTGGTTAAACAACACTGAATATTTAATCACGTGGAAGGCAACTATCAAATCACTGGCCCAGAGAATGAACTTTGTAAAAAAAATCCCTATCAGTATAAAAATGTACACTATTTTCTTGATCTGAAGTTTCTAACTGCAAGGTTTCCATTGGACTGCAGAGCAAAACAAGTTACAGAGGGTACCTAAAACAGATAGAACAACAGATTCTGATGTAATCTTGCATTAACAAATGCACAAAACTGATGCAGCCCACTCAATTTTGTCAAAAATTACCTTTTACTTGACAGAATCCCCCCCAAACCTGTGGCGCACTGAAATGAGAAGCAGCAGCTCCATGTAAACTCTTCTGCATGCTCTGCTGCAGCACCATTTCCCTCATGCTAAGTCAGCCTTCATGCTGATGTCTGAGGTATGTTTTAATTTTAAGAAAAAGGAAATAATTAATTATTGTCAGAGCAAGCCTACACATTTCAAAACCACAGCTTGACTTTCTTATTATGCACATCCTGTTGCGTCCTTAAACAAATACAAGATGTGTGAGAACAACAAATGTGAAGATCTGAAGTGCTGAGAAATAATACTCATTATTGGCATTGGCAAAAAAGGTATTTTCATGCAATGAAATGCAACTCCTTTATAAAAAAACATTTTGCTGTAAAGAAATTAAAGCATTCAGCTACTTACACAGCATTATTAAAAACACAAAAAAGAAAAACTCAATTCTTAGGTGAAATTATAAATTATTACTGTGTTAAAAAAATAGAACACTTGCATTAACGCACCTCCAAATACTAACAGAAACATCAGAAGATTTTAAGACTACAGAAAGTGTTAGAAAAGCACCATCACTGCACACCCATCATAGAAATGGGGAAAAGGAGGAAGGAGAAAAGATGGTTTCCAGTGTTTCAGACATGCTCATCTTCTAGTCTTTTTCCCCAAATCCTGAATAGCTCTCATTCAACAGCTCATCCTGATACCACTTCAAAATTATCCACCAAAGAAAAAATAAAAAAAAAGAGGGAAGGGAAAAAAAAAAAAAAGACATTAGCTACCTGAGCTAGAAGACAAGAATAGTAGATTCTATACTTTGTTTATTTTAATTTGAGACTCCCCGTCTTTCCCAGTTTTTCCTCATATAAAACTCTATTGCATATTCAGTACCATAAAGCACTGCATAAACCAGCAATTTATGACTGCACTGGGCTCTAACACTGTATTTGAGACAACCATCTCAGACAATTGTCTCTCACAATAAAACCCCTTAGAAACAAGAAATGCAGATATTTTTCAAGTGAGTAAAACCCTCAACCTCTAACATTGTCATCTTAGCTAGAGAAAGGAAGTAAAAGCATTACGAGAGAAAAAAAATCTGCACATAGATACAGCTAGGTAAGAACATTCCAGAAAAACCTTACATGCATTTTGTTCATTTTTGCACTTATCTTTTCAATAAGCAGCCTATGAAATTCACAATTACACTATCAAAATCCACGTGTGCAATAACACAGTCACCTTTGGATGTTGATAGCACATCTTCTCCTGCTCAGCATTCGATTTAACCAAAAATGAGCTTCAGCACTTTGCACAGCATCTCTCATTTCAAACTTATATTCTGTATGTCAAATTACTCGAATTACAATAAAACATCACTGTTGCTTCAATGTTGGTAGATCTGAGCACAATGCATAAACACGATCCTGACTGAGAGCAAACCTACAGTATAGACAATTCATAAGCACCTTATCCACCACCCGTACAAAAAGCAGCAGGTTCAAGTCAAAATTCCAAATTTCTGATGAAATTTGAACATTTGCAAACCATTTTCACGGCAAGTCACTAACTGACAAGGGTTTTCATTCATTACACCAGGGTGCAAACAAGTCACCAATGTATGCTCAGAAATGATTTGCATCAGATTGCGACTAGGCAGTGCATAGGGATAATCAATTAGTTGTACCTTTGCTTAGAAACACAATTCATATAAGTCTACAGTTTGAATAAGAAGATACGGTTGGACCAGATAGTCCTTGAGGTCCCTTCCAACCTGGTATTCTATGATTCTAAGAGATTTGTTTGCAGGTGCCTGACGGTACAAGCAGACAAATCAAAAATTGTTAAAGGCTGCTACCTGTAAACACTAACAGTCATAGCAACATAGAACAGTTTTGGTTGGAAGGGACCTTAGAGATCTAGTTCCAGCCTATGGCAGGGACAATAATTTGTAGTTTCACAAATTAGGGCTTTTCAAAGTTTCACACATCGGAGCTCCAGGCAGCCAAGCAGAATGGTGCATCAGAAGCTCAAAGCCATGCTACAGAGTATGAAACAATCCTGGACAGGGAAACCTCTACAAAACCAAGGCCAGCAGTGAGATCTTCTATAAAATTCACCCATTCTTACATTCTAATCACCTGTCCCCAAGAACTGGAAGACTTCCTCCTTACAGAATGAGTTTGGTTAGCAGAAAAAGCCATTACTTGGCCATTTTTGTGTTCTTTCTTATGGTAGCATGGCTTATTGGGTGAACTGGCTCTTTGGTCCACCTGCTCTCCCCTTGTGCTCCTGGGTCACAGCACGCAAGAATCCCTTGTGTCAGGCTGCACACTTCATCAATGTTTTGCTAAAAGGAATGTACAGCAGTCTTCAGGGTGAAAAAGTCTAAATAGATGGCTTCATCTGGATCTTAAGTAGTCCAACAGGCCCTCCATCTTCAGCAATCTGCCTTTCGGACACCAGCTGAGCAGCTCAACACACCTTCCACTGTCTCTCTCAATGGTTTACATACAGGTTTTAGTCAAACACAATCACACATACGCCCTGCTATGATCCGATTTTAACAATGTCAAACATGCATACTTCAGATGTCACGAACAACGAATTTAAGTCTTCACATTAAAAGCAAGATCACTGCTAATTTATTTCACAGGCTTAAATAAAGCCACTGAGACAATTGCTCATCATTCAGCCTCCTAACATGGAACATGACAAAATTTCCAGGTTAATTTAAATCTAAAATATTATTATTTTGGAAGACGCCAAATATACATTTGAAATATAATTTGGGTACAAATATATATATACAAACACACAAATACTACACAGTGGGTAGGGGTGTATACTATGCTGCTCCCGTTCTTGCATATTTTAAGGAAACAAATTTAAAAATGTAAGAATTAGGAATAGCAAGCAGTTTGTGAAAGTCATAGGTCACTTACACAATTAAGAAAATGATCAACAGAAGCCATTACGTTGGAGATGCTCATAATGCAACACTGTACCTTTTACAATAGACTGTTCTATGTGCCATCTTTCTCACAAAGCCTGTTCTAGAAACATTTCTTGGGGATGCAGTATTTTTCCTCTCTCCAGCCTCTGCTCTGCCGCTTCACACTTGTTTTTAATTTTCTAATGCTCCATACATAGCTCTAAAAAAAAGCTTACAGTGTACTGGTCTTAAGCAGAGTTCTGTACCAAGGAATACAAAGCTATGGCTCCAGGAAAGGGTTTGATATTTACTAGTCTAAAAGCAGTTTGTTTTCCAAACTGAATAGTAACTTCTCATATTTTTGTTACAAAGGAAAAAAGAAACACTGTTAGCATCAGAATTTTCCTGCTAGTCCATACATAACCTGCAAATGAAGAGCTGAAAATTGACATATATTGAATGCCTTCTTGCTCTCACACTTGGCATTTCCAACATTTTCAAGCATTTATATTCACATAGAAACAAAAGATTTCACACTGGTCAGTATCATGTAGGGAAGGAACAGAAAAAGCAAATTCACACAAGAAAGCCAGACAAAGAGGAATCTTCATTTGCATCTAGGCAACATAATGTTCCTTTCTGGACAGTGTTGGAACAGTGCATGCACCGTCCAGCTATAAATCTTACTTCCACAGTATTGTCCTCTTTATCTCTGTATTGCAGCAACCTATAAAAATGCTAACATTCCTAAATATTTAAAATACCTAATTAAGTTAAATGCACATGGCTATATGACATTAAAAGGTAAATTAGCACACAAATGGGAAACATGGAATATGCAGTACTTCATTTCCTAGAAGAGCTGCTTTTCGAAATCCTTTACTTCACCTTAGAGCCACTGATTTACAACATGACTTAAGCTCTTAAGTGTCCAAGCCACATTTAAAAACAAATCTTTGGCTCCAGAATAAGAAATGTGATTTTAGGAACATTACTCTTGGTGCACATATTAGACAACTGATCAGAAGTTTCCCTGAAAGAACTGTAATTACGTTTCTAGTGAAGTCACTGTACTGTCAGAAATCACCAACCATAACACCCTATTTTTAAACCACTAGTTTAAGCCAATGCCTTAAACCTTCCTTGAAATTAGTGACCTCAACACTAAATCAAGCTCATGCTTCACATAACATTCATTATAGCAGCAGAGGAAAAGGTTTTGCACATTTCCAGCTCACTGAAATATGTAATACAAAAAAAAAACCCACAGAAAACCCAAAGCAAACAATTTATTTCCACCTGTACCTGGAAACTAGTTAGATCCATATGGATCCATAACGAACATGTGGCCTCTCTCCCAAAGAAATATGGATCTTCTACTATAGTACAACAGCCACCATTCGTAAGAAAAACCCCAAACCAAAACCAAGTAACTTTGAATTTAAGTTTTCATTATTGATCTTGAATTTGAAGGACAAAAGAACTTTTCTTTAAGTCCAAACAGTGGGACCTGGCATGAAGAAAACCTGTATTTTGAAGTGCTTTGTGACAGTCTGCAATATGAGGAGACTGAATAGTCAAAGTTCACAAAAAAAGTCCCAACAGGTGTTTCCTACCACATTTTTGATAGGGAACAGGCTTATTCAGCCACTACGAGGTTCATCATGGCACTGAGTCTTGTCACACAGTTTTCTTTGTTAGGGTCAATGGCAGGTAGCAGGCACAACTGTGTCACCAGTATGAAGACAACAGTCATCAGCCAGCACATGAAAAAAGGTAACAGGCCGATGGCTAAAATCCAGTGAATTCCAGGAAATGAATCATTTACACCCTGCATACTGCATTTCCTATTGGCCATCATCTTGACTATGTACTTTTAATATCAATTATTTTATTCTTATGCTAAAAAACTGCAATAAATAGTAAAGTTGTTTACAAGCTCTCCATTTGCAGATTTCCCTCCCCTCCTTACCACCTTTGCTGTCACCATAGCACCACAGTCACCTTAGTCTTTAGCCATCTCTGTGGACTAAAGGTATTTTACTCATCAGAATGATCTGGCTAGATGACTAACACAATGTTTCTCCATTACTTTCACCTGAGCAGCTATAATAGTATTATTCAGGAGTACGGAGTACTCCTGTAGATTTGCACGCCAACTACCTAACAGGCTTACTGCTGTACCCAAACCAACTCAACTGTAGAGAATCTTGACTTGAAAGAGTCTGAATCAGAGGGATCAACAATTGTATCTGAGTACCACGTAATCAGGACTGTCATCCTATCTCCCACCTTGTCAAAGATACTGTTGCAAGCATGATAAATTTTTGGTCAAAAAAAAAAAGCATTGCTTTAAGAATAACTTTTCAAATGAAATAAAACAACACATTTTTTCCTAAAAATAACTATGTCTCGAAGAGAACATTCATGCACCTTACCATCCATTCAGATATAATTACATCCACTTTTTCCAAAGGCAGATCTACTTCTTCGATTCTTCCTTTGACTAATGTAATGATATTCTCCAGTTTATTTAACCTGCAAGTCACAACATAAACAAATTAGTTTATATTTTCAATCTACACTGTCAGAAGAGATATACCGATGTCTATATTTTGCATTTCTCCCCTGAATAATTGTTTTTAACTTATCAAGAAAGCAGTAAAACATAATACTGCTCAGTTATATTTCAGTGGAAATGTTTCTGAGTATCCAAAAACTGTACCAGATTGTCAGGCAAAGATAGCAGACAGTAGATCTGTATATCTCCAATGTGCTGTGCGTGGATATATGTAAGCTTCAGAAGCCAGGGAAAGAGAAAGGAGGACAATTTAAAATGACGCTCCTTTTTACTTACAAGTTGCTTGTTACCAGTTCTCTTTCTTTGACCCCTGTAGCAGAAGTCTATACTGCTTAGAGCCTACTCATCACACTGGGATAGCAATGGAAATTCACTTCCTTACAAAGCTGTTTTGCACGACTTGGTTTTTTATTTAACAAAACTAGCTGCAAAGTCACTGCGAACAAACATTCTCTCTGGATCAGCATTACAGTTATTCCACACTAAACACATCCTGCCCATTGTGATTTTGGCCAAAATCGTCATCTGCAATGTTTAGTAACCGCAGTAATGAGGTATTACCTCATGTGCAAGAAACGGTACTACCATCCTATATAAGGAGGAAGGTACTGTGACGTGACTACAGTTTTTGAAACAAAAACTGCATGACAGTGAAATTACTAAACATATAAACGCTTTAAATTTAGTGCTTTTCTTCTTGGCAAGCCATATTCGTCTTTCTTGCACATTCCATTATTACAATAGCTATTCTTACAGATGGAAGGAAAGTATTCACACGAACAAAATTTATCTTTCCGTTGCAGTTCTTATCTCTGCCCCTTCCCTCCCTGTCCTGATATCTTACTCTCACATTCTGTCTGGCCTTCAATGCAGACCACTAACCACATTAAAAATTCAATCTAAAATACAATAGAGAAAGATCAGAATGAAGGGAGGGAAAGGAAAGGGTCAAAGGGCTACCTGAACATGTGGGCTATTGGAAAGATCAATTAAATACTCTACACACGACAGTCTTCTGATAGAAGAGTAGTAGTTCATCACTAGTATCATAATTTAATGCTGCAAACAGAGGTAAAACCCAAAGTTCAAAGTGAGAAATAAAACGCTAAAGAGCTATCCCTCACAACAATATTTTAAGAAGGCCAAAAAGAGATGTAAGGGTAACTTCCTAAATGACCGCATACAAGGATGTAATTTAGAACAAAGGAGAGGAAAAAAGACTAATTCATTACATACTTGTTTTCAGTTGTAAGGTATAAAAGAAAAACCCAACCAGAAAATAATGTAGTTTACACATTGTAGGAAAAAAATCGCTGAAATGCGATTTAGGAAGTACACTTGAGATTTCGATTCTAGAGTAACAGTGATGGACGACAAGAAAATCAAGTAATTCGCTGCAGTAGAAATTTCAGGAGCAGCTATTCACAGTAAAAAAAAAAAGAGAAGGCAAACATTTAGTTGAAAGTAAATTTATTATGTAACCTTGGGAAAGAATCACGCCACTCTGGCCACTTATTCCAGATTACTTAAAACAAGGTTTCTAGTACTTAGCGTGCCAGAAATGAACCTGAATTCTGGGAGGCACAAAAGCTCTTGAGCACAGGCTGTAATCCCAAGTGGAGGCACACTGCAGTAGTCATTTTTAAGCTACACAGAGCTGTTCAGTATTCCAATAAATATGTGTTATTCCATTACAAGTTTGTCAGCTTTATTCTTTTTTTAAAAAGTAGGTTTAACAAGACAAATATAAATTGTTTTGATGTGAATTGAACCTTTTATAGCAGAAGGTATCTATAAATGTGCAGCCGTAGCAATGGTTCACTGTGTACTTCAAGTGGCAATTCATCAATCTCTAGAGAGCTCATGGGTTTGGATTTGTTGTTTTTCTGAAAGGCTTCCCCTTCTCCTCACCAAAGGTAATACGTGTTGGCTGATACTTCTATCCTCCTCTAAGTATAAATAACACCTAAAGGACTTTGTGGGCACTTGTTAAAGGATATGAACAATCCTACATTTGTCATCTGCTGCATTAGAAATAAAACACCATTTCACATTTGTAACCACTCTGAAGGTGACAAGGACTCCTGGGAAAAGTTCTCTTCAGAGAACAAGTTCTTGTGCCATAAAAGCATTTTGGTCGAAGTCGCATCTAATGCTCAGCATGGCACTATTCTTCAACTGGCATTTATTTAATAGAATTATTTTACAGCATCCAAGTGTGCCGTGTTGCATCTCCAATGTGTGAAGTGGTATCTAACCTAAAAATTCTGCCTAGACAACCTTATTTCTGTATGATTTAAGCTTGCATAGAAACTGTCAATCCCAAATTCCTCAGTCAATCCCAAATTCCTCAGTATCTACCTTGACTTTCTTTTCAACAGTTGCTCTTACAAAAACAACCAAGCCCAAAACACCTACACACCTCAGCTATCAAGAGTACACATTTTCACCTACAATTCTCCTACCTCATGCTAGGAAATACTTTTTAACTCTTCAGATGCTGTTGCTTAATTTTTACGTATACTCAGAATCTCCCATATTACCCTCTATAGGTAAATTAGCAAAATGTAGAGTGGATAAATGAACCATTAGATGGGTGGAAAGCTGTCTAGACCATGAAGTTCGAGAGGTCACAGAAGGAGTACAGAGTCCAGCAGCCGGGTACCAGAGATGTCCCTCAGGGTTCAGTGCTAGTTCTGATATTAATTAATACCTTGATTAGTGACCTAATGGGACAGAATGCACCCTCAGCAAGTCTGTGGATAATGATGAACTCGGGGGGAGTTGTTGACACGCTACAGGGTAGGGCTGCTATTTAGAGGGACTTCAGACTGTAGAAACGTTCTGGCAGGAACCTCAGAGATATGGTGTCTCAACTTTGTTTGTTGTCTAGAAATTTACGATTTTATCAGTAGCAGCATTTAAAGCATCACAACAGAAAATGGGCTGGCAACAGTCAGTTGGAGCCTCCACAGCAAGGTAGCACTGGCCATATGCTAACATTAGGAGAAAGATCTGGAAAACACCTGCCTTAACTACAGTCCTGTTTTAATTACCTCTATTACAGGAGCAAACAACTTGACTCCACATCAAAACCTGTGTTAATTGTTAGGACAAAGGACTTCAGTAAATGACATACTGAGTGATAGGTGATAATTAACTTGTAACAGCATTTTAATAACTTTTTAAAGCAACATTTACCATGCTTTTCTCAGAACTCTTCCTACCTGATGATGTCCATGGCCTGATAGATGATTTCAGACTGGTCGACTCCAATCACTTTCTTCGCGCCTGCTTTGGCAGCAAACATGGAGAGTATTCCAGTTCCGCAGCCGACATCCAAAACCACCTGAAACAAATACAATGTTTATTTCTACCTCCATCTATTTCCCTTACTATGATTTTTCTACACATCTTTCTACGTCAGCGAGATACCACGTTCTAACAGAAGGAACAAATGGTAGCATCAAGTCTTACATTCAGAGATATCCAAGTCAAACCACAGTTGTAACTCCACACCCTCTACTAACCCTTTACAGATAGCTAGTGAAGCAGACTCGCTCCAGCCGCAGATGAACTCAATCCCATGGGAAACACTCAACAGCAATTATTTCGGCAAACAGCTAAAAAGTTACACGAACAGGAGAAGTGGGAAATTGGAGCCCTTTTATCAGTGAATCACTAACAACTGAATTTAAAACTGGCACTGAAAAAAAACATTCTAATTGCAGTTTCTCATTAAGAGTCTATTCAGAAATTTTATTTAGGAATTCTCTGCTAGAAATGGCCTCAAAACAGCCGTAGGTCAAGGTGACTAAATTTCAAAATGGTGACTGGCAGTGTTGTAACACCTAGAAATATTTTCTGTCTAACACCATATATAATCAAAATAGGACCAAAAAAACCCTGGAAGACGGGATCCCTAATTTTTCATTAAAGAAAAATAAACTTCAGTGCTACACTTGAAAGAAATACACTCAACACAGGAACAAACTCACGCAAATGCTTGTTTTAGATATCTCACATATGAGCTACTGTAGGAAGATTGAAAAGTTTAAAAATGTGAAGCGACTGAGAAAATAGTACCAAATATACTAATAAGTAGAGTTGCCAGCAGTGTTGAACTTCAGAAAGCAGAGATTTTACCAAGTAGCTTTGTTCAGGCCTCAATATCATAATTTAACTGCCGGAAACTTCTCAATAGCTTAAAACCTAACACTTTTAATCTTCAATGTGTTACAGTAGATTTTTAAACTATGAATTTCACATTTCATGTTTTCACAGAAACACTGAATTGTTGAGGCTGAAAGGAACCTTTGGAGATCACATTCCAAAGCAGGGTCAACTAGAGCAGGTTGCTCAGAACCACGCTCGGATGGCTTCTGAGTATCTGTCCAAGGATGGAGATTGCAGAACCTCTCTGGGCAACCCACGCCACTGTTCAATTGCCCTCACAGTAAAAAAAAAAAATTAAAAAAAGCATTTCCTGAAGTTTAAACACAATTGCCTGGAATTTGATCTGTGCCAACTGATTTCATCTTGTCCCTGAGCACCACTAAGAAGAGTCTGGATCCACCTCCTTTACTCCCCCCCCCCGCCCCCGCCCACCAGGCATTTATACACACTGATAAGACCTCCCCTGAGCCTTCTCTCCTCCAGACAAAACAAGCCCAGCTCTTTCATGTTCTCCCTGTATCACAAATGCTCCAGTCCCCTTCATCACCTTTGCGATCTTTCACTGGACTCACTCTAGGACACTCATCTCACTCTTGCACTGGGCAACCCAGGACTGGGCACAGCACTCCAGAAGTCATATCTCCGTGGGGTACAAGAGAAGGTGCTTCTCTCTTGACCTGCTGGTGACAAGTCTTCCTAACGCAGCCCAGGAGGCTGGTCGGCTGCCTTTACCACAAGGGTGTGTGTTGCTGGCTCATGATCAACTCCGTGTTGACCAGGACCCCCAAATTCTTCTCTGCAAAGTTGTTTTCTAGCCAGCAGCCCTCCCAGTTTTGCATCCCCTGCAAATTTGCTGAGGGTGCATTCTGTCGCATTGGCCAGATCATCAGCGGTCTTATGGTTAGACTTCTACTTACTATAGTTAAGCTTTACTAATGGTGTTAAAAAATTCAAGCACTAAACGCCCAAACATGCTGAAATCTGAAAATCAAAAACAGTTTTCTAAACACTATGTACAGTCAGTCGTGTCATGCAGAGCGTTTAAGCACTAACAGAATCAGAACTGGAAAGACAGACCTCCTTCTCCATACAAGAGACCTAACCAAGAGAGCAAGCACAAGTTACTAAAACACTTCTAAGCTAACAGGAACACTGAGTCAGAATTACTAATCATAAAAATCATTTATTAGAAAGGAATATTAACTTATTCACTGTCTCTCCTTAGCACAGCATCCAGGGTTGTAAAAGCTGTCCTCACAGCTTTCGTGACAACAATTTTTTTTTTTCCAAAGAAGGGATCAAATTACTCAGTCCTACACTTGAGAATTATAGCCCCATTTTACAAAATACGTCAAGGCAATAATGCACCCTGACAAACTTTCTAGCTTATGAGCTATTGAGCATTCTTGCACAACAAAAACTTGCATATGCACTTTCCAATTTCACCTGACAAATAGTATCAAAGTAAGTACTTGAATGGTCTACACATTAGGCCTGCTTGCCTTGCATACAATTCTATGTTTTGATGACGGATATAGAGCAATTATTCTGAAGGCAGCATGAATAAAAATAGCCATTTATCTTTAGCAGCACAGTTTAAATGAGCTTCTGCTGTGGTGTACTGGGAAGCCATGACTGAAGAGTTGACTGCCACCTGTATTCATAGAGCAACCCACAATCTGGAATCACTCTAGAAAACATTAACGTGACAATTTTTTTACAGCCTCTTGTGTAGAGGCTGGCCATGGAAGTTGTGGACAGAGTGACTTGTTCCACTTGGAACTCTTTGCAGCTATGTTCCAATAGGAGTCAATTCTACAACTCATTCACAAGTTGTGTATGAGTAATGGCTACAGACATCCCGAGGCTGAAGTCTTCTGGAGAGAGGAGTAGAAAGTAAAAATCAGTGTTCTTGCAGCTGCTGAAATCTTACGTCCCCTTAACATCATCTATTCTAACATTTCACCCGTGGTAGTTAACAAAATTGGTGAGCCATGAAAGCTGGAAGTCAGAGCCAAAAATAAACCTCTGTGAAAGAATGATCTTGATGTACAGTTGCATGAAAGAGAGCAATCACCACAAATTGGAAAAAAATCAAAACAGACACCACTTTGGACCGCTGCCCTGGTCACTTAAAAACCCAGATGGAACTCATCTAGCCTTAGGCAGGGGATAGGGGTGGAGAAAAAGGCACAGGAGAGACAATATACAAGCTGGAACACATCTGAGGAATAGAAAGACAAGCAGAATGGTCACCAATTAGCCTAAGGACAAGGGTCTACAGCTAACGCATTCTTGAGGTGATCACATATGGCCTCTCACCAGAGATCTGAGCAGCTGGACTGGCGATTTGACTACACCATAATATACTGCAGCATCACATCCTTCTTTGCAGTCTAATCAAAACTGATATTCTACTCCTAGTAACAGAAGAAAATTACCTCAAATTCAGAAAAACAGGAGGTCAGATAATTTGGCCAATTAAATTAATTCCACCAATGAACTTTTAGTGGGAACAATGTTTAAAAGCTCATTTTTCCCTCTCAATATGGCATCGATGCCTGCCTTAGACTTCTATCTACAACAAAAACTAAGCATGGCAATAGTGCTTTTCTAATCAATTATTTTTCCAACAAAAACTACTCTCACTGTAAAATGGATCACATTTCCTTTTACTGAGTAAGGCCACCTTAACAACTCCTGCTGGGTAATTTAAATTGTCCTATTCTCACCTCAAGTACATCTGACAGACTCATTCCAGTTTTAATAATTCCTTTTGAAAGCTGGGAGACAACAAATTGGCTGATTCTGAATAAAGTAAGCCTAATAAACAAACCTAGATATTCTGTTATGATCTGTTACCATGCAATCACACCTCCTTGGGGTACTGTGGATTTCCACCAAAAGCTAGTGTGACCTCTTTGAACAAGCTCCTCCCAACCCACCTCACAGGTGTCCTTTCAGAAACAACCACAAACATCACTATGAATTTTCCAGGGAGGAATACTATATGGAAGTGTAAGAAACACAGTATCAGACTTTTACTCAGTTAAAAAAAAAGTTTTCATCAAACTTTAAACAGCCTATTTCCTCAAGTTGAAAGTTTCACTCATTAATATGGTTCTGAGAGAATAATACGATACATAATTTAAACAAAACATCGTAACAGTTCCTTCAGTAGGATTCTGTAACAGATATCACTTAAAAGCTAGATCTCTGAAAAACAAAAATCCCATATATTGTCCACAACAGCATACCAAGTGAAAGTTACATCAACATTTAGTCAGACATAGAATTTGTGGGGCACTGGTCACCTGGATGGAAGCTGTTGGGAACTCAAAGCAATTGAGAATCTTTCCTTCCATTCAACTTTAACACACTATGACGGGTTTAGAGGTCAACAAATTCGAGGTCAAAAAACTGCTGTAAAAACATGAGTTCAGAAAACAGTTTGTAGATGTTGCAGTAATAGACAAGCTTTTCGTTAGAAGCTGAATGCTTTCACCTGAATTAAAACACACAGAGTAAGCACATATATTTTCTAGCTGATTCCTGAGCAAGCGCATCTACAGCTGGGGTTGAAGCAACGTTGTCTGTAACAGTTCACCCACGATTTGTTTCAAACGTCACCAATACATCCATACAACGGAGGAGAAATACAACCAATCCTGAAAAATTACTGGTTCACTAGGACATACTTTTCCTGTAACTTAAGATCAGTCTAACCCTGTGAAAACCTGCAGTTATCAATTTTAGGGGAATCTTTGAAACTAAATTTCTCCCAAGAAAGTTTTCTTTCCTTTCTTGATCCTGTGTGTTGTTGGATGAGCCACCCAGCTATGAGGTCACTCGCATCTTTTAAGTAGCTGGTAGCACTTTCTACAACACTTTTGCTTGTTCTGTCATTATAACTAAAGAACTTAGAAATGTTTAATAGAAACAAGCTTGTGACGTGGGCTAAAACAAAAAGAAAGAAAACTCTTTTCCTAATATTTTTCTGCTGTGGTTGCCAAGAGAAAACTGAGGTAAGGTATACAAAGACTACACACTATCTACCTTGAAATACTTCCCACCTAGGACAAAAATCTTGCCTCAGTTCCAACTGAGGAACTATCAGATAGTTTTATTACTTCCACAACTATTCTGAAGCCTTGTATTATCACTTATTAAAAAGGTCTCAATCAAAACCAAATAAAAATCAACAGTCATTGCCTTCCATAAACCTAGACATCGTGGCTTCACACTAAGAAATCTCCATACACAGTTTAAGAAGGGTAAGCATGAAGTCGAGGAAAGCGAATCCGGAACAGAAGGCTGCCCAGCATAACTCAGAGCACAACAAACTCAGCAGAAATACGGAAGACAAGATGAGGATCACAACCGTGCAGGGGTCATAACCACAGTAAGATCATAAACGAGCATCAGTGCAATCCTTCCTCACTGCAAGTGAAATACTAATTCTTGGCTTTAAGTCCCTTACCAATAACCTAGTTTGAAGACACTAAACACCACCAATTCAATAAATCAGTTGCATATTAACTTTTTCCCCACTTCTAATTCCATAGTGTTTCCAGGATGTTTTTACTATATCAGGCACAAATTGAAATTCATTTAAATTCTGCTAAAGAGGCCCTCTAAGATAGATTCCACTTAATATACTGGACAAGAAAGGCTCAACTTAACCCCGCCAAAATAATTAATGAACATCCCAACATGGCACACAGAACAATGCCAATAGCAATCAGCACTTCTGTTATCAGTGCTTTGCACCCTCCAGCAGCTGAATAGCCCTGTACCACCTAATAAAGCCAGAGTACATTAAATCAAATCTTGTCAGTGCGATATTCCATTCCCAAACCTACGACGTAGCCAACCCGAAGGATTTCTACCACTTGAGAAAAAATAAAGCACAGAAATGACTATTTTCTGAGATGTTTTACCTACCTTGTCCTTGAAGATGTGTGGGTTTTGATAGATGAAGTCACGATAGCTCTCTGTACGCACTTTATCCTGTGATTAAAGAATAAAGAAGTGTTCACTTTTTCTAGTTAGGTACAGCATATACTTTTAAAATACTGAAATCTTGCTTTTTAACTTGGCCTACAGCTGTTTTGTGGCTACTATACTTATAAGGGGCCTGCAATCGTGACACTTCCTGTACAATATTCTTTCAGAATTTATTGCCTTTGCAAATCAAGACAGCTGAGCCTCTGAAGGAAAAATAAGAAATTAGCTTACACTTTTCTGACCTGCTACATTTGATTTTGCATCTTAACAGTTCTTCACCACTTTCCAGGAATAGCAGTAACAAAGAGGTAATACTGCATCAACTTTACATAACAACCTTCTATACAAGGGTAAAAATTTGACTCATGAGCTCATAAAACGTTTTGTATCGTTTTATTCTCTGACACTCACTCCCGTGACACACAGATTCCTTCAAAAAAGAGTTATGGATCAGATTAATTTTTTCTCCTTCTGAACAAACTGCAAATTTGCAAACCTGAAGACAAACTAGTAATTAAAGCCGAACATCCCATTTTATGAAAGCTCAATATAACAAATTAACTGTAATACATAACGACCCAAGAAGATGGAGCGTTTTCAAGCATATAACTAAATATTTATAGTATCCTAGCATATGAAAGCTAGCAGTATAGTTCAATCTACCAGCAAGGTAATCTATTAAACATTGATTCTCCTCTTATGCATCAGGAGGTACAAAAATTGACAGCCAAGTATAGGGTTTGGAATTGCTACTGCACTTCAAGTGTTAAAGTAAAAGGAAAATTTTAAACAATTTTTATCTAGTAAAGATAAGCCCATAAATAATACTGACGTATAAAATCCAACTGTTTATATTTAAGTTAGCATTTCTCTACTATGGTTAAGTAAGATTTTTCAGAAACAAAATGTAAACTAAGAAATTTTCTCTACTGAGAAAGAACAAAGTCTATTTCGTTAGAAAAACAAGATCAAAAATAGAGACTGACAACAAAAGATATGTTCATAAAAATTCTGGAGATAAAAAATTATTTTGAGGCTGGAAAATCCTAAAATCCAGTTTTAACACAAACGGAGCCCAAAGAAACAGTTAGAAATTATTTTAGAAAACAGTACTTTAAAAATACATATAATTAATATGAATAAAAATAATTGGGATCTTTTATAACCATACTGGTTTACTACGACGTTATATATTCAGAGCAACTATTTTTAGTACTTCACCTCTACTGCAGTATATAATAGGATTTGCTGAAATGACNCATTTCAATGTAAAGCTTTTTTTGTTTTGTTTTTAAATGAAACGGTAAGGAAATTTATTAAGATGATAGTCAAGGAATTCTCAAAAAAAATAAATAGAGCAAGGGAAACACTAGCCACTTGGCCAGTGTAAAGTAACAATACTCCTCCCCCATCTCTGAAGTATTTACAGCACAAAAAAACCCCAAAACTTAAAACTTCATCCTACCACTACCAAGTATATGAAAAAAAAATTAAATAAAATTAAATAAAATTTCAATGGAGCAAGCCACTATATTTATATAAATAAAGTAGACACACATAGAAAAAAAAATAAAAATGAATGCCTAGCACATAGAAAAAAATTCTACCCACACATGACAAAACGCAATTGTTTTCCTAGGTTTAAGAAAGTCAAAAGTCTTCCTAAAAGCTTTCTGACAAATATTGCTTGAAAACAAAAAAACTGTACCAATCTCCTTGTGCAGAGATGCAGAATTATTATATAGTTTAATTAGCAAACAGAAAGGCTTCCTCATTCTATAGCCTATAACATCTCAAACAACACCTTTATACAACTGCAAACCCAAACTTCTATCAATTTTTTTTCTTCAAGACTTAAACAACATTTCTCTAGATTATACATTTTGGAAAACATTCTTCTACTTCTGCAAACATCTCTGAACTTCTGTAAAATTTACCCCCTTAAAATTAACCTCACGCTTATACGATTCTTAACACAGATTCATGTGCATTTCTACATTGGGGCCACTAAATGATTTATAAAACAGAAAACTTTATATGCTACCTGTATGGACAAATTCACTTCACAATCCTGTATTCTATCTCTACTTTAGGCCGGAATATTTTTTATTTCTGCTTTAAAATACTAAAACTGTTTCTGACTTTCACAACTATGGTACCTTCTCTGAAAGGGAGTTTTTGATTTACATGTAAATTCTAAGTTGCTGGGTTTTGTGTTATCTAAGTTGTTGGCCTACACAGGTTTGGCTTTTAAAGAGTTTTAAGCATTATTTTTTTACCTTTATCATATAAAAGGAGCATACAATTTTGCCAGCTGTTCAATGTCATGTTATTGATACACTGAACTGCGCAAAAATACCAACAATTCCTGTTTACCTAGTGCAATAGGAGACCACAACATTTGACAAATGCTTTTGCCTAACAAATTTCAACTGTTAGGAAAACATAAACTAAAGAAAAATATTCATTGTCTGTATCATTTCTTATCCTTTATCTTTTAAGCACCCAGAAAAAAAACCTTCTTTTGGTAAGGTAAGATTGTGGTACAGATATTGTAATCTAACTTCAAGCATATCTGTAGAGTAAAGATTTTACGTTCCCAATCCTTCCCTTAAACAGAATTTATACAAAGGAAATAAAACTGGGAAAAGATCTCTCAACCCAACTCCCAGGAAAAAACTATCATGTATAGAAAGGGTTAAAAATGCAGCTGCTCTGCAGTATATTTATGGGCACAAAGCCCACTTCGTTCCATCTTTCCTCTTTAGTCCTACTAAGATGCAGTTGAGATGACTTTCTAACCTTTAGCATCTCTTCGTGTATCCCATAATGCCCATAGGAGCTGAAGTAAACACCATCCTCATCCTCCTGAAGGTCTGCAATGGCGCTGGATGACGAGCTGCTCCTGACATCTGCATTCATCACAAAATCCTGTGCAAATTGCCTGTAATCAATTTGAAATACACCCTTGAGACATGTTTATGGGACCATGAAAAGGAGGCGGGGGTAGCGGGGGGGGAGAAGGGGCTTGAAAGAGGTAAGAAATCCAGCCTGCACAGGGGTTCCTACAACAATGGGACCGGTTTTAATTGTGCAGAACCTCCCTCTGCCGGTTCCTCCGGGCTGCTGCACCACCATTCTCCCCCCATCACCCTCCTGCAGTCACTGATTTCTGCTTGCAACCAGCAAATAGCAGCAGCGAAACATCTGGACTTCATTTCTCTCTTTAAGGAGGAACTACACTACGTATTTTGCGCTCACTAGCGCAAAAAGCCTACAGGGGAATAGCACACGTTTTAGGCTGTGTAATACAGATAGGGACCCAATACATCAAACTGTACAAGAAATATAAACCATACAACACTGCATGAATAGTGGAAGGTAGAAGAAAGTACTTTAAAACTGAAGCATTTGGGTGGAAACAAACCAGAGCTTAAAATGCAATTTATTACTTCGATTTCATGCTGCTTCTTTTTCCTCCTCCCTGGCCTTGCATTCCTAATGCGCCATGTTCTCGTCTCATTTCTCAAAGCAGTTTTGAGGACAAAAATAGACAAAGCAAGGGGTTTATCATGAAAACACGGTTAAAGCTGACAAGCAAAAAGCTAGTATTATACCCACAATGAAGTGAAAACGCAAACACGCTTCAGCCAGACAATATTCCTCCAAGGTCTGCAGCCCAACTCCAAATCTCGCATCCCAGACCTCTCCAAAGCAGCCAAAGTTCACCTTCAACAGCGGTTATACTTTTTTGAAACAGGAACTGAATGTATAAAAGCTGTAGCAAACATCTCATTACCAGTACCACCCTTGTAGAGCAAGAAAACCAGAAATACTGCTTCAGTCCTGACATGTGAAATACTTCTCTGCTTAACTAGTTTGGATGGCGAAGAGAAGGTGATAAGAGAATTTGCATTAAAAGTTTGTCAGTATCATGAACTTCCTGAACTTGCTGACATACTTACTTTTAATATTGCTCTTTAATGAGGCAGTTTGTATTTTCCTTTTAGGTAAATATCAAAACAATAAAAATTGAAACTTATGAAAAATAGATCCCATAACATACAAGTAAAAGATTTAAACTTGATTTTAAGTTTTAAATTATTTAAAATGGATCCAGCCAACACTTCCTCCAGCCTATGCATGCAGCGCAAGGCCAGGCTGGATGGGGCTTTGAGCAACCTGCTCTAGTGGAGATGGCCCTGACCATGGCAGGTGGGTTGGAACCAGATGATCTTTAAGGTCCCTTCCAACCCAAACCATTCTATGACTCTAAGTAGCAAACAAACTCTAGAGACAAAGCTGCCTTCTCTGTCTCTTTAATCAAGAAAAAAGAAGGTAAGTAAAAACAAAAGCCATCATCTCTAAACAGCGAACAGATGAAAAAATTCACGATACACAAGCCATGACCTTAAATCTCTAAGTTACATCAAATGCTAAAGGTAACGTGATTTATAGAGTTGTTACCATTTGTGGGGGGAAACATAAGGTCACTAGGCCTCCAGCTACCTGTCTTTGCTTTGGAGCCCTTTCAGTTCTTGTAATTCTACAAGTCTACTCAGTCTAGCAAACTTGGAAAAACATTTCTGCATAAATTCATACTCAATTAGTGGGTGTCCTCATACTATTATATTAGGGAGCCACATGACTGATCCTGAACAGGCAATCATTAAAAAACCTAAAGTATTTTTTCCACATCTTAGAAAGCAAGACCTGCACAAAGCAGTCGTGTTCTAACTGAAAAAAGTTACAGTTCTCCCAAGAAGTCTCTACAGATAGGTAGAGCATGAGAAAGCTCCTGGATCTAGCCTTTTTTACTCCAGAAGTTGAAGCCAGCCAATGAGCCTGCTAAATTCTGGTACAAACCTATTTCCATGGCAGAAAACAATGGAAAAACGGGTCACTGTAGATTAAGGTCCTGTACGCTATTCTTGCTCTACACCAGACTTTCAGGTTACCTTAATTTCACAGAGGTTTACCTGAAAGGAAACATCTGTAGATGGTCTCTTTCAGCAGAGTAACCTCCAGTATCACCCTGGATTACAGCATGTAGGCTACTAAAATGCAACTAATTAATCTGTCTATAATTTAAAATGGTGGTGCTTCATCAGATCTACATCCCGCTATTTCTGCTGCCAGCCGATCCCTGCTGCATTGAAGGGCCTGCACTGACAAAGAAAAATTAAACGCTCCCTTTTACAACAGCAGATAATTTGATATACCAACCTCAAGAAGAAATCTATAAGCCTGACTGAAGCTTAGAAAGCTGAAAAGAAATTGCAACTGATAACCTGAAAAGGTTTTTCTTTCTTTTACATGAAAAAGAAAGGAAGACAAAAAAACTCACAGAAAAGAATTTTTACTACAGTGATAAATTTCTTTCAGTTCTTATTGTTTATGATGAATTAATGCATAATATACACAGAAATATCAGAGAAGTGCTGTATGCTATAAAGTACAATTTGCAAAAGTTAAACCCTACTGAAGACAAACCCATTCATATTTAACATGTATAATTGTTCACAGCTGAGAGGATTTGAATACATGAATTTATTTTTGGTATACTTAGTTACTGGTAACATCACATGCACACTCTCAAAACATACAACAAACTCTCAGCTGTATTTTACAAAACAAGGTTTTTGCGACTTTCCACAAAAGAACATGAATTCTTTTTCCAAGTCTCTTAAATACAATTTCAGTTCTCCAGTGCCCAATCAATGTGATCTTAAAATGACATTTTTGCAGGATTTAATCCTATGTGATCCCAAAAGAAGTTTATATTCCCATTTTATCCATGAACATCATCAATTCATCTTTTGAAGATATCAAGATTTAGAAGTAGCATGCACACCTATGGGGATATCCTGATTGCAATGCACTGAATACTCTTACTAACAGAACCCACACCTGAGACTGAAAATAAGGTAGCTGAAAAGCTGGTTTATTAATTTCACTGAGGCATTCTCCAAACTGTAACTGAATTCTACTAATGATAATCATTGTTTGGAGCCATCTCTGAAACATTTATAGAGTCCCATATTTAATTTATCAATACCTCCCTCTTCTTCACTGTGTACATCTTCAATGTTTAAATTAATATTGAAAGGACTAATGGAAAAGCGTCTGAAAAACAAAGAGTGGTCTGAAGCTAAACACGTATTTCTGGGCCATGAGCTTATTTATGTTTCCTGAGCATACTCTGCTCTTTCAATTTGTGCAGGTTTTGTGTAGTTTTTACTAATCATCTACAAGACATATACTACTTATCTACCAGATAAAAGTCAAACCTACAGCCCCAACACACGTCATGAGTTTTATTCCGCAGTTACATTCTACCATTCTACCACTTCTTTGAATTTCTATTGGTCTTCAAACATAAACATCCCGTCTCACCTAAAACACATCAAATAGAAAAATCCCAAAACTTCAGGGCAAATGCTTACTTCATTTTTTGAAGATCATCTTTTGCTCTAGCCAAGGCTGCTTCTGCAAGTTTTGCTCTGTGTTCTGCATGTTTTAATTGCTCCAGGAGCATCATGGTATCATTTAAACCATTAGAAGGTAAAATGTTTGCAGGTTCACAAAGATCTTCTATATCTGACGAAATGGGGAGGAAAAAATACCGATTAGTCATGCGTTGCTTCACAGCAGCTCATAAACATTATGTTTTTAGTGTTGCTATTTCTGGCTGTGGATGATTTGCAAAAGAAGTCTGGTTTACTACTGGACCACTGAATTTGATGGGACTAACTGCAGAACACAATACTACTCAGTAAAAGCAAGTATGCTAGAAGCAAAGCTCTAAGTTCACAAAGCAAATAAATGCAGAATTCAGGTTTCTTTAAATACCAGTGTTTGATTATTAACAAAAAAAGACTTTAGGTTCAAACTGTAGTTAAGTTAATTACTGTCTTATCCTCAATTTTTCCAGTTATGTTATTCTGAGGGTAAAAGGGCTGTTAATGGCAATGGTAAAAGGTAAGAAGGTACAGAAATAAAAAATTTATTAGTAATTAGATAGTGACTCTTACTTTTCAAACTAATGCCTCAGGGTTTTATAAAGCTTATGAACACACAAAACTCAAAAGAACATCAGCATAAGCAGAATGAATCTAGATGAAAAATTGTTTTTTAACTACCAAAACTCAGACTCAGCACTAGTTCCTGTTCACCTCTTTGCTAAATTCAGCTGGTGACTGCAACAGATGTCAGTGGACACAAAAAAATAATGGTACTACTATTAATTTGGGTATAGTAAGAAGTTACTGCCAGCTTATTGG
This sequence comes from Arenaria interpres, assembly GCA_013399435.1. NCBI lineage: Eukaryota > Metazoa > Chordata > Aves > Charadriiformes > Scolopacidae > Arenaria > Arenaria interpres. The sequence continues at coordinate 97,882 of VXAK01016998.1, read as the reverse complement.
ACAAAAGACTTTAAAAAAAACATGGATCTATTCCTTTTAATCATGGAAGACTATTTGGCCCGTGGGACTGAAACAAAGCACAGACACATAAAATAAGATTTCAGAGATTCAGATCACGCCCATAACTCTTTAGCAATTGCAACGGCACTTCAAAGCATTTCAAAATCTATAGCTTGGGCAAAGAACACACATTAGGCAGGAGCTGACACAGTAAAACATGAAACTCCTGAGTAACGAACTAATGTCCTCTGCAACACATTACCTCTATCACGCAACAGGGCTACCTTAGAAAAGGGAAAAATTGCATTCCAGGCTGCAAGGAGAAGAAAAAAACCCACAAGCCCTAAGCACCTTATGGCTTAGGTAAAAGAAAGATGTACAATCAAGTGCAAAATAGGAAGAGAGTGCAAAAAAGGCCTGTTAATGGCAATGGTAAAAGGTAAGAAGGTACAGAAATTACAAGTTTCTTAATCGTGGGCAGCAAAAGTAATTGCACAAGTCAAACTGAATTCTCTCAATGTCATCTGATGAACTGTCATGAGAGAGAAGCTAAGGCTGCTTCTACTGACTGCTAGAACTGCTAAAGCAGTGGAGCTCTTCTATGCAATTGCAGTGTATCACACTGGGTTGGTTCAAAATAGAACCTGTACAAAAGATGAAGGTATTTTGACAAGGCAAATTACTTGCTCCTGGCTTATAACATATTTTTGAATTAATGCATCTGATTTTAAATACCTACAATTAGAAGCTTTAAAAGCTTCATATATCTTCCAAGGAAGCTTGGGCGGAGTACCTCTTTGACCCGATTAATTACTATGTACAGCACCTCCGCTGTGAACATCAGATCTACAATAAGTGAATGTAGATAATAAAACAGGGCTATGGCTGTGGCCATATGGCTATGGCACAGGCTAGTGCAGTCTCTTAGGTTAGCTATTTACATTCTTCTTCTCTTCAGGACCAAAACAGGGCTATGGAAAGTTCAGTCATTAAAAACCCTCATATAACACATGGTAAAAAATTCAGAGCACGACTAAATGTCATGACTTCAGCTAGTATGTGGATTTTCTCATGTACATGAGTCAATTAAATAATCGGGATGATGCTTCATATGACACAAACTCTGCCAATACCACATTTATCCCACAACACGCTACAGTCATGCTGAGGCATATTTATTTACCAAACTGAAGCAGAAGATCATCTTCTAGCTCCGGTTTCAAATATTCCTCTTCTTCCCAAGGCAGTGGGCTGCTGAGAGAACTTAAATATGCCACTGTTGGTTTCTAGACAGAAGGAAAAGAGCACATAAGCTATGTTTCTTTGAAAACACCAGCCCTTTAATTTCATTCAAGAAAATAAGGCAAAGATTTGGTCTTCCACCCATTAAAATAGTATTAAAGTAGCTTTGTAGCAAAGACTGAGAAAGATACTACTTTTAGGTGTGACTACCAAGAACAATGAAGAAATTAACTTCTGGCTTCCATCCTGGCTCTGACAAGTACTCACTACTAACACTACAACCATGGTGACTGGAGAATAGCATAAAACTACACCTATGAGTTAGCCTGGGTGCCAAAGCCCAGAAAGCTACAGGACCAAGGAATTCAGTAAAAGCAGTAAAGTACAGCAAATTGATAGATGCAGAAGGATACTTGTTAGGATTCCACTGCTATCAGGAACCAAGTTCACTCAGGTGTTTGACTGTGTCAGACCCATAGCTTACAACAGGGCTAATCAACAAAAGCCAAGATACTAATCGTGCCAAGTATTCATTACACAAACAGCCCCACAGGGACAAAATTCAGAAATGCTATATTCTCTCCTGTTTGCATCTGGCCATTTAACAGTTGTCAGGAAAGGAGAGGTCAGGTTCTGATCTTCAGTATTTCCATTTCTGTGTTTACTCAGCATAGTCAGTTATACCTTAAATAACTATTTGAGAATTAAAGTAAAAAATGCTTAATTACCTAAGACTGTATTAAGTCTAAACCTAAATTTGCAGGGAACAACCAAAGAATGTACTTCAAAGGCATAAAATACACAAAATATACCCAGGCCTAACTTAAAACTGTAGCTTTCCTGATTCCGGTATCATTTTAGCAGAGATTAATTTTAGGGTTTGTGCCCTAAGGGATCAGGTGTTGTCCTTACTAACAGTGCACTAGGACTCTGGCCAGCTCACGCCCCCAGGGAAGACTCTTTCGCATCAACACACGTGCAAGGACTGAGAAACTTCAGCTGTCAAGAACTGAAGCCATCAGTGGAGTGAGACAGCAGAGTCAAAGGCCGAAATGAATTAAAACAACATAATGCTAGATAGTGTGTGCTTTTTGCAAGTGTAACCATCCTCTTCGAGAAACAAGCAAACTCACATTAATTAAATACATTTAAAATGAAAACAACTTCACATCTAAATAAATCAACCAATAGCTATTTTAATTCCGGTGATTTCTCACTTCTAGACGCATAATACAAAGTTTCATGCTGTTATTTACAAAGAGCAAACTGAAAGCACAGCATCTTGTTTTCCTGTTCTCCAGACATAGGTTATAGAAGTAATACACATCACACCTACCTTTAATCTGACAAAGTTTATTAGTTTAACGTATCCATAAAAATCAAGTCCTAAAAAAAAAAAAAAAAAGAGAGAGAACTTGAATTAAAGAAAGCCCATGTGTATTTTACAATGATATGAATACTAATTACTTGTTCAATTGGCCAGCTTCCCCTTGGGGTGTACATCATTATCTAGTGCAGTCTCTTAGGTTAGCTATTTACATTCTTCTTCTCTTCAGGACCAAACCAGGAAATTCTTACCCACAGGACAAATGCATTTACAACAAGTTAAAAATGGAACATATTATAATGTGGATTA
>VXAK01016998.1:52546-93145 GCA_013399435.1 Arenaria interpres | reverse complement strand
CGTCAGCTCCGCTTCACCCAGCACCGAGGCAGCCCCCGCCATTAATGCCTGGTCGCCTCAGGGAAAAGAAAACCAGGCAGGCGGATAAAGGGTCGTGCCCTCAGCCAGCCTAAAATATAAGAGATTATTTCGGCTTGGAGGCGGAATCTTACTTTGGGCACTTGACAGGTGGCTGGCAGGAGCGTGTCTGTTTCTTACAGACACACTTGGCTTCGATGGGAGACTTAAAGGCAATAACATACGTGTAGCAGCTTTTAAACAAAGTTTAGCAACAGACTTTTATAACTGAGTGCCTCATTGAAATGCAGAAGTTAAAAGTGGCTTAAAAAAGGATAGAAAAACAGAGATTGAGGCTCATCATCTGAGGAAGATAGTATTTTGACATTCTACATAGGTTACCAGATCTCCTTTGTTTTCTCTCTTCATTTTGTGCCTGACAGAAAAACACTTCTCTTCAGAACCACACAGTGCCTTTCCATGAGTTCCTATGGTGGCTCCTCAGTAGCATGTGGTTGAGGAAATATCAAAGCTAGAACTTTTCCAATTTGTACCCTCAAAGTGTGTAAATTTGCATTGTGCTACTACAAATATTTCCCAAAATAATGCATATAGCTCATATGACATACTTCAGGAATCTCCTGTAGCTCATCACTGCTGTTAGACAACTGCACATCCTTAGGCATCATACATGGTTTTATGTATGTCGTTCTCTAGCCTTGAAAAGAGTGAAATAACTCTTTTTTAAATACCACCTTGCAGTTTTTGATAAAACCAGATATCTGTGAGAAGGTTAAAAATAATCCTTTTTCTTCACCCATTCAGTTAGCAAAGTTAGGGTGCCACTTCAGGAGATCCAACGTGTCCTTCAAAAGCTGATGTGCCAAAGTCTCCAACTTCCCGTCCTTTGGTCCACACCACAGCATGGTCCCCCAACGCATCAAAGGGGCCCCTTTTTCAAATGAAACTGCTCCAGGTCTGCAGGTCACAGGGCCAGACTACAGCTAGCCCAAAATTAAAAATCCTGAAGCATCCAGGTACTGGGTTTTCAGCACCAAATGTTTTGCTGCACTTGCTGTACCACACTACTTGCCAGGGCAGACATGACAATAGTCTCCTCCCTTTTCATCTCCAATCTTGTTTTTCATAAGAAGCTATTCTATATTATTTTACAAAAACTTAATCTGCAGTAGCACCCAGTACATAGCACTCGGCGTAAGTGGAGGTAACAACTGCTGGTTAGTACACGTTAGTTACTTGTTGCTCAGCAGAGGGAACGCCAGCATTAATCATCATCATTGCAGGTTTTGGTCATTTCTAGAAAGGTGGAACCAAGAGTCAGATTAGAGTGCAAATTCAGTCATTTTTTGCTGAATATAAAAGTATAGAGATTTGAGTTGATCGGTATGCACAAAAAAACCCCAAACAATTTAGGAGCATGCAGGATTCAAGAGGGGTTTCCCTGAAAGTCTGAATTTACTTGTCTGGGTCACAATCTCTGATTTCTAATCTGTACTTGTAAATCTGTCCCATATAGCTTAATTCTCTTTTTCACTTACCCCCTTATCTCTCAAAGCTAACAAAGAAGGGTTTTGAGTATGGTACTAATTAAACAGATTAGGCTTGCCTAGTTATAGACAAATCCAATGGGACGTGTAAAATCTAAATATGGAAAACTGGTTTTAGATAAGACCAGAATGACAGGCTTGAAAAAGGATCTAAGAGCCACTAACTCAGACTCCTTCCCAAATTCTGTTTTGTGTTTTTAAATTCCGTACCCATTCAGAATTACTTCTGTAGGTATGACAAGATAACACCAATTCTCCCAATGCCACTTAGTGGTTTAAGCCCGTGCTTCTCGTGGATTTTTTTTTTTTTTCCTTACATAGCGACTCAGTACTATTAATTAAATTAGAATTAGCAGAAAATGCTGGCAAAATACTGCATACCCTTAAATGTACAGAGAAATCTAGGCAAGTCAGATGCTTCTACCTTTTCCTCTCCAAGTATGGTCTGATTCCCGTGAAAGAAACAGAAGTGATGCAGAATGAGAAAACATACTTTAACTCTTGCTCAAGCAGCTAATCACAGAAGTAGATTGAACGGCCACCACTCTGGAAGTAGCACGCGGGCTGATAGCAGCAAAAGCAGAAACAGCAGCTTCTTTGTGTTTTACCGAAATTCTCCCCCACTGAAGGGGCAAGGGGTCACTGATTGCATAGTCTTTGCTCCATTGCACACCCTCGGCTATTGTTGAGTCCACTCGGACAGCAACAGACTGAATGTGCCGCGCAGCCTTGTAACTGAATCTTCTTTCTTATTATTGCTTGAACTAAGATTCTGAATAAATGTAAAGCACCTGTTCGTTCAGGTCAGCGTATATGATATGTTGGGCGATGGCTATGAAATCCTGCAGCACCAGTATCTAACACCGGCACCTCTTGAAATATGATCATCTTTGTTACAATCTCCTAATCCTTGTAAAGGGATTTGCATGGTACAGGAAGATTTACAATGTAATGGATTGCTATTTCATAATCCGGGCCAAGGGGAAGAAACTTCAAATATTTACAGTTTTTTTACTGCATTTCAAACCTTTTTCTGGATCTGGAAACACAACGCTGGGGAGGCTGTTAGAGAGTGTTCACATACAAAATATGGTAGCAACGTATCGCTGGTGGGCTTTGTTTCATCTGGATTTCCAAGCCTGTGTAACTTTATTCTCTATCTGCATCACTCTCTTGTGACCACAGTGCTGGTCTTTATTCAAAAGCAAAGAGAGTATATGAATAGAAAGTGTGTAGGAAATGAAACATTTTTGAGCAAACTACTGTTAAATGGCTATGACCTTATCCTGTGTAAAGGATATTTGAAATAGGAAGAGAGAAAATGAATTAAAAAAAAATTATTATAGGAAGGCAAATTACTTCTTAGTCATCCATGTAGTTAGAGTTAGATTTTTTTTTTTAGTTTTAACCACTCAAGATCTCCAACAGAACAGACAACTGCGCAGAACCATGAAGTTCAAGACTGAAAATGATTTTTCAAAAGCATTTTCTATCTAGAAAGTCCAAACCGTCTGAAATTTTTACTCTTACACTCCCTGGATACTGAGCCAAGCCTGCTACGTGCAAGTGCCAAGAATGACACTCCCGGAAGCACAGAGTATGATCACAAAACCTCTCAGTCATCCCACCCCACTTCGTTGCATTTTTTGTTAAATTAATAATGCAAACTCCTTGTAGCAAGCAGTCTAAAAGCAGATAGTGGCTTTTTCAGTAAGTCTTTAAGACGGGTAGCGATGAGGAGGTTCTCACAAAGCTGTCGCTTCCCAACACCACACAGCAGCGAAAAGCGTCGCTGCACCAGCGAGAGGTGCGACAGAAAGAGGTACAAGTAAAACTTCATTAATACCAGAGACCTCCTTACACCTTTATTACCCTCTCAACTGAAAGGTGAATTGAGACTCAGTTAAAATAATTAAGAGCTTGGAAAGATTTAAGTGAAAACAATCTGGGTGCCAGTTCGGTCTACAAGCTGTAGTCAAAAAATATTTTTTTATTCCTATCATCAGGAAAAATGAGTGATATTGAAAGCAGAATTGCTGAGCCAGATTCACCTGCTCAGTCAGTTTAAAAGTTTCATTAAATGATGGCCACATTCCCCTTAATATAATTCTGAACTGAGATAACCGACTGGGGTATTTTTCATCCGGGCAAAGCCCAGGGGACCCCGTGTCGGGCTCACCCAGAAGGCAGGGTTAGGTTTAAGCTTGAGAGAGAAAGCAAGCCTGGATCTGCTGCTGAGTTGGGGCTGGAAGGGGCTGCCAAAGGGAAGCGTGGGCTGCAGAACAGAATTTTTTCATTGGGGCAGGGGCAGGTTTTGGTTTGTTGGCATTTTTTTATTATTATTATTTGGGATATTTTGTTGTGTTTGAGATTTGGATTTTTTTGTTTGTTTTGTTGCTAACAAAAGCTCACCCTGGAACTAGGGTTAGGGTTACGTTACGACGTATGGGGCTCGGTATGTTACACAAATGATTTTCAGTCTCCTCCATTCTTTCTCTATTGGGGGAACAGCAGGTAGCAGGAATGTACAGCAGAAATGGGGCACTGTAGGTACAAGTGCCACTCGTGACCGTTTTCCATGAGGCATCGTGCAAAACCAGGCTGTGCTGCAATTGCGGCAAATCTACACCGTAGAAAAAGGAGTGATCCTACCTTGAGATAAAATACATTTATGCACCTACAGAAGAGCCTCCATAAAACGTGCATTGTGCAGCAGCTTGAGGAACGTGGGACAATTTCAGGTGCTACAGACCACTGGGATCCATCTGAGATAACTCCAATCAGATAATGTTAAAAAAAATAAATGAAATACTTACAGGCTTAGAAAATCACTGATCTTCAGAGTTACTTTCGGTGTGACTGTCCAAAAGGTAGATGTAGATAAAAGTACTTTTCAGCATCTTAAGGGTGAAACAGTGTTCACAGGGAAAGCATTGATAAATAATTCAGACTGCTCTAGCTGTTAATATCTGCAAGGAAGTAATATCTGAATTTAGAATAAATGATTGCTCAGATAAACTACAAAAGAAATCCGGTGCTCATCTGAAGTAAAACTAAGTGTTTACCTTAGACTGTGTCTTTACCATGAAAATACATGATCTCTGTTCATTCACAGGAAGAAAACAAGCGAGAAGAGGCATTCGGTGGCATTCAGATCAGCTAACAGGTCACACAAGTGGAACTAGGAGGGCTGTGCATTAAAAATAAAGCCTCAAAAGCAAAGATTTGGGACAGAATGTGGGGTTTTTTTTTAATATCTACAAGATATTTAGTGTCACAACAGTGGATATTCAGTATTTAGCAAACTTTGATTGTGAATACTTACATGAGTTACTTCAAAACTGAAGTCCTTCTTGTCAGGGGCTGAGCATCTGAGAACATCACGTCCACCTGAACCAGCTCTGGTCTGTGTTCATGAGGAGTAACAGGCTGAAGACAGCGGAAACTCAATCTCTGCCAAAAGAAAGAAAGGATCAAATTGTTTAAGCCCTAAATAGCAATACCATAGCTGAAGAAAAAATCAGAAATCATAAATGAAAAGACGGCTAGTGCATATTTTCAAAGCTATTTAAGGAATCTGGTGCCTAGATTTCCAGGGCTTGATAAGGATGTCTTCAAAAGCAGAACTGAAATGCAAGAAGAGGAAGAGTGTGTGATTTTGTGGATTACAGGGTAATAGGGACCAGCATATGACCGTTGTACTTCTCATGTCTTTACAGTGTAAATTATTTCCTTTAGTGTGCATTACATCCCAGCCCAGACCAGTCTCTCAATTTTGATGGATGTAACAAAAATACAGTATTTCTTGGTTCAGCTCCACTTTGCCCAAGTTGTGACTGCCCCAGCAGACTGAGGAACAATATTGATCATCATGAGCAAACAAAAACAAGTTAGAAGTCAAAGAAAGAGATAAAAATCAAAAGTAGAATCAGGCATAAGACCACGTCCCCTGACACCGCTTTTCTTGCCAAATAATTTTTTCTTTTCCAACAAAGGTGGAAGGAAGTATCTATCACATTGCATTTTTCAAAAATCAATGTCATAGCTAACAGGATGAATTCAGTTAGTTGTTTCCAGCAAAGGATGTACTACTTAACTTTCATTTCTATATCTAGAAAACCAAAGAGACTTAACACAATGATTTGACAACACACAGATTGGGAATATTTCAGGAGTTCAAAGGTTTTGAAAGATTTATTGCAATGGTTCAGTTTGCAGAGGTTCTATAAACACAAGAGTTGTTCATATTGTTAGTATTGAAAAGACAGTAACTGTCTCCTGCTGTAAACTTGGAATGAAAACGCTTTGCAGGAGAAGATACCAGTCAGCTTGGGAAAGTTATTTTCTCAGAGGCCATCTAGCTACCCCAAAAGGCTTCTCTCAGAGCTCTGAAGAATGGGGGAAGCAGGAAAAAGAATTATGGACCCTGCACAAATAATGTAAGTGAACAGTAGCAAAACGTGAATGTGCAATCAAACGATATTTAAAGCAGGTAAACTAAGCTAGCTATTGTGAATCAAACAAGAGGTCGTTAAGTAGCGTTAGGCTAGTGTTTTGATTTTTGTGCCAGCTTTTTTCAAGTCTTAGCTTTTCTGTTGGCAGATTTTTACCTTATTTTCAGTTCATTTCACTGAACAAAACTAATGTAAAAATGGAAATATCTTTCAGTAAAACTGCGAATTCTCCTGATAAATATTAATTCCCGCTTTTTTAAGAGGTGCTTGTTTGAGGTATTATGAGTAGTAGCTATGTGTGTTAAATCTCCCATTCTTTGTACCGGCTTCTTTAAAAAAAAATAAATCAGCCAATGAAAAGTGCCTAGACCGACGCTGTCTCCCTCGGTTAATCCAAGGCCAGTAGAGGGATAATTTGATTAAACTGAGACCCTAATTTATTTAGCTTTAGTTCTGGATCAACCTCTTCTTAATAGAGTGCTGTCGTCTCCAATTGTTTGATGAAAATTAAAGTGACATAAATACCATGGGACTTTTTCAATCTGATTAGTCAGCTAACTTGCATCAATACTACCCCAGCCATCAGGCGCTGGCGTCCTTCCTTTCACCAGCCTTACTAACAACTGACAAGTTCTCCTTGAAGACCGGGCACCCACGCTGCCACTCAGACCCCCACACTTAACCCATCATCCCTCCTCAATGGGTCTTGTTTGACAAGGTGCCCACACCTTTTTCCATTGCTGTTCATCAGACAAAGCTAAATATTGTTTTATTAGCAATCAATAGCCTGTTAATCCCAAACGATTTCACAAATCCACTGAGCTCTCAAGCTGATTATAAACGTTTGGGGTTTGGTGGTGGTTTTTTTTGTTTTTTTTTAAGCTGCTAAATTTCAGATGGATTTTCTCCTCTCCTCCCAGCCCTCCGGCTCTGATACGGGACATTGTAGCTGGTAAGCAAAGCCACAAAAGCAAAAGATCTCTGTTGCCTTTAATGTTGCCTTTAACTGGATGTTTTAAAATGTCAGAGTTTTGCAGTTTAAACGTGATCAAACCTACACCACCAAACCCTCAGATTTCCAAGCTCCTGTGCTTTCTATCCATCAGTTTGAAACTTAAGATTCTTAAGAGAGCTTCTGAGCCCTCCCTTTTCTTTTACAGCAATAGGGTAAATTCTTGCTTAGCCTATGGGCTGGGGGACTAAGAGTGAGAGAAAGAGAGAAATAAGCTTGAGTTACAGTATATAAAATGCTAACAAAGCTCGCCATTACACTACTGAACGATGAACCATTCACATCCCAGTCACAGACAAAATGCTTGGGCATGCCTGGTACACTCTGATGATCCCTTTGTTTGCATGGATATATGTTCCATGAGGCACAAGGGGAACGGCCTTAAAAATACACTTCCTCTTGGATTTACCTATCCTTCCCTGCACCTGCTGTCTGCCTTTGCCCTGGAGATGTTGATCATGGTAGCTGATAATCTAACTATAGTTCACTTATGTGACATCATATAAATCATAGAATGGTTCGGATTGGAAGGGACCTTAAAGATCATTGAGTTCCAACCCCCTGCCCTGGGCAGGGACACCTCCCACCAGACCAGGTTGCTCAAAGCCCCATCCAGCCTGGCCTTGAACCCCTCCAGGGATGGGGCAGCCACAGCTTCTCTGGGCAACCTGTTCCAGTGCCTCACCACCCTCACAGTAAAGAATTGCTTCCTAAGAGCTAATCTAAATCTCCCCTCTTCCAATTTAAAACCATTACTCCTCATCCTTTCACTCCATTCCCTGATACAGAGTCCCTCCCCTGCTTTCCTGTAGGCCCCTTTTAGTTACTGGAAGAGGCTATAAGGTCTCCCTGGAGCCTTCTCTTCCCCAGGCTGAACAACCCCAACTTTCTCAGGCTGTCCTTACCAGAAGTGCTGCAGCCTTCTGATCATCTTTGTGGCCTTCCTCTAGACTTGCTCCAACAGGTCCATCACCAGCTCAAGGCAGACAGGCACTATTGGTAGGCGTGTGCTGAGTGTATGAAGCTCCCAGAAACAAGATACTGACTTTCAAAGCCTTGATGAGCTGCCTTTGCAAGTCTAGGTTATTTTCTGCGTGTCCACGCTGAATCCTTGTTCTTGTAGAATGTGCTTCCTCTACAACAGGGAGAGAAGGGTTGTTGGTGAGTTGATGCCTCAGCAATATTGCACATACCCCACCTGAAACAAATCTTGAAGTGGATGGTCTTTGCTTTTCAGTACAAGAAAGTTAACTCTAGTAATAGTTCTTGTTGAACTAAGTTACCTAAAAACCAAAATGGACTAAACACGCCTATGTTACTGGCTAATGTAAACGTAACGTTTTTGCTGTCATGTTGAGAACACTATTATTCCAGAGTTCTTCCCCAGAGGAATAATCCTTGTGAATCACTACAAATTGTCACAGTCTAGAGTCATTGCTCTGATGTTTCACCTGCTGTTAGAGGTCGCCTGCCTCCGCAAACCAAGGGTAAGTGTTCATTGATGCTCATGCACTGGCACAGAATTTAGATCTCCCAGCTTGTTTACTGGAACTCTTTGACTGGTAGCCAGATCATCCAGCTGGAAGCCAAGGCAGATGCTCAGCAGCTGTTGTCCAAGTTACATGAGCAGGAAGGAGATTTACTGCTTTGCTCAAGTTCTCCAAGCCACTGGTTCATTTCTTTGGCAACATTCAGAGCACGCTGGAGACAGCAGTTATGCAGTTTAGCTATTAATTGATCAGGCATTTTTGGTTCTTAGCCACAGTTTTGGGTAGATACGACTTGGTTTCTTTAACGGCCATATAATTTGTATGCTGAAGTTCTGTTTCCTGAACTTTAAAACTCCAAAACTGAACAACATGACATTCAGAGAAGCTTGAGACCAAATCTAAACCCAGATCCAGGGTATAATTTCAGTCAACAGGGAATGTAATTCCCAAGCAGACACATCTGGATATAGGGTAATTCGGTAAAATTAAAATTGACTCTCAGTGGCGTTAAAGGTAGTAGCTTACTTTGACTTTCAGCTTCCATGCTTAGAAATATCTGGCAATAAATAATTCTCCTGTTAACATTATTTTCACTGTTGTTCCCTAGAAGAAATCTGTGATTGCAAAACCATGAACAATTCTGTCTTCAAAAGCATGGGATGAGATATTACCACTCCTGTGTTACCATTACGGTAAAACTGGTGCAACTCTATTGACCTAATACTTTGCTGTTTTATCCCAAATCTGTCCTCCCCACCAGCTGTCCTGTTTATCCCTTCTCAGCAACGCTGATACAGAGTTCTGTGTTCGGTCTCCTGTCTCGCACTGCCTGCCTGCTTTATTTCTGTTCTGTTAGGTACAGGTCCCTGGGCTTGCCTTCTAAGAACCGACTCACTTTGAAGACACGTTACCAACATATATTGGCATAATAGAGGGAGGAAAGCCCTACTCAATATGTGGCTTCAGCTACTTAAATGCAAAAGTGCGTGACCCTCCAGTGAACCCCTGATTTGTATACAGCACCAGAGGGCACTCCATAGCTAGCAACAACTTTCTATATATTCACGCAGATTTTCCCACCCTCCTTACTTATTCTCGCAAGCCGCTGGGTTTCCTTTTAAGCGCACCACCTCTCGTTTTCAAACGAGCTGCTCTTCTTATTCAAGAAAAGATTGTTCTAGACTTCATTTTTTTCCAACGCTCGGGAACGTTTTTATTTCTAAACTAGCAAATGGATGGAGCTGCCGTGCGGGTCGGAGGGGTAGGGCAATTCACAGCTCTTGCTGCTCCAGGAGCCTGCGAGCCGGCTGTGCCGCAAAAGCAGGATGAGGGGAAGGGGCTGCTGGCACAGCCAGCCAGCTGTGACCTGGGGACACGCTCTGCTACGCAGCGTTGCCTGTCCCCGGCCGGATCTGCCAAGCCCTCCGGATTAGCCTCCGGGCCGTTTAACGTAGCCGTACCTGGCACAGCTGATGGCACTGGAGCGCATTGGCAAAACCCTGCGGGCTGTCCTTGCCAGCTCTGGCAGTGGTCGCGTGAAGGCTGCAAGGACATCGCTGTGTTACATATTCTGGATTTCAGGGGTTTTGGCCTGAGCCTGCCCTTTCTGCTTCTCAGAATGTGCAGCATTTGCTGAACCCAGCATTTGGAGTGGTGAGAATAACTGGGCAGCCTCCCATCTGCATTAGAAGCTTTCCACAAAACACTGTATGGTAGATGCATTTTCAGTGATGCCTTTGGAATCCAAACAGCTGTAAAACGGTCAAGATCCCAAAAGTCCTTACAAAAAGGCTTCGCTGGAGCCTGAACTGGCTGCCTGTAAAAGTAGAGCATCTTGAGAAACTTCCAAACTGTTTCGGCAATGAATGCGTAGCTGGAATAAACACTCCAAACAGATTGGACTACCCACTTTTTCTATATGTTGTAGGTGGAACTGAGAGCAGAATCTGCCCTAACCAGGCTAAATTAATTTAGTTGTACGCTCTTCTAAGTAGCCGGGCACAGGAATCCTTTTGTTCTTTTTGTTAACATTCATGGTACAAAACTAGACGCTTCCTCTGTCCCGGGGATGCGTTTCCCAAAACCTTTTCCTTTTCACACACGATTTTTCTGCTGTGGACACAGGAGGGCAGTGCAGTTCTAATTTGGATTCAAACATCTATGAAGCAAATGGACATAAAGGGGGGAGAAGAAAAAAAAGGGGGAAAGGAGGGAAAAGAAGGGGGAATGGAGGAGAAGGGGGAGAAAAAGAGGGGAATAAAGGAGGAGGAAAGGAGGAACAAAGAAGCAGCAAATATTCCCTAAGTGTAAGGAAGTGGCTCTATCATTGCCAACATCCTGGGAGGTGCCGATCACCAGCAATGGCTCAATCACTGGGGTTCTGTGCCATTTTTAAGTGCTCGGGGCTTCCTGGGCTGCCCTCAAATGTAGACCAGGCATGTCTGATACTGATCTTTCCAAAGGCACCGAGTAACAGCTCCGTGAGATAAAGCTCTTCAAACTTCTTCCAGGCTGCAGTCTGTATTCACCAATATGCTGCATACTGAATTCAACAAGGCCGAGGTTAGTGCAGTAGCCTTTCATCCCTAGCAAAGGGGATTGAGATTAAAATAAAACAAATTGAGTTGCTTTCTTACATGTCTCAGCCTTTTTCAGCATCTTAAAAACAACTGCATAACCCATGATAGGCAGAGCGTATCAAGAGACTTCAGTCTGTAATAAGAAGGCAGTGCTGGAGGATGCCAGTGTACTGAATTTTTTTTGGGGGGGGGGCAAAACCTCATTGCTAAAGGAATTAATTGCTTACTGAAAACGAAGACTAAAAGTTCTGCCTGCAATTTAATGTCATCTTCAACAGGGAATTAAAAGGTCCTGTTAAGGGTGAAAAAGCCAAAACTACAACTTGTAAACTAAACTGGAAAAGGGCAAATTTCCATAGGAAAACTCTGATTTCACTGATTTTGTTGCTCCCATCTCTAATGGTTTTTGGTTTCTCCCCGTAACACTCCTCCAGCTTCGATGGTCCGGCTCGCTCTGGCAGTGCTGCCGTACCCATTGGGCACTGCGTTTATCTGTAGTGCACATAAACAAGACTCAAAGGCATTAAAAAAAAAAAAGTCAAGTCAGGATGCCAACTCACGTACACCTCTAAATCTATTTTATAAATTTTACTGCAGGTAGAAACAGTAGCTGCATGGTTTTAAAATGTGTGAAATAGGTAAAGGAAATAGCCACTTAATAAAATTTTAGAAAAGGTTAGAGATTATTTTTTCCCCGTAATCCTTTTGGCAGATTTGTTCGGATCCCTTCTGCTGGGTCAGCCTCCTTGTTCAGATTCTCTCTGTAAAATCTATTTCTACCTCAAAGTCTGCTTATTTTAGTGTATTCATTTCACAGCGGTTCTTCTAACCCAGATACCCTGGTGAAAAGGCATTTTACAAAGCAAATGACTAATTCCACCCAAGCAAATAATCACTGAAGTGAATGAGCAGTTTGTGGCTAAATTTATAGCCACACCAACAGAGAAGATTTTGTGCTGAAATAATCTTAATTGGGGAGACATTTTCCTTAAATTCTCTAAGTCATCCATTTGTGGCACATCCTAGAGTTTTTCTGTTTGACCCTTTCCACGAGTAATTTTGTTCCTTAAGAATATATGTACTTATAGTGAGATATACAGAAATTGCACAAATCGTTGTTGATATCTGGGGCCATTATATTATGTTGTTATTTTATGAGCACTTCTAGCTAATATTTTAGTGAGCTGCATTGTATCTTGATATATTATCTATCTGATAATTCTGCATTTACTTTTTCTGTGTCTTAAATTTCATATACTTACTTAGTATTAAGACTGAAGCATTGTCAAAAAATCACAGAGTCATGTAGTACATTTCATTTTCGCTCCTTGGTTCATCTCCAGCGTGAAACAACATGATGGAGATGATTTGATAACATAATAAATTGAGTAGTTGCAAGTAGTTATGCCAACTAGGTAAAAAAAAATAAAATAGAAGGCATACTAGTAGAATAGTCACCTTTACAAACACCTCCTAAGTTATAATGATAAATGATGATACAGTAGTAGTAATAATAATAATAATGTTTCTGACAAAAGAGGAGGTACCTTGCTTCGGTTTCTGGTTTCACATTCCTACCACACCCTAAGATACTCCCATATAAATGAAAACCTAATTTGTCTGAAAACTAAACCTACCAAAAATGGATCAGCCAGGTTGGCCTCTGCGCTGCCTTAACATGTGGCTAAAACATCGTGGTGAAGGAGGGCTCAATTTGGACTGGTGTAAACCTGAGGCTATAACCTGGAGACCAATTTCCACTGAATTCAAGGGAGTCACACTGCTCTGATGCCTTTCACTGGGACCACTTTCTTACAAGGTCCTTCAAAAAAATTCTAGATCCACTAAAAAAAAAAAATTAATTTGAAAATATCAAGATAATAACACAGCGTATATACACCTTCATTGGAAAAGTATGCCTTCAGAAGAAGGTATGCGACATAAAAAAGGGATGAAATGGCTAGAAGTCAAGTGGTAAAAGAAAAATCACAGCAAAATCAAGAAAAAAGAAGGTGACTGAAATTAAGAAGAAGAACTTAAAAAAGAAATACTAAAAAGTATTTATGGAGCCGGTACTATGGAACTCAGTCACACTGGTACAAAAACGTGTAGCAGGTCCCTCTGCCTTTGGTAATAGGTTTGTCATGGACAAAGCTAACAAGGTAATCAAAGCGGTTACTAGAAAATTATAAATAAATTTTAAAAAGGAAGGAACCGTGGAATATTAGTTTCTAGCATCCTCAGTGGGATGATAGAATTTTTTATGTGCATTCATATCAATATATGTGTGACTCACCACTGCTATATATGCTGCTGATTAATGTAATGTGTAGCTGCTTATCGTAGCCGATACCATTGCAATTAATAAGTATTAACCTATAAAAGCTGTAATTCCTTTTGGATTTTGACTAAAGCCATCTAGTCAAAGAGAAAAATGATACAAGAACTTATACACAGCAAAAAGCATACAGCAAAGTATTTGAAATTTGCTTAACTTAGTACTGTATTTTTTCAGCAAATTAAGTTTTCATATTTTCTCAAAAAGGAAAATAGTGATGCCTCTGAGCTTTTTTTTCTTCCACATAAAAGTAAAGGAAATTTGAACAGGTTCACGCCTGAATCTTCGTTAACATTGGTTTCAGCTGCAATTATCTAATAACAGGTTTTCTTCCATGTTAATGCAGCTGACTGTGAAAAAGTAATGTTTTCACTGTGATTCGGATGGTTTTGGAAAACTTTAAAGATGGCAGCGTGGCAGGACTAGATTCTGGATTTGATCATCATTATGAAGTAGCTATGAAGTAGCTACTTTTCTTGTGACAATTCTTGTTTATAGAAAAACCTACTTATTTGGGGAATTAAATAGTAGAAATCTTTCTGAGTATGCAATGAGCAACTAGTAACTATAAATAATTGTCTCCAAGTGAGTTTCTGAATTGTATAAAACAGTCAAAAACTAAAGTAAGACTAAACCATAGAAAAATATTTCAGGTTTTACAGAGAGGCTATGTTAATTCATGCCCTTTTGGGTTTTTTTTTTTTTGGTCATTTTGTTACAGTAATCATAAATACATTTTTAGTTGTTAATCTAATTTAGAGAGAAAGCTGTTCTTTTTTTGTAAAAAGGAAAACGAATCTTTCACCCCCCCGTTTCACTGGTCTAATTCTGCTTTCGTTTGCAATCTCTGTGAAACCCCGCATGATACATAGGAACATATCAGAAAAAAAAGCACACTCACGGAGCTTTTTTTTTAAAAGCACTTTTCTAAGAGATTATTCAAAATGACAGGATTGTATTTTTTTTTTTTTTGGTATTTCAGGGAGAGCATTCCTGAAACGCCCGTGCCCTCCCACCATCTTCAGGAAGCCGCTTGGACAAGTGTGAAGGTTAGCAAATAATAAATGTCAAGAATATTAAAATAATGAGATCATTGCCTGGCAGACAAACTGTTTTGAAAACTAAGATCCAAGATACATCTCCTGCGCAGCCAGAGGACGTGACTGAGATAAAGGCGTGACCGTATAGAAATATACCCCAAAATCCTATAAGCCGTTTGTCCATAACTGTTTCCAGCCACCGGAATCAAGAACAAACAAACAAAGCAATCTGACCTCAGTAGAAAAGATAAAGTGAACTGCAAACAAATCTCAAATTCCATCTCCCTCATCAACGTGCTCAAAATGCCCTCTGCAGCCCGCGCCGGAGGGGAGCGGGAGAGCCCAGCCAGCACTAACTCTGCAAAAACACCCTGGGGACCACAGGGAAAAAAAAAAATAATTAAAAAAATCTCAGCAGCGGGATGAAAGAAGGTGCCATATCAATTTCATTTCCATTCATCATTGTTAAGCTTCAAGTTTAAGGAAGTTTCATTGCCCATAAATACTCAGATCATAAGCAGCTGCGCATGATATCATTTAGGGCCCGGTTGCCTAACACGTATTTCCCCCGAGCTTTGTCCCCAGGCCGTAGCCTGACAGGCATCAGCGAGATCCAGCTTGCTTCTTTAAAACAGCCTGCGCAGCGTTTTTACGTTTAGCAGCTGAACCAAACTTGACAAAAGCAGCCCGAAAAGAATCGGTAAAAGGTTAGGATAGATTGACTGTTTCCAAATTGGAATACTAATGATGATCTTTAATGAAGCCTGACAGTACAATCTGTTTCTTATTGTTCCCTAAGTGCTGGCTACTGATCATATTCACTGGCTTTAGGTGAGGGGGACAGACAGGGACAAATGGGCCCCACTGGTGAGCAGGACTGTGCGCAGCTGATCTTTCAACAAGGATTAAATTAATTAAAATTATTCTCCCATCAGAAGAAGCAATCTTTTGATTTGTTATCATCATAGCGGTTATTAATTTTGAATGATGTCTAATTGGTGCCACTGCTGTTTGGGGCAGCTTAGTAATCTTCTTAGAAGCAGTAAAGAATACATAATTTTAGTAGCTCTG
Organism: Arenaria interpres; assembly: GCA_013399435.1. NCBI lineage: Eukaryota > Metazoa > Chordata > Aves > Charadriiformes > Scolopacidae > Arenaria > Arenaria interpres. The sequence continues at coordinate 77,596 of VXAK01016998.1, read as the reverse complement.
GTAGGGAGCAGAGGAGCTGAAGGAGGATAAAAAAACCACCGACTTGATTTAATACCTCTCATAATGTGGAAGAACAATGAAGAAAGTAGGCAAAATACCTGCAAGACCCAACTGGTAAAAACTGACCTTGCTTTATTCCTGCTTTTAGTACAAAATGAGGGCACTTGCTTATGACGATAGTCTTAAATAAGTGTCTTATTATAGTGTTGATAATAAGGAAATTGGAAATATTTCATTTCCTGGGCAAAGACAATACACTCAGGACCGGGCAGGACTCGGAGAGAAGCCCAGGCCGATCAAGGAGGTCACCACTAGACTTCAGAGACAGAACTTGGCATGGGCTGCATGGTATCTGGCCTGGCCAGTTCAGGATTTGGCCCTAGCTCCACAAACAACATCTTCCCTTTATTCGCATAACTGGTCTTTTGAAACCAATGTCAATGACCACAAGATTAGGACTGGGAGGATCCTACTCAAATTTTTAAGGGATTTAAGCACGTTAAAACATCAACAGGAGTTTAGGAGAGACCACAAAAGCACCTGCATGTCAAGCAAGGTTGCCCATCTGCGTGGTTTTGAAGTGCTATCTCCACAGCTATATGCTCCAATAGCGCCTAAACCATCCCTGCAAGTGGCTTGTGGAGCTTCTTGTTTGTTGTTTAGATTAAAGTGACAGAGTATGAGAAAGGCCATGCTCTGTGCTAACAGATATCTTAACGAGGCGAGGACACAACTGCTCCTGACAGAGCTGGTCTAATGCCAAGTTTTTCCTCCTATTCACTTCTGAAAGATAAATCTATGACTGCCGTGGGTGATCTGAAGGAGAGCTAAATCCTGAATCTCGGATGATATTCACACAAATTGAAGCCCTGGAGATTTCTACTGAAGCAAGCAATATCTGAATCTCACTCAGATGAGAACAGGGGTGCAATTCTTACTTTTTGTTAGTTTGTCTTCTACACATAGGCAATTGTTTCTACCTTACCTGTCTGTGATCATAAATATACAACAGCAATGGGCATTACTTTGTGAAGGGAGCAGTTCATCTGAGAAGGCATCTATCAGTGGAATAGGTGCTTAGATGATACGTACCCATATAACCTAACACATTTGAGGGCCGAATGTGTTACATCCCTCTTCCCTGCAGCTGGCAGCAGGAGGCATCGCTCTCTCCACAGTTTTACCTTCTCTTTCTCCAACCACGTTCTCAGGCTGGACAACCAGACTGTCTCATGGAAAAAGGAAATATGTTGCAAGATAAATATGAGTGGTGCAATCCTGATTTCTCTTGGAGTGATCTCCTCTCCTCTAGGAGGATGGCACAACTGTAGTTCCCATGTTTTATCTAAAACCTGAGTTAGGCTGGAATAATAACGCTTTTTCTAAAAAGTAACAATAAAAATTAATAGGAATTTTTTTTAAAAAAATAGTTCATGCGTATTAGCTCTTTGAAGTCAACAGCAAAACCATCAACCCAGGAGCATCTGTCTTCTACATTAGATGAAAAACAGACCTTTTACAATCTTAGCTACATTCTGTAAGAAATTCTGCTTAACCTGATCTTTTCAGGCTTCACTACAGGCCACAATTCCCACCAAACCATCTTCATAACTCAAGTAGTAAAAAGGGATTTAAAAACCCTGTTCCTAATTCCTCATCCTCCAGATGGTCATTCTTCAGCTATAAGAAAGCAAGATAAACCTCGACCAAATTACAGGGCATTATAACAGAGTAAGTAAAATGCTTTTATATGGTAGAGCCCAAATCTTCATCCAGGTTTGGGAAGCTGGAATATTCAAGACCTAGGTCCTATTTCATAGGTTAAAGGCATTTATACTTGTTAGATGAAGTTTCTTTTTGTCTTTCCTCCACACACATTTCCCCTACTTGTTCTGCTGTGTTTGGCTAGACCGGGCGCATTGATCTCATTCAATACCGTTAATAACTGTTTAGACAAGGAGTAAGTTACAGATTGTAAAACCCAACTACTGTTGCTGGCCCCAGAAGTAGTTTGCTACCCACCGCTAGTTTGAGATCTATATATGTATGTGAGACTGAGTAAATTGCATCTTTACCATTTCCTTTGTTTCTTTGTTTGAATGTCCTGTTCTGCAAAATGATTTTAAGCAAATGAAGCTAAGTATCATTAATAGTGCTCACACAATTCTATTTTTTTTTTTTAAAAAAGAAAATAATCACTCCAGCTTTTTTTGTACAATTCTTTTTAAAACGGATAGCATGAGTTTCAAAACTAGACGGAACCACAGGCTACTGAGTAACGTTCAGTGGGACAACACTAGCTCCCAACTGGTCATATCCAAGACTGGCATTCTATCAATTTTATCACATTTGCAGTCAGAAGAGATAAGCAGGTTAAAAGAATGCCATTGAAATGCATATTGAGAATTTTATTTCCACAATGAGAAGAGTGAGACACACACAAAAAAAAGAGATTAAAATATTTTGAAAGCTACACAAAGCTATCATTATTTAGTTAGTCTTTGAATCATGCTTGAGCTCAAATCTTCTTCTTATATTCTGTTTAGAGACGCAGCTGTTTTGACTGGAGTTTCAAAATTCCTCTAAGTACGAAAGGATGCGTTAAAGCAGGCACATTAAAGAATCCACTTAATTCTAAATTCAGTTCTCCAAAGTGCATGTGTTGCCTTGCTATCTAGTCTTGATTTTTGTCCAAATATATCTAAATATAACACTTCCTGTTCTTCCTCAGAAACACGATGCCTTTAATTTAAGGGTTATAATTGCCTTGTAGCTAAAAGCTATTTTACACACTGGGAAGCTGTGGCGTAGATCTGCCACAGAAAATCCAAAATGCAACCAGTAGGACACTAGCTGTTTATCTCCCTGAATCAAACCAGTGATGTAGCTGAAAGTGGAATGAACATCTTCTCCCTCATGACAGCAGTGGAATCCAAGATTTGCATTTTGTAAACGTATTATTGGAATCCAGTATGTTCACATACACACACACACAAAGTTTTAGTCCTGAGAACCATATTAGTCCTTTAAGGCTATACAAGTGCCTATCTTTTCTTCTCCAAATCTTGCTCAAAACCACTGTGGACAGTTTCATATCCAACGAAGAAGGCAGCCATGTTGTCTCTAACAGCCCCAATCACACCAAAAACCAGAAGACCCAACAGACAATAGGAATATTTCTGGCCACCTACATTATAAACTCTCCTTCAAACTAGAACAAATAGCCCGAGGAGTTTTTGTTATTTCAGGACTGCCCCAAGTAAACACCAAACCCTGATGAGATCCTGCTTTGAACGGTGTAAGCCTCCAACAACTTTTTCCTTTGATTCAGATCTGACTGTAAAATTACCACTTACTTTACAAGCTCTAAAAAAGAGGTCAGATCTTGAGAGGCATAACTACATCAAAGGAAAGCAACATGGGAAGAGAAAAGTTGTGTGTACATTGAAAACAGAGCTTAAATAGAGCCAAGCTAAAGTATTTGCAGAGAATGCTCTCATCTCTTTCTAGCCACCATGATTTCCACACCACCTATTTGGATACTGACAGATTTTTGTAAAGAAAACTCAGCTTCTAATGATGGTTTTTAGTTTATATGGCGACAGGCTTTCTGGAATTCCATGTCTCTGCACTCTTTTTGTTCCCCTAAATACTTTCCCTGCTGGAAAATGCACTGATTCCAAACAGCTATAATGGCTAAGTCCTCTAGCAAATGTCTTAAGTACCTGATTTTGAATAACACCTTGTCCAAGGAATTGGTCAGTTGTTAACCTTTAACCCTATGTACTGCCATGCAGGAGGAATCCGCTTAAAATTCTCATTGTAAAGATACACAAGGAGTAGCATTAAGGCTATTTGACCTCAGGATTTTCTGAAGGTAACTTTTGGATGTAATTTTCTCACATCTCTTTGCATTTGCAAATAATTCCTTAAACAACCACCCAAACAAACTTACTTTTCATGGGGCATTTTGTTTCCATTTTTGTGATCCCATTTAGCAGTGAGGGAACTGCAAATTCTTTCCAGAAAAAAAAAAAAAAAAGTTGCAAACAATTTAGGATTCAGAAGTGCCTAAGAGTGAAGCTGTATTTACTTTCCCTCGGACAGGGAACATAAGCCGTCTTTGACAACTGATCTTTCTGATAGTAGAGTTATCCCAAGGGACCAGGAATGGTTCACTGGGAAAGGTGAAAACCTAGGTATAGACCTGCCTTATGCCTGTAATTAAAAAGAAACCCATGTAATGCAGATAGATGCCCAAACATTTTTACGTAATAGAAAATGACCACCTAGAACAAATATGCAGAATATAACTGTTGTAAACAGATACGGAAACTTGCTTGAAAAAGCAGCAATTATAATTCTACCGTACCACATGAGGTTCTCTTTCAATAAGAAAAGAAGTCAGACATAGCAGTTATCTTGCATCTAAGTTGCGAGAGTGCTGAAAAGGAGCTCTGAGGTGAATATGGTGCAGAGTTACAACTTCCCTCTGGTACTCCTTATTAGAAAATACAATCAACACTACAATATATTTTGGTCTCGCTTTCTCTTTAACTGTATTTCCAACCAATCCATTGAAGCCATAAGTGAAATCCTGCCCCCACTGAACTTACTGGAAATTAAACTCCTGATTTCAGCGGATCTAGGAAGTTGTCAGTCACGTGGAGAGTTCCCTTTGCGCATAGAAATGCTTCAGCGATAAATAGACACCAACTACTGAACCCAGGCCTCCCTGCTGATTTGAAATATATAGAGAACACAGGACAGGCTGGGGAACGGTCAAAGCAGGACAGCGTTAAGTGTCTGGGCAGCTCCGGGCAATGTATGTGGACGTACGAAGGTCTAGGGGACTAGATCATACGTGAAGTATCGCATGCCCAGCTCTAAGGGATCGTGCCTGAACATGGCGGTCTGGAGAAAAAGGAGGTGGAGGGAAGACCTTATTGTTCTCTACAACCACCTGAAAGGTACGTATATTAGGAAAAATTTCTTCACAGAAAGGGTTATTAAACATTGGAACAAGCTGCCCAGGAAAGTGGTTGAATCACCATCCCTGGAGGTATTTAAAAGACGGGTAGACGTGGTGCTTAGGGGCATGGTGTAGTGGTGGTTTGAGCAGCGTTAGGTTAATGGTTGGACTAGATGACCTTAAAGATCCCTTCCAACCTAGGTGATTCTATGATTCTATGGGATGAGGGCAAAGCACAGTGGTGTAGCTGGAAGTATAGGAGATCCCAGAAGAGGTAGGTAAGCTGCTACGGAGACACTCCTCTACCATCTGCTTACAGCTACATCATGAAACACAGTTCAGGACAAAACTCCGTTGGCTCAGGCTAGATTCATAACGTGGATATTGATTGTTACCTTAACCCCATTTCTTGACTGGGCATCTCTTCTTGTCAGAAATATTTGACTGATAGTGAGCAGAACATAGGATTTCTTTAAGCAACGTACAATTGCTTGCTGATGGTCCTACAAAGTAGAGGAGATATTAAAGATATTCTGGTAGCCTGGGAATAACATATTTAGCACTGTAGAGGACTATTTTTGAAGTTAAGGGGGTAAAAAATGGATTATGGATTATCTTTTCTACGAATATGTTGGTTTCTATAGTATTAAAATGACTCATAGAAAATCCAACACCTATAGACAGATCCCAGCATCTGAAACCCAAACTGAAACTCTCAGGAAGTCTAATTCATAAAAAGCTATGTGTCCTGGTTATAAGGGTGAGGGATTTTATTATTTACGCTGCAGATAGGGGAAAGAAAATTTTAACAGTCAGTTCCTGAAAACAGATGCGTGATTCATCTAACCCCACGCTTCTATTGGCAAAAAAATATTACTTTGAAGGTGAACAAGGAGAGAGCTGTTATCTAAAGCATAAGTAAGAGATCAGGCTGAAAAATGTATTTTTCTGAAATCTAGAAGAGGCTGCTGTTTAAACTAAAACTGCTATGAACCCTGGCAAAATCATTGTGCCATTTCTGGTTTAGAACCGAAGCAGCAGATTTCAAAGAGCATTTGCAATAAAGCAGGATAAAATGGAATTCTTGAAAGTGCAATATCACCAGTCCCTTGATTACGATGTATGTGGAAGTCGAGGATTCTTAGCATTTAAAGGGCTCACTTCCAAAAGACAGATGAACATTACCTGGGAAATTAAACTGCAGCCGGTCTGCTGAGAGTCCATGGACAGAAGATGAGGCACATAACTCCTTTCTCTTCCAACTCCTAAGACTTCTCTGGCATGTAAGACTGGCAGCTGCCTAAGTTCCTAGTACCACTACTGGATTTGTTTGCGAAGTACAATTGCTAATTAAAAAACTTACTTACTTACTATAAGTGATCGCTATGTGTTGAATCATGAAGATGATCTGAGGAGTCTGACTGTGGGGAAAGCCTGAAGGGCTGAATCTCAATGGAAAGCAGACTCTGCTGAGGAACACATACAGCAGCAAGCTGGAGTTCAGTTGCATCTTGTATAACAAAGGGTCTCAGTCTCACATTTGAATAGACATATACATGCTCAGTAAACAAGAAACACTGCATGGCAGTAATTGTTTTGCCTTTTAATGGCTTTGAGGGAAATTCTGATCCCAGAAAAATCTAAAAGATTTTTTTGCCAAAGACTTCCACAGAGGCCAGCCCTCATCTTTCACGCCTGATGGTCCTTTGGCTTGTACCAGCCTCAGAACTTCACAAAGTCCAATCGTCAGTCTTTGCTAGCGGTGCACTGCTCGCACCACATCACCTGGCAGCTGGTTTTGTCATCCAGTGGAAATCACTGGTTCTTAATTTCATTTAATTAAATTTTAATTTAATATTTACTGTCACAGTTTCATCCTTCAACATGTATTCATTCTTACAGCCCTTGTGTTTCTCCATACTGGAACCTGGACACATTTTCAAACACGCATTTGCTTTTGAACACTATATTGGTATACTTTCTTCAGCAAATCAAGGAGTATCCCTTTTTTTGGATGCAGTATGCGCTCTCCTCAAACTGCCAGAAGTAATCATACTTGCGTTACAAAAGAAACTAAACAACAAAACCAAACAAAAAAATTCCCACAGAACAAATTTTTTGTGTAACCGCGCTCTTAGACACAATTCTTTTGCTCCCACTTATGGTAACTATTACCAATGCTACTATCAAATCAGATGTTTTTCTTAAAGTTTCCACAATGTTTCTGATCTGCTCTGTCCAAGTACACTTTTTTCTACCACGTCTTTTGCATTGACTTCAGACTGTTGCATTTCATAAATTCAATTCCTTCACCATCTCAGCTCTCAAGTAAAACAGTCATCGGTAACAGATGTTGTTGCTTCACTGAAACACTTATTAAAAGAAAAATATTTTTTCCTTGTTTTAAAGAACTCCTTAATCTTTCTGAAGATTTATGTTCTTTGTAAACATTCAGAGATTCTGGCTCCTGGGATTTTTAATAGGTGCAACCTCAATGAACTTTCCTCACCTTCTCAATATTCAAAGCAACAGCACGCAGATATAAAGCATACAGAAAAATAGCCAGTGGTCCCTTGGTTACCTACAAGTAGCACAAAACATTCTGCCAGCAGGACTCCACTGGACTGTAATCATTATGATTCAAATTCTCCTTATTTCCTCCAGGTTATTTTAGAGGTGAACAAAGAGCAGGAGGATGACGGAATGATAAAGAAACCAAAAATCCATGCTCTATTTAAACCATTTCCTATGTCTGGCTTTTGCCTGCCCATTAGTCAGCGTCTTTTATCTTATACAAGGGCCAGTGCATCATTTGCAAATGTAATACACGTAGCAACAGGTTATCCAAAAACCAGCCTGAACAATACAGTGTCCACAGGCCACTCCATGTTCCAGTTTCTGGACCAGGAGAGCGAGGCCACCTTAATATAAGTGTCCTATAAGCAGATGAGCCAGCCTCATTTACCCAGAATCCTTAGGTTCAAGAGATTGATCACTGATCTGAATTTGCAAATTTTGGACTCGTGCTTGATTTTCAAATGCTTTAAAGTGGAAAGGCACAAGAAAAGTTCAGATGCAGAACCTTCCTCTAAATATATATGTTTAGTTAGGGTCGGTCAGAGCAAACAGATGAACAATAGATACGTATGCATTAAATCTAAGAGGCTTTGCGCCTTTACATTTGTGGACCCAGTTTCAAACGCTTTACCCTTTAAATCTTTGTCTCGGTCTCCCCATGTATAATGATGACAATTCCAAGTCAGTCATTTTGAAGATGAAATCAAAGCCAAAGCTCATTAAAGGCTACCTGGGCCCCTGAATTTCTGGCTTCTCCTTGGACAGCTCAAAAATTCAGTGAGGTCCTCGACTTTTAAATAACATTTACATGAAGGAAAGAGTAATCGGAGCTATTACTAGTGTAATAAAAATGAAACCCCACAACATCACATCTTTTTTGGCAAAATCTTCAAATGGGCCTTAAACTAAAATTTACTTTAAAATACCTCCTTTCCTCTGCTGACTGGAGAGGATAAAAGCTGCCATTCATTGGGCATCTTCTATTTAATTTTGACACTTTTCAGATGATGCACTTGTGGATTTCTACTATATTCAGGATCACCTGTACATGGAAATAGCTATGCCTCTATACCTCATTGTTCATAAAGCAGAGATCTTTAAAATGATTTGCTGATCCTATCTTAATTTCTACTGCAGGCTTGCATAAGATGGCACTGAAGTTCTTCAGGGAAATACTGAAAACTGCTATAGATTTGGCATCATATATTTATGCGTATGGAATATTTGCTGTTTATGAAATGAGTGCACTTAAGGAAATCTTAGACAACCAAATAACAGAGGTATCAGCTAACAAATCATTTACATCACATGCCCTGGTCTATGAATACCTTACTCATGTCACGCCACTTTTCTCAGCTGACACAGTAAGTAAATGCGCTGAAATGTAGAATTCCTTGCACGGCGAAGGAACTTTTTAAAGAGAGGTCACCAAATAAGAAAAATTAAAAAGCAGAAAGCTGTTCTGAACCACTGAAACAACCAAAGCCCCAGAGAGATGGCTCATCCTCAGAAGTATACTGTATACTCTTAGGCTGCAAGTTCTTTCATGGAAGAAAGAATTGGTTAGTTGTGACCGGGAGAAAATACAGGTTAATCATCTTGCCATGCTTTACATTTTAGTCAAAAGTATGTGAAAAGTTCATATAAATGTTAAATAACTGTTAATTGAACTCCCCCTTTGCCCTCCCGTGGCAATTTCCCAGGCCACTGGGGTGGAGGTGGAAATCTCCATTTCTGTCACGAGGAGTTGTGTACGGCTAAAGACCAAACCAACCGGATTTATTAACTTCATATCTAGCGGCGAGGAGTTTGTGTCAGACCCACCACAGCCCTAATAGATCTCCTACTGGGCCACAAACACCAGTACAAATGGCAGGGCTGCCAGCACAATCCCAGCGTGAATGGGCCTAAATTAGCCAGTGCCTAATAACCAGTTTACTAACACCTGTATTAGTACTGTATCACTGTGGGGAGGACTGCTGTTAGACAAGGCATAATCCCATAAGCTTGTCATTTGCATATCCCTCATTAGCTGATTAAAACCTGAAGGAGGCAGGTTTTTGCAGCCGGTGGGTCCATTCCGACGCTCCGGCTGCCTGGGTGGCTCGATAATGAAGTAAGGGTGGTGAATGTGAGGTTTATATGTATGGAAGGGATTAAGAGCGTTAGAGTTTGTGTGAACCGATGTTGCCATATTCTCTCTACTGGATCACAGTAATTGGATGGGAGGAGCAAGAGTGGATCCATTAGTTTTGTCTGTTTGCCCAGGAGCTGGGTGCTAGAGATTCAATTTTGCTTCCTTTTGCTCCTTTGCTTTTGTGAAGCATGGCTGCTTTGTCTCGGCGAGCCCTTAGCACCTCTGTACACTCCCCGCGCTAAGGCGATTCAGCCACAAAGAAGAAACCTCGGAGACGGCCAACATAAAATGCAGCCTAGACTCAAGTACTACTTGAGGGCAGCACAATCCTGCCTAGCCCAATCCTGGGAGAGAAAGCAAGAGATAATTGAAATCTATAAACACCTCTGGAGCCTTTTTATTATTTTATTAGTTCTCCACATTTGGGCTTAACAAGCCTCATCATCAAAGAAGCCGTGAGCTCCTTACAAGAAAACTGAATGGCTTGAAATTTCACTGACTTAAGGAGCAATTGTTGAGAGTATTTGCTGGGCCTGCATAATTCTAATGCAAAAAAAAAAATCCATTTCCTACATTATTTGTACAGCTGGAGTAATCACGCCGTGTGACTGATGATGTAGAAGAAAAAATAAATTTGCAAGATTGTCTCTCCCATGGTGCCAACAATGCACCTTCAGCGACGGCAAGAAGAAAACCTACTAAACAGTTCAGGAAAGCCCGATGCCAAAGACAGGCTTGGCAGGATGCGAAGGCACAAGCTATGCACAATAGACATTGATTAGAGACACAATGGGGTTTGGGGGAAATATTTTAGGCATTCTAACACAGCCACATCATTTCAGCAACAATTTGGAGAATGCTTTCTTCTGCTCAGGATAGCTTAACATTGGAAAAATCACTACATAAATGAAGCTGTGAGGCACAAAGAAGATGGGACTATTCAAATATAATAATAACAATAGAAGCAATACCCACAGGCAGGATGCTTTTTCCAATTTTTTTTATATATTGTTTTGTCCCCAAAGCTTAACACCATCATTCTGTTAATTGCACTTCCCTGAATTTTGGTAGTAAAAATCTCTATTTGTTTTTTGTCGCCTCTTTATTTTGTGGTTTTATCCTAAACAATGGCAGTTGCTTGTGAAATAAGGGAAACTAGAAGTTCCTTTAGCTAGAGACATGAGAAAACTGAAAATATCCTGGTCTTTATGAATAAATACATTTTAGAACAACCAAACGCACAGTGGCAGTGCAACGTTAAGAAAAAATGTGTGATTTGCCCTTGTGTTACCCCAGATTTTCCTCATTGGAACAGCTTTGTCAGCATGAAGCTGTAATGACAAAGACCCTATTTATTAAGAATGTGTAAATCTGTATTACTGAATCCATGTATGGTCAATATAGTTACATGCTAATGATGCTATGATCATCTGTTGCCTTCCACCTGAATTTTACAAAGGAAGAAGACTATGCTGTGTTTCTAATTGGATGAAAAGGGGAATGTTTAAATTAGAGACAGCCCGCCATTTACTCCATAATTCTATACCTGAATTATATAAACTTGATTAATGCCTGCAGCAGGCTGTGAGCTGATCTGATGAGGCAGCTCAGGAAGACAGCCATCAAAAATAGCTTTGCATCTTCTTTCTCTGAGGCTGTTAAGGGAAAAGACAGGCACAACCAACCTGCCTGGCTGCTGGAGGCCCTGAAATCCAGACAGGACTACAGCTTTCCAACTACAGCTTTTGTCCCCAGGAACATCCCCAGCCCTAAGCACTGGAAAGGTTCTCTGGAAGGCGACATAAACTGTGGGTGCATTGGCTCTGTCACCTTTGGGTGACAGCAGGACACAGACTACGGAGCCTCGTATTCCTGCAGCTGAGTCTAATCCTTGGATTCACTCTTAAATCCTTGGATGCTGTGAGATACAGTGCTGACAGATGAAGATTCACAGAGTCCAAGGAGCACACACTGACCTCTACTGCCTCCAGTGCGTGACAACCGCATCATGGACAATATTCCTTCTCTATAGCTCAAGCCCACAGCACATATAAACAAGGACTCCAGCTCTGCCCATTTCCCATTTAAAACAGTGTTGATAGCAGCCAAGAGACCAAATTAAAATCAACATCCAAATTATTTTCCTATTTTTCCCACAAAAAAAAAATTAATTTTGGAATTACACTACTTAAGAAGTGTCTGCACCTAGCTATCTCTAGAAGGTATCACAATAGTGCTCTGTCTACTCCCTGTTTTAAGTAAACCCTGCCTGCCATTAGAAACAAGCAATTCCCCGTGTCTTCACCCACTTCTCATTTATGGCAGCCACACACCTCTGCCGAAATTGGAGAATTCAGGCAGACTACTTTTGACCTTGTGGGAATTTCAGGAAGCTACGCAAGATGCCACCAGCTTGTGCAAGCAACCGCCTTCCTGTCTTGATGACAAAGCCTTTCATTTCCTTTCTTCTTTCTCTCCTTGTTGCAGGAGCTGAGCCCTTTGCAGCAGCTCTGACAATACCGGCTTTGTCTGCAGGGTAGTGCTACCTGTAACACCCAACACAACCTCACCACTATGAGAAATCAGGTCACTGCCGTGCTGTATGGATGATTAATGAAACAGCACTGGTTGCCAAACTGCTGCTGAAGTACAAGACACATTTACCTAAATAGTATGCTTCCAGAAGCTCCTTCCAGAGCTTTGAAGGGTCTGTCCTGGAGTGAGCTGTAGGTGTTTCAACAGCTCCTTACATGCTCTGCTCAATGCCTCTGCTGGTGAAATCCTGTAGGGTCTCAGCTTCAAAAGAGAAGGGGGCATCAGAAGTTCCCATGCTACCTCTCCATTTCCCAAGGAAGGTGTATTTTTAATTCAGATTCTTTTTGTGTTTGGTTTTATAACATAGACCCAACAAACAGATCTGCTGTCAGATTAAGCTGTGGTCCCACTAGCTTAAACCAACTCACCGCGGTACACTTCAGCTCTCATGCCAACTCACTCCTTGAACTGCACCCCTCCAGCTTCTAGCACTTACGTGTCCAGCTGAATTGAGGAACCAACCCAGCCCTATGAAAATCTGGGGATTCGAGGGCTGGGGGTTGTTTAGATTTCCATGGATCAGTTCCTTGATCCAACTCACTGAGCACAGCAGCACTCATGCTCTCTTGACAAGGAGCCACATGGAGAAGACAAGGGGCAACAGGTGCAAGTTGCACCAGGAGAGGTTTCATGTCAACATAACAAAGAAATTTTTTACAGCAAGAGCAATAATTCCCTGGAACAACCTCCCCAGGGATGTGGTAGAGTCCCCATCTATGGAGGTTTTCAAGACGCATTTGGAGAGGGTGCTTGATAATCTCATCTAGACTCCCTTTCCCATGAAAGGTTGCAACACAGGATTTTTTGAGGTCCCTTCCAATCTGGGCTGAGGTAGTAGAAAGTAGAATTAAATCAACAGGCTGTGAAAGACAGAGAGGCATAGCAAGAGAGATTAGTACAAAAGTACTCGATAGCTTCAGAAATAGCCTTAGGGACTGGACAGAGTCTGCAGAGGACAGACAGCAAGGGGTCCTGTAGTCTTCTCGATGGAGGAAGGCCCTCAGGCCCCGTTAGGGCTGTGCGTTTTCAAAAGAATATAAACTGAAATCCAGAATGCACACTTCATGGAGTTAGGAAAACAAACTGTTTAAATTAATGAAATTATTTTGGGGAAAACAAGGGACACTTTATGTCCCAAAGTAAAGGAAGTTCAAGCCTTCTTCAACCTAACATTTTTATTAAAAACTCACAATGACTTTGGAGTAGCTTATTATTAATAATCACACACTGGATCTGTGGGATGCATCTTACTATCAAGCTGACTTTATGTGGAAAAAGACCACAGTCTTCTAAAATGACTGCAATAAGCTGTAGGAGAAGGCTGCCAAATGAATCATGCTGTGGCTGCACTGTGGCAAATTCCAGAGCACGTAATAACGCTCCCAGTTGTTTGTTTGAATCATCTTATGATGCTGCACGCAAATTTAGCTGATGTACCAACACTAATGTACCGTGCCATTCTTGGAGTTGGAATTATAGAACATCTCATAAAAATAAACAGCTTTATTGCCAGGCTCATGAATGATAATCCCACAGATGCAAATCATTAATCACAGAATGTATCAAGGTAATTACCAAACCAGGGATCTGTTTTATGGAGTCTCTGGGTATGTGGTTGGATTATGTTCTTTTTGCACAAAGCAGGCAGCAGTTGCCTGCTGCTGAAGTCAATCTCTACCCACAAGGATCAGGTCCGAATAAAACAATAGTGTTCAGCCAACCCATGTCCATTACAGCACTGCCAACGTACCGCCTGCACAGAACATTTTCCTGACACTTTTATTTAGCGTACATCTCAACACTGCTGCTGATTTGAAAGAGAATTAAAAAAAAGAAAAAAAATCCTCATTGCATGCTTATACTTAACAGGGTCCAATTCTGAAATCGGGAAAAGATCCTTACACAGAGCTGGTGTCTATTTTTCTATTTAATTCCTCTCCACAGCGAGAAAGGAACCTTGTTTTAGAAATTTCTGATCCTGGGTGTTGCCACAGTTTATGTTCCTTGCAAATAATGACAGAATAAAGTAAAGAATGAGGGCAGGGGTTTGGATTTGTCCTCACTTCAAACCTTTGTGTTATGAAGACTGAAATAACTTTTAAAAGTAGAAGCATTTTGCATTAAGTTATTTGCTAGTGTTATTAATTTCTGCCAGCTTAGATAATTTATTTTGTTTCTAGTCAGCATTACCATCCCATTTTCAAGCACTACTGTGACATGGCACTGGGATTTAACAACACTGAGAGCAGCCCTTATTCCCCACCCTCTTTATTTCATACCTTCTCCTTTACCACCATTGCCACCCCCCCAAAAAAACCCCCATTAAAAACACAAATGGGGAAAGACCGTTACAAACCCCAACCTAGACAAGTCTCCGAAGCACATCTGAGCCTCGGGAAAGCCAAGAAACACACATTGGAAGAAAGCTGCATTCTGTCATTGATAGGGCAATAAAACATGTAGCTGCATAAGGACAAAGGACTACCATCAGAGACATTGGTTCAGAACCATCAACTCCCACAGGTGCTGGAGTAATTCCAACCATTGCTCCAGCTTTCCATCAAGATGGCATCAAGACTGCAAGCAGCCTGTGGCTCACATCTAGAATGGGCAAAAGGCTCGCTCACTCTCCAGGTTATTCTCATTTTCCATCCCTATCTTGGAATTCTCATAATCAATGAAACCCATGTACAGCAAAAATAAAGGGATCCTGCACCATGCAGAGCTTTTAAACAATGAGCTCACCTTGAAGCCTGGACTGCCTGATGCAGCCATCAGAGAAAGGCTGCAGTAGCCCTATCTGGAGCGTAGGAAGCTTCCCCATCTGAGGTAGCCAGTATTGCCACAACCTTGTGGAAGTGGTTTTCATGACTGGTTTGCTGTGGAACAGGGCAGGGTGGCTGGAGCCATGTTGTTGTGACATGAAAAGCTGGGACAGTTTGTGGAGGGCAGCTCCGTCTTCACAGTGCTGAGAACCACCCTACCCTAGCAGCTGTCTCCATGCAGCTGTGCTGGCCCCGTTCCCCTCAGGAAATGGGTTCCCACTGCCCAAGTCCCCACAGCTGCGCAGGATCAGCTGTGGAGGACACTCAGTGAGAATCATTTCAGCTCTAAAAGGAAAATCAAAGTGTCAGTTCAGGATGACACTACAGAGAACAGCTGAGGCTCAGTTGGACTTACACGCCGTCACCAAGGGTGATTAAATTCTGCTTTTTGGGCTGGCTGTTTCTCCCTGGCCTTTAAGCCTACCTATCGGTGACTTCTAGGGCTTCTGCAGTTTCTTCTGCCTAATGAAAAGGAATAGACTTTTATTTACCTTTATGACACGGAAATAGATTTTGTGCCCCGTTGCACCACTACAATTCAGTTTTCATGCCCTGGGATATTTTGATGAATGACACCTTAAGAACTCACAGCACTTTACTACTTATTGTACAGCATCATTGTTTTAGCATTACACAAGCACACGAAAAATAGAAAGGATGAGAGCCGAGGCCATGGCACGTATATGATCTACTATATGAAGTGCAATCAGGAGAGCCTATTTAATGTGGTCTAGCAATTAAATGCCTTTAATCATATCGGGGCAACAACAAATAGAAAAGTTTAATCAACTTAATAGACTGGAATAAGTAAGTAATTTTAGTCTTTGGTTTTTAAACCAAAGAGCATGAGAGTTGAGAGCACCACAAGGTCCTAGTTCACTGAACCTATTGCTTCCTGACACTTAGGCGGTTGGACTATATGGTAGTTGTAGGTCCCTTCCAACTGAATTGGTCTATTCTAAGGTTAATAGTACTTTAAGTGCAGTTTCCTGAATGAGCGGGGAGTGATACTGGTGACCTAAACGCAAGAACAGAGTGTCTTGGCAAAGTTATAAACTTACAGTGCATCATATCACCTTTCTCTGTGCCTACACTTACTCCAGTGTCACCCCTTGCTAAAGACCCAATAGCTTCCCTCTTGTATGCTGCTACCACAGAGTAGTTGAGGCACAGTCAGACACACCATCAGTTATATCACAGAATCATAGAACAGTTAGAGTTGGAAAGGACCTTAAAGATCATCGAGTTCCAACCCCCCTGCCATGGGCAGGGACACCTCCCACCAGACCAGGTTGCTCAAAGCCCCATCCAGCCTGGCCTTGAACCCCTCCAGGGATGGGGCAGCGCCAGCTTCTCTGGGCAACCTGTTCCAGTGCCTCACCACCCTCAGAGTGAAAAGTGTCTTCCTAACATCTAATCTAAATCTACCCGCTTTCAGTTTGAAGCCATTACCCCTCCTCTTCTCACTATATGCCCCTGCAAAAAGTCCCTCTCCAGCTTCCTTGTGGGCCCCCTTCAGATACTGGAAGGCCACTTCTTTTCTAACCATCAACAGGTGGAAGAACCTTCTTCGTGATGCAGACTACTGGTATATAAAACTACACAATTTTTCTGCAGCTACTCAGCTGCAAGCTTTTTTACACTGAAGGTGAAGCAAGACTGTAGGTTGATTTTTATATCTTCTTATTTAACGACAGGAGAGTTAGAAGGCTAAGCCTGAAGTCAAGACCTATGCTAGGCAGAAGGACAGAACAAGAAGAGTGCCCTTGAGATGAAGGGTGTGATAGCCAGTTAAAATAATCCCACAGTTTTGGATCACTTAACTGTCAATTAGCTGTCAAAGCACTGTTACTTATTCTCTATCAGAACTTTGTTGCTCCTTACTATACTTTCCCTTATAGTGCAAAGGTGGGAGGTGCAAACAGGTCATTGACTCAACCCAGACAGAGACCCCTTTCTCTTCCCCTTCCTCACGCTCCAGCCAAGTACCAAACAGCACAGCTGACCCTGAAGAGACTAACACTGGGGAGCCTGTATGCGCCCACAGACACTTTACATCTACCTAAAACACAATTAACCAGCGCTGGGGAAAAAAGGCTTTTTGGGGAACAATACTTGGATTTGAAAAGTTTGAGTTTAGCTGAACACACACTTGCATTATTTAACACACGTTCACCCCTTGTTCTGTCAGCTCGGTCCCCACCATTTACTGCTAAACAGGTCCCTTATCTTTATTGATCACTTAATTTATCTTTTCTTAACTCCCCTTGCTCCGTCTGGTGCCGTGTGTCCAAGGTATTGAGGCTAAACATCCGTCTGTTCATACTGTCATGACTGGTTTGCCTTTGAAAGAATAGGGGGAGCAGGTGGTGTGACTAAGTAGACCCTCGACAGAATAGGGGCACCATTGCTGCGTCCTGTCCCAACCTGCCAGCGATTCCCCACCCTCCCAACTGTTCCACATTAAAGCAGTCAACTGTGGCTTTACAGTCCAAGTTTTACACAACTGTTTTACAAACCAGGAAGAATTTCTTTTGTTGAAAATCTTTTGTTAGGCAGCGCAGAATCGGGGGGGGGAAGAGGGGTAGAGGGAGTGGAGAAAGCCCGATCTGAGACCGAGTGCATTTTAATGCGTATGTAGATATACACTACGCGATGTGCCAAGCCGCTGAACTCGCTCCCTGTGTATTTCTGTGCTGCTTTTAAGCTCTCTTTGAAAGCGGTTGCACAACGTTTAAAATACATTCATCTATTTCATTTTTGGGGGGTCTTCTAGTCATTTTCCTTTACCACTGTTCACTAAAGCATGTAAGACTGAAAACAACCAATAAAATCAACTTTATGACTTTTTTTCCTCTCAATAAGAATAAAATACCTATTTTCAGTCTTGCCAAATTATTATAAATTGGTCTAACTG
Source organism: Arenaria interpres (assembly GCA_013399435.1). Classification (NCBI taxonomy): domain Eukaryota; kingdom Metazoa; phylum Chordata; class Aves; order Charadriiformes; family Scolopacidae; genus Arenaria; species Arenaria interpres. The sequence goes on along the minus strand of VXAK01016998.1, from coordinate 59,573 downwards.
GATAGACACCCCCAAAGAAAAATCCAAATTTGTGTTTCAATCACATTCCAGTGTGCAATGAGTCCTACTACAGGCACCACGCTGCTTCTCCTCTCTCTCGCACACTGCATTTCCTCACAGGGTTCGGTGGTTTCAACACAGATGTAGTGTTTGTACACTTGTACACATGGGTTATTTCAGAGATAACATACCCTGAAAGAACCTGGTCCACGGGAGACAGAATATTTGGGAACTCTCAAAACAGAACCCAGAAAGAGCAAATATTTGTTACAGCTGTGAAACGAATCTGGTATCACCAGAGTGATGCCAATACTTGCACACAAAACCTGAACCTACCAAATTCTTCTTGTTTGCTTTTTTCCTTCCTCCCCGTGAGAATTCACAAACTAGATCATCACAAATTTTTCAGAGCCAAACATAAGATTTGGGTATTTTCCACATTTTCAAAAGAAAATTACAAGTTTATGCATAGTCACATATTGCCCCATAAGTTTTTTTTTCCACAGGCAAAAATATATTGAAAGTTCTATTGCAAGCTAAGAGACAGAGATCCTTTCCCTTTTTTAAGGATATCGCAATCAATTGCTCGAATCTGATAACTGCACAGGAAAAAAAGTTGGTTTCTCCTTTCTCTCCCTTCGGAGACTTGTCTGTCTTCCTTTCCACCCTCCCACCCCTCCCTCCATCAGGCTGCAGTGGAAAGATAAAAGCTGAGATCCTGCTCCTGTAGTAGTCAATGGCAAAATTCCTCTGAGGCTGGAATTTCACCCAAACTGCCAAGTCCTGCAGCAACCGCAGAAATTAGTGACTGTTGCCTAAAGAAAGGATCCACATTTGTTGCTAGGTCATTGGGACAGTACTGAGAATTAATCCTGCTAAAAGCAATATTTTCTGTTAAGAGCCTGATCCTCTCAAATATTCAAGTAATTGACTTTTCAGTTCAACTGATATAAAGAATACAGTTTAGGTCCGTGGGGTTTTTAAGCTTCCTAAAAAAGCATAAAAATACCAAAAAACATTCAGAGCTAAAATGAAATGCTTTGGAATGTAGCATATGTTTAAAAAAAAAAAAAAAACAAAAGAAAACAAAAGAGAAAAAGTGTATGTTCAGCAAAATCCAGACTGACATATGCCTGCAGCCCCTTCAGGAGCCTTGTCATTAGGTCACTCACTCAGAAGACTCGGTTTCAATCCTTCCCTTTCTTGAAAGTACCTGAAGGGCTCCTACAAAAAGTGTGAGAACCACCAGGATATATGGTGACACGGGTGCTATATGATTGCCAGTCTCTCGTACTACTGCAGTTCCATTGTGCATAAAGGTGATCTTTGAAGGCAGCATCAGAAGTATCTTTTCTCCAAGACCAGTGTCCTAATCATGACGTTTCTTGAGTTCTTATTTTACATTTCTTATCTCACTGAATATTTATGTAATACATAGTGAAGCACTACCTACAAGACAGAGGGGAAGCTTACCTCACCCTTCCCATTGTTTTAGAATCATAGAATTGTTCAGGTTGGAAAAGACCCTTGGGATCATCGAGTCCAACCATCAACCCTACTCTACAAAGTTCTCCCCTACACCACATCCCCCATCACCACATCTAAATGACTCTTAAACACATTCAGAGATGGTGACTCAACCACCTCCCTGGGCAGCCTATCCAGTGTCTGACCACTTCTTCTGTGAAGAATTTTTTCCTAATGTCCAGTCTAAACCTACCCTGTTGCAGCTTGAAGCCATTACCTCGTATTCTTTATGCCATGGTGCTTAGGGCAGTCACCCTGCAGAAGGAAGATGAAGATTTCATTTTTCCTAGAGTGAGGCGAAAACTGAAACTAACACTCCAAAAATATGAACAAATATGTTATTACTACAACGCTGGATAAAAAGGGATCACTGTGGCTTATTTTCAGTCCAAACTTTTCCTCAAAAGCAGCAAGAACTTAAAATACTTTCTTGACAACCAAGACAGCAAAATTATAGATAGCAGTATACCCCCAAAACTTTATCCAGACCTAGAAATCATCACCAAGGAGATGAGGCTCAGCATCACCAAGAATGAAACATACTCAGTGTTTTCCCCCCAGATTAACGTAATACTTTCACAGCAAAAACCAGAGATCACAATATTTACCTATTTTTAGTATTGTAGGTAAGCAGAGAAAGAAGATATCTACAAATACCTATCCAGAGGATATCTACAGAGATCTATAGATCTTGAGTCTCTGTGATTTAAAAAGTGTACCTAGCCATTTTCTCAATAACAGATGGACATCTGTGTTAGTAAATCTTGAGGGAAAAAAAAACATTTTACATCTCTGTTCATTTTGAAAGTATTACAATTATATACCTACTTCAGAAGAACTCTGCCACAAATACTGCATTACCTGTAAATTACCAAGTTGCCTTCCAATTGTAAAATCACAAAATCTACTCATAGATTAGAAAATCCTTCCAGATTGTTCATTTTGAATATTGTATATGATGTCTCTATTACCACATTTAACAATCTCATTTTGTTCATGCTAACTTCTTAAATGCTGACTAACTTTTCCCAAATTTGTATGTGAAACATCAATACATTTCAACATGTGACATTCGAAAGATAGGTATAAAAAACAGGTGGGAAGTCCACAATCAACAGGCGACAGGACGAGAGGAAATGGCCTCAAGTTACGCCAGGGGAGGTTCAGGCTGGATATTAGGAAAAATTTTTTCACCGAAAGGGTTATCAGACATTGGAATGGGCTGCCCAGGGAGGTGGTTGAGGCCCCATCCCTGGAGGTGTTCAAAAGACGGGTTGATGTAGTGCTGGGAGGTATGGTTTAGTGATGGTGATGCTCCTTGTATGTTGTGTGGGCATCTATTTTTGTCAGGTAGGTTGACGGTTGGACAAGATGATCTTTAAGGTCCCTTCCAACCTGGAAGATTCTGTGATTCTGTGATCAATCTATTTTATCTGCTTGTGTAGGTTAGTTTCTGTGTCTAAAATCTCTTTGTCTACAGAAATACTTGGAGAATTACCAAATCAGTTATAAATTTATCCTTAAATTATACTTAGGATAGACAGAGAAATAAATAGATAGGTTAAAAAAATGTGAAACTAGACAGGAGATGACAAGGTGGTCCTAGCAATCTGCAATGCAAATCTGAATTGGATCACAAAGAATCTAATTAGATCTGAAACGAGTCTTGTGGTCTTTCTGATCCTTGATGGACATATGTCTACATCACAAAAACCACCATACAGTTTGGCACAATTTGACAGACTGGCGTTTTCAGAGAGGCTTACTGCTGGCAAGGCACAGATACTGTTGGTCAGAATAAGTTGTGTTGGCTGATCTGCTGTAGACAAGGTTACATGGCAACTGCCAAAAGCTGTCTAGAATCAACAGCGCTTCCTCTCCAAGAATAATTGAATTAAATTTATGAAACATTTCAGCATACGGATACAAGAAACATAGCTTTACAGGAGAGTCAGCTACATGAACCTCTTTGGTCAGAGGCAAGAACAAGCTTTCTGCACTAGTACCTACAACCTTCAAAATCATAGAATCATATGGGGTTGGGAGGGACCTCTGGAGATCATCTAGTCCAACCCCCGATTTTATTTTTACGTGGATTTCGCTGCTTTTGTAAAACATCGCTGTCACTTGCTGCACACATCAAACTTGATTTAACTTGCTCAGAAGTCACATACTTGTATCCTTAATATATATAACGCCTTCATTTTACTTTTCAAATGGATGAACAAAATTAAAAGAGGAGAAGGGGGAAAATTATATTAGCTTCAACTTATCCCGTCGCAAACGCAATATTTGTGTAATTGTGTATAATGGTTTAAAGTATAATTTAATACATCCCTTTAACAACCCACAAATTATCACTTGACAACTAGAAATAATAGGTCTTTTTGTTAAAAACAGAAAGCATGTGAAGACTAAAGGTTAAACAGGTCTTTTCATCATGATAAATCACTGGTTAATGAGCCTGGTATTGTTGGGTATTATACTTGCTCACTTTAATGCCATTACCTTCTGGTTGTAAAGCTGACACTACTAATGATCTTCATTCTTTGAACTTTTCCACAATATTGACTGGTTGCATAGAGCAGATGTTACTTGGATTTGACTGCAAAAGTGGCGATTCTTCTAAGGCTTGGAGCAGCCCTGAAAAGAATGATACTGAAACACAATGTATTTTGATGCTTCTAAGTCAAAAGAGATTCTTCTCTCCGCGTCAACTATTGCTCTTGCAGTTCCTCGGTTATCACACAAAAATCAGCCACAAATAAGAGGTAAATATTGTTCATCCATTTTCTGCAGTTGCTAGTTTTAAAAATAGTTTTAATAACATAATGAACCAACACAAGGAATTTTGTATCTAGTCTCTGTTGTTGTACCCGTAATTTCTCCTGCATCACAGCATGTACAAGTTTTAAAAAAACCATTCAGCTCTGCATTTCACAGCTTTCCTTGCTCTTGACTGAAGGACACTGAGGCCACCAAAAGCTGTATTAGTGACCCAAGCGCTGAGAAAGCCGGACGCAGAAGGCCTGCATGCATATGTTTGTGTACCCACATCCATCACTTCTTACTCCGGAGGGAAGGAGCCCGGTTCTCCGTGGGCTTGGAGAAGCAAGTAGTCACTTGACACCTCCACCATATGAGGGCTCTCTCCATTTGTGCGAGGGACAAGGTTCAAATAAACTTGCAGGGCCTTGGGATCGAGATGGAAGGCTTAAGGGTAAGAAAGCAGGGTTTGCTGAGTTTAATTTAAAACCGAAGCAACGTGGAAGCTTCATGTTTATCCTCATTCTTTTCTCTTCCTGACCTTAGCCCTTTTCTTGCACCTCTTCTTGCTCTGTCCCTGTCACGACTGGATTCTGTATTTAGCAACTGCGGGCCATGGGGCAAAATTCAAACCTCAGGAAGGCAGAGGTAGTTTTATCTCAATTTACATCAAGTTCTGGGCCAGAAAGATTTTGCTACACATAGAACCTAAATAGGGGCATCTGAGCTCACCATCCCAGGCAACAGACCTCAGACCATTACACCCTTCACACACACATTCATTGTACACTTCTGTGTAACAGCAAGCACAAAAGCTGCATAGTTTAGCTTATATAAAGGCCATATTCTGCCCTCTTTGCAACAGTGTTATGCCTAGTGGACTTCAAGGACTTCTAGATTTTTTTCTGCTTTTACTCAAGTAAGGGTTTGGTTTTCTTTTCTTTCAGTGAATTTGGAAAGAACAGAGAAGGAGAATGTGATTGATTTTATAAATATTCCAGTTGAGGAGTTAAGTTTCATGTGAGGTGAACGGAAAAAAAAAACAAAAACGCCAAAACAATTTCTCTAAAGAAATACAATAAATACTAAAAAGCCCATACTGAAAAAATTCAATCTCCAAAAGACATTTTGCTATCAACTCACTGGTGCATAAAAAAATTATTAATTTTTTTTCTTAAGTGATTCATAAAGATTTAATCCTGAAGGTTTAATCCTTAACCTGCCTGGGAAGCTTGAGAAACTTTGCAATAATATTAATCTCACAGCATAAAAACGTGAGCATGAACGTATTTCCTGCCTGTCCCGTCTGATCCTGCTAAACTCAGTTGGGTTGACAGAAGCCCTTTTCATATCATATGTCTATCACACCAGCACCTGAGGCTATCTGAGCTGCGAAGAGGGTCTCTCACTGAAAGAACTTAGAACTGCTCACATACAGGAGAAAACCCTGAACAAGTCAACCAAAGCATCAACAAAATTAAGATCTCACTTGAGAAGTAATTAGATAGACACAACTCATTTATTTAATGGGGGGTGAGGGGTGTGACACGGCTTTAATAACCCCACAGGATGCAACCTAAGTATTTTTCATTAGACAGGTGTCACCTCCAACGGTATATAATACACCTGAGCCTAGTACTGTCCATGTCCTAGTGTCAGAGGAAAACTGTCACTTGTGCCAGCTTGCAGTTAGCCAAAACATTTTTAAAACCATTTCCAAAGTTGCTGTTAGATATATCTAAATGTGTATTTATCTATCTGTATATCATCCCACAATCAGAACTGCAGTCTTGCAAAACCCGGGTTGGCTTAAACTTGGAGATATAAATCCTCCCCTACTCAGAGTTTATCAAACACATGGAACAAGAATTTTCATTTAAAGAATATTTACTTGTTACAGCAGCCAATTTCTTTCTATTTTAGTGCCTACAAAGCGTGTTTTTCATCAGGTACAAATCAGTCAAAAGTACTTTGAAAGTCATGTTTTCGATAAAATGGCCTTTTAAAATACCATTTTTGCTGTGGATAATATCAACAATTTTTTCCTTTTGCCTATCAATTTGTTTCCCATTTCATTGACAAAACAATAAAGAGTAGTGACTACTGCCATGAAAAAAGCCCTTTGAATATTATGGCCCACACACAAAGCTCCGTGTATTTTAAGATTCTTTTGCAATCAATTCCACTCATATTCTTTGGTGCTAAGTAACGCAAACTGCATGTTCACTCTGCATTGTGTTCTCAGACAGTCTTCATTTTTGCCATAAAAAGCTTTACTTTTTAAGAGCTATTGATTTTTTTTCTTGGATGAGATGCAAGACTAGTGGCTGAACATCTGTATTCATTTGGACATTCTGATATAGTTTATTACCATGTAATCAGAGCACTTCTACAGTATTTGGACCATTAAAAATCACTAGTGGTAAACACTTCAGCACAAGCTAATGCAAATTATCCAAGAAAGGCTTTGTTAGACAAACCATATTTACCAGAGACAGACCCATTGGGAGTATCGGTTTCTCAGAAGGTGGGTAACTTCTTTAATCAAAGATATTAGCTCGTTCCGAATTTCTGCCTCTACATCCTAAGTAACTCCATGGTTCAAATTACGGGTCTTGATATTGAAAAGCAGAACTGTGCATCAGGTAATTTCTGAAGCTATTTATCTTGGCTTCAGGGTCTGTTCTCTCTTGACAAAAACCCTCTTGCACAGAATCCTCATTCTCTACCAGCA
>VXAK01016998.1:40046-47546 GCA_013399435.1 Arenaria interpres | reverse complement strand
CAATTCTTGCAAAGAAAAAGGGGGTTATTTTCGTATAGACTTTTGACATTTGAAGTGCATTTTTCTAAAGAAATAAAGATCTCTCTTCATGGTACAAACAAAAAAAAGTGTTTTCTGCATCATTCCCAAGAAGCTACTATATGTAAAACTGGGACCTTTTTAGATGTAGACAATGCCATTTCTTCTTGACTCTTCCAAAAAAAACTTTCATCTATTCTAGTCCTGCAGGCTTGGCTGCTCTGTTCATTGGGCCTTTTCCTGCACTCGAGTAAAGTTATTATCCTTTTTTTATATACTGCACTTCGTGCCCTTGTGAACCTGTTGAAATGTAGTGAAAGAGAGTTGAAAAGTACCACTGGCTCCTAAAAATAGTGCTGACTACGAGGCAGAAAGGGGGAACTCCGGTTTTATTCAGTGCTAAAGATAACACCATACAGAATGATAGACTCCTCTGAATTGTTTGTTCCCCTTCAGCTATTGTTTGCCCAGCACTGAATGAGCCTCTTAGCCGCACTTGAGGGCCTGTCACAGGTAGGCAACCAACAGAGATAATTCCCAGCCTATGCTTGATTGCCCCCTTATAGACACTCACTCATGATTCTGAAAGGCCTCAGACACTGTTGAATAAACTCCTACTCGCTTCCATAAACTTTTTCTCCCACTGAATTTTCCGGGGATGTGAGCAGCTCCCAGCCCGGCCCGAGGATGCCTCTGAATGCACTCCTGTTCTGAATCAAAGCTTGACAACCCTGGGCTCTTTATTGAACAAGAGAAGAAAATGGGGCCATCCCTCCACTAGAGGAATGCGCTTTCTTCTGCAGGTGAAGGCGCTCTGAGCGAAGTTTGCATGTGCGTGTACGTGCATGTGAAAGCCAGTGAGAGACTGCACTCTGCTTTTAAACACTCGCACTTTGTTATCTCTGCTGGATGCCACATCACGCCTTCCACTAAAAGGTACTTTATGGTACTTCTATTCAGTTTTTTAAGTGACTTGAGATTACTACGAGTGCATGCTTAGCCTCTAAAATTTGAGTTTCTATGTAATTCTGTTGGTTTTATTCCCAAGGCAAATAGAGTTTCATTGCAGCAGGAGTGGCATGACATCTAATTTCCTCATCTGTGTAGGGCTTTCCCTGCAAAATCTCTTATATTCGAGTGTACCTGGCTCAGACTGGTCCTGAATGACACACCCCAATATTCCTTTCAATGACCCAACCATACAAGCTTCTTTAAAAAAAAATAATTAGGAAACAACATTTCCACACAGCATGTAAAAGTTACTTACAGTGTGTTTGGACGTGTTTTAAAAATATACGTAGAACCACTGTCAAAAGAACAATAGTAAAACTTTGCTATTTCCAGGCATTATTTACCCAATAATTCTCTACGATTTTTCTCAAGTCCCTTCTAAAAACCTACGAATCAGGGAGAACAAATCAGGGTGTACTGTAAACAAATCCCTTTCTGTTTCTAATGGTGTATCAATAATATTTCAAAATCCCGGCAAGTAAACCATCAGCCAAACACAGTTAACACGTGAAAAATGTTCAACAAAAGGGATTAGTGGCACAACAGACAAGTCAAGATTTGTGCATCTGCCACCACAGTCAGCGCTGGTCACCAAGAAAAAAGAGATGTCTGCATAATTTAATCTGTCTTCTGGTCACCTACATTTCACGTGTAATGAGTATTATTAGTTTACCATGAGATCGGTCCTGCAATTCTTTTTTCCACTTCTTTCGGCTGGTATTGAGCTCTTCAAAACACTCAACTCTCCTTAAGAACAGGGGCAGGAGCTATATTTTCTTTTGTGTCCTACGGTGTTGGAAAGAATGCTGGTCCTCAACAAATCAATATTAATTGTGGGTCAGCTACTGAAGTAGTGGACAAAGCAATGTTTTAGTCACTGTTTTCAGAATCGGTATCTCAGCACAAATGCCCAAATCTGTTGCTGCAACACTCTGAGCAGATACTGAAGCTCCTCACAATAAATAAAATTGATGGTTGGAGGCTGAACTGTGAGAAAATCCTTTCCTGGGGAGGGGTGCTTCAAAACACCATCCAGTGCTATCAGCCTCCCAAGAATGCACTTTCTGCAAACAGTTCTCTTTGTCTTGCAGGAGGATGTTAAGCGCCTAACGCAGTCTAACGTTTTCTGATTAAACCTACCTAGTAAATTCATCGGGAAAGTTTGCTAGCCCCAGAGAGAGAAGGTGGGGTCACCAAAACCCTCCCTGCAACATTACATCATGCACTCAGATACCCATTATGCTCCCCAGGGGGGATTTAACCCCCTCCAGGCCCTGCAGGGTCTCACCCTGGGCGCAAAGTCATTTTGCTCACTTGAACCACTGGAGGGACTTTGAAAAATATGGTCTGGAGTTCCTCCATTCAGAGAGAACCACAGTTTTGACAACGTCCCCAGCCGGCGTAGGGAGCAAGCCGTATGGCTTGCATAGGAGTCAAACCTAAATCAAATCCCATTCAAAGAGTCAGCATTTCTAGAAATGTATAGATGTCTATTTTATACCTCCAGGAGCAACTTGGTTTCTAATTACCCTCCCTTTTTAATTGTCAGCATCGGCACAAGTCTCACTACTATGCGCAGCACTAAGAAGCAGATAACGTGGGTCCTGTCTTGTTGCCTTCTTTCTAACCTACTCTCCAAAGACCCTAGGAACACCTGTATGAGTGGAGGGGAAACATATGGCACGGAGGAAGAGTAACTCTTCCTAGGTCTGCTTGTGGCAGAGCAAACAATAAAATTATTTCCCTTATTTCCAGCCCAAAATGTAGCACAAGAACAGGATAAGTTATTTTAACATCTACTGCTAGTGCAGTTAAGGTCATATTTTCAGGCAGATTTACACTGATTTTCAAATTAATTTAATAGTATTTTGTATTCCATGTCACTCTTAATCCTGGTATCTCAAAACGTCTTACTTAAAAATGTCAATAAGCCTTACAGCAAGGGCTGAAAAATACCTTTTCACAGTTGGGGAGCTCATAAAATAGAAGGTTAAAGCCATCTAGTAAAACTTGTCCCAGGGAGTTTTGCCTACCAGCCAAGAGATTTCTACCCCCCTCCTTCAGCTTCAAGGATACTAATAATTTATCTGGAGCACCTCTAGGGAGCTATTAAGTTGTGGTGTTCAATCAGTGGCCCTCTACTATTAAGGAAGTTTGCTCTCTAGGAAAGTTTAAATGTAAATAACTTTTTGATGAAAGTTACGCCTTAAGTTCTCTGTAGCTCTTATCCTCTTAGGTGAGGAGAAAACCTCTGTGTGTGTTCCTGACCCATTTGCATGTCTCCTTGATCTGCTGAGTTGGTGTGGCAACTTGCTAAACAATGGTCAGCATTATGCGAGGCAACTTGCATTAACACTGCAGTCCACAACAGAACTGGTGTTCTGACAGGCACTAACCCAAAGCAAAGAGAAGAAAAGAATGGAAAACATTAGCCATAAAGAGAGATTGAATATAAGAAGTCTTCAGCTAATATAGCTTATCTGGTAGCTCTTCTCCAGTTCAAGCCGATACTCAGTTTGAAAAAAAAAAAAACAACCGCAAAACAAGAGGCCATACAAAAGAGTGAGGTTTAAAACTTTGACCAAACAAAAGTTGATTTGTTAAGCATCTTGCCCAGTTGTCACAATTGTATCAAAAAAAAACCCCCAAAACAAATCAAAACCAGAACTGTGATCCATTAGTGAACATCTGAAGGGATGCATGAGATGGCTGGTTTTATTTGCAGTTGACACAAGGCTCTTAAATGACGTATCTGGGGATCATTTATTAATCCATGCCCAGTTTGTTTTCATGCTGTGTCAGGGAATCTAAATGGAAAACGGGTGCTGTGCTTTATCTCTGCAATTCTTTGTTTGGATGTTTGTTTGTTTTCAAAGCTTGCTTGTCTGATTAATAAGGCCAATGTCAGGCAGAATAAAAGAGGGATGTGTCACATTAGTTCTTCGCACAGTTAAATGTCCTCCTGGTTCAGTGACTATTTCTCTATTTTAGCAATCATTTTCTAATTCATGTTAATAAATTCATGTTAAAAAAAAGTCGATTCCCATTTTAATCAATTGAATTCAATGAATTTTGAAGCTCAAAAGCCACGTGCAATCTGATTCTTTGCTCTAGTTAAGCATATAAACCAGGAATAATTCAAGTCACTCTGTTTACACCAAAATAGACTAGGGGAATAAACAGATAGGTAGGATGTAATGAAGGCATGTAATTTTTCTAGATGGTCAGACTCCTTGAATGTAATCACAACTTCATTAAAATCAATGGAAACCTTCACTAATGAAATCAGTGGGGCCTGAATTTCACTGACAAGCTCAGACTCCAAGAAGCCATAATTATGACTACAAAAGGGCAGGCATCAAATTAATGAGGACACCCCATTTGTACCTGATAATGAAAAAAACTAATTACCCAATTTTGGTATATGGATTGTGATGCTCATGGTTTTTAGACCTAAAGAAAGGTTTTGTGTATCAATATGGCAGTGGTGGCAAATGGAAAGAATTACGGCTTGCCGAGTAAGAAGTTCAACTCCATAGAGCAAGAGAAGGCATCTTGCTCCTGGAGCTCCCTCTACTTCCAGACACATCCACAAAACAACATTCATGTGCGTAAAGTTTGGCTTAATTACTCAAACTGGTTTCCCACATTGCTGGTATCTTCTGCAGTGCTTCAGCAGTCAAAGAAAGACGAAAGACTAATACACATATTTCAATGCTATACATAGAGGAAGAAAAAATACAACTAAAACCTTTCCTGGCTTCCACAATTAAATAACTCCTGTAGCATATTACAATTATCATAGCATGGTAGTTGCCAACTGTTATGAAATATATTTCAAGGTGATTTGGGTTGGTTTTTGTTTGTTTGTTTTTTCAATTGGTCATCATACCTGCCTTAAATGACACATACTACCAATAAATTATAACTCTTGATGTCATTAATAGGATAAAGGCCAAACAGCGATCATAAGACAAATTGTAGGAATAATTTACAGGAGCATAAACGAAGGGCATGTTGTCTGTTACAGAATAATAGTTCTTCAGTAGCATTACCAAAGATCGGAAGTTCATTTATGAAAGTTTTTCAACCTTTTAAAAAAGAAAATTTACAAGAAAGTTGCATACAGGGTAGAGCTGTGAGTCAATGTACATAAGTATCAAATCATAAGAAATCTGAGAACTAAAAATACCCCAAGAAAACCAAACACTGATTTTTCTTTAATGAAAACACATTTTCCACCTGAAAAGTTAGGAAAACTCAATCTTCCCTTGAAAAAATTTGAAGTTTTCCAGACAGTCCCTGCAGAATAAGAGCAAACTAGATGCTCTTAACAGCTAGTCACCCACTGGTATTCTGAGCTGTAAGTAGTCAGTGGGAAATGCCTAATGTGCTGGTAAGTGATGTGATACTGGGATTTACAAATTTGTTGCCTTCGTGAAATGAAATATGGCATCTTCTTTATTCAACATCACTTCAATGTTCTGGATTGTTTGTTTTTTTTTTTTTTATTATTGCAGTGCTATCTGCAGGGTTTAGACAACGTCGATATTTGCCCTGCGACGTGCTTTTACTTCCCAGCCCCCTGCCTTGCTGTAAGAGCGGACGCCTGGCTGGTTTACCCCAGTCCAACCAGCCCAACATCTGATCTCTAACAGTAGCAAAGAGCGTGTGCCTTCAGGAGACTATAAGCACACCCCTAGCATCCTCCTGGTTTTAACTCCTGCAATTTTCAGAATAATTGCACTTCTTGTAGAAGTGCAATTATTTTTTTGATGGAGAGCAGACAACGGGCTTCCTTCAGAACAGAGATTGAAAGCACGGGCACTGTCTTCAGTGCAAAACAAAGCAAACAGTCATCAAACACACCACCATCTGCTAGAGACAAGACAAGTCAAAAGAAATAGCTAAGAAATGCAGGAAGAACTGAAGCCGTTACTGATACAGGCTACTGACTAATAATAAATAAGGAATTTAGCTTCATAAAACTATTAACTTTAAAGAACTTTTTTGAAATTTCAGATTTGGCAATAAAATCTGTCATTCTGGCAGTGATCCTAGTGAGAAAAGCACATAAGCTTCTGCCCTTGATTCTGTATGCTATTAAGATCCAACAAGGAATATTTATGGGATCAATAATAAGAAATGTTATTTTGACCTAGCTGTGTAGTAAAACACCGAGAATTTGATGCTAACCTATTCATTTTATGAAATACAATGATCAATGAAGAAGGCATAGCTTATTTGTCTAAGGATCAGTAAGGTCTGAATCGCTGCTTTAATATAGTTTTTGTGCGTGAGCCAGCTGCCGAGGATAAAGCTAGGATCAGGTGTCTTGCGGGGCTGAATACTTCTTTCACAAACACTTAGATCTACAATCAGGGAATCACAGAAGTAATACATCCCATCTCATCAAGTCCTGGTTTCCTGACTTGAGCCTGCAGACTCATCCGAAGAACTGAAATACCTAGAAAGCTGATGCAGGAGAAAGACTTGATGTTTGGAAGGGCCTTTGGAGGCAAAGATGTGAACTGTGCAACTTTTATCTTCATCTGCTAGAAATCGTTCTTGCACCGTTTCATCTGCTGTCACTTTTATAACTTTTCTTTTTCACTGAGCCAGAGGGGGCTGTACAAAAAGTAGATGCTTCTGAATATATCCTCACATGTATTCAAGGGATCTTCATTACTCCGTTTGTCTCCATTTATTTGGAAAGGCGGAAGGAAAGGGCGTCTGAATCTGTGTGTCACCGTCTGAGTCTGAGAAACTTCATATGTAAAGTATTTCCATGTGCCTGTTTTCAGCCTAAGAAAAGAAGTTCTTCTTTCCATCTTCCACATCCACACCCACCTCCATCCTCCCCATTGAGCTCGTCTGCCTCTCGGAGTGCTAATATGCTTTACGCTCTCTGGGATATTTTCATTTTCAACACATAGGATATCAGCAAGAGATTCTTAGCTACCAAAACCTGGTATACACCCATAGAAAGCACGACCCAGAAATTATATCATTTGCAAAAATGATATCATAGTCCTGCCTCTCAGCGTAGCCTGTAACTCACTTGTCTTCAAAATATCCACAACCCATTGTGCTCGATTTGAAAATGCTGGTCACTCGGGGTGGAGTTTATGCCTGGCATAGACCAGATAAACTCCAGTCATCGCCTCACAATACTTTTTTTTTTTTTTAAATTTAATCTTTAAAAGGACAGGCTGCTGGTTAACTGAGAGTCCCCTGTTTGATTGACAGTATCTGTCAGAGGCAATGAACTCCACTTGAACATTGCCTTTATGTTCCTGTGTAAAGTTGTTCAACTGTGACCCTTCCATCTGTTCCAGCTAATCTGAAAGTCATTTAGGCCCGCTTCTCCATTCATCCTAAACACAGCGCATTCTCCTGTTAACACACATATGCAAAGTTGTCGGGCTGTCAGCTACGTAAGGGCTTTCCCCCCACCCCCCCCCTTTTTTT
>VXAK01016998.1:1093-39994 GCA_013399435.1 Arenaria interpres | reverse complement strand
TAAACATTTCCTTGTAGCAGTTATAATTAAAAAAAAAAAAAAGTTATCAGAAACTGCTTCAAATCTTACGAATTACTTTTCATGAACATGCCAGTAAGCCTCACAGCATCGCTTCAAAAGATTCAAATAAAATTCAAAGAAAAGATTCAAAACAGTTCTTTAAGGAGAGGCCATCAGGTAGCTGACTTCAGTGCTCCAGTGTGCATGTGCAAACCTCCATATTTTAAAGACTGAGACAAATGGTTGCCTTGAAGAAGGTGTAAGATCTTTACGAAAAAGTGCTTTTAAGATTTTGGAAGATTACTACTCATAAATGGTTCTTCAAGCCAACTTCTAATATCTAAGATTATTATATCATATTTGGTATGAAATCTGAAAATGCATTCAAACTTATGAAACAAGATCTGAAAACTCTTAACGATTTGATACTTTTAGTTAATTTTTCCTTTAAAATTCATATTGCACAGGTCAGAAATTATTCCACTGACAATTTCAGCACACTTAGTATTTGTCTTAGCGTTAACTGGTAAATAATCTGTTCATTGCAAACAAGGTTAACATTGACAATAAAGTTAACTTTAAACTCAAGGGAATAAATGTTCATTACAGTCCTGCTCAGATACAAAACTACATATTACATCCAACAAAAGTAAGAGAAGCCCAAGAAATAATTTCTGAGGTAATCCAAGGTAATGCAAAGAGAAGTTTCCTACCCAAACAATTTGTTATTGCAACACAATAAAATAATAATATAATTTTCATCAGTCATTATTCAGTTCTAGTATATCCACACACTAAAGTCTTTGCACAAGAGTGATTCACTCAAAAAAAAAAAGCCATCTATTCCATCTGTTCAAAATTACTTTTAAAATAGAGAATTGCTAAAAAAGTTTTAATAAAATAACAACCAAATAGCAACTGCACAGGAAAATACAGGTATTCTTATATTGGTATTCTTATGGGTGGGTAAACAGGGTTGGTATTATTATGGAATTTGTTGTGCATCTCATCTAAAGACGACCAGAGCTGCATGCTCTACACACTCACGCTGTTCTCAAGTATCTATTATATGGAATGCATACATCTGGTAGAATCTTGACTTTTTGGTAAATGTTAGCATAAAGTGAATGACACGTAGCAAATCTTTGTTCTCGGGGGTGATTTCTCTGACAGAAGAATAGAATCAGGAAAAAGAAAAAAAACAACAAACTAAAAAGCAACAGAAAAAAAGCCCCAAATCTTCCTAGCCTACTGTTCAGCTCTGTCATAGAGAAGTAAAGAAACTCGACTTCCTATTCATGTATTACCCACTCCGGTTGTCATGCAAGCTTTTTGGCCTTTCTCATCATACTTGAATGGTGATAAAGTA
Organism: Arenaria interpres; assembly: GCA_013399435.1. Lineage (NCBI taxonomy): Eukaryota > Metazoa > Chordata > Aves > Charadriiformes > Scolopacidae > Arenaria > Arenaria interpres. The sequence goes on along the minus strand of VXAK01016998.1, from coordinate 38,625 downwards.
ATAAAGGCAATGGAATGAACTTCAGTGCTGCTCTCTCTCCTTTTCTTTTCCACTCGCCCCCCCAAAAAAAAAGTGTTCATGGTTCCTCTTATGATGTGCCAGAAGCTCAACAGCAAACATCTCTCAGCCTCACAGTCAAAACTCAATAGTTTAAGTTCACGGTAGTAATTGAAGCTACAATTTTTATTAGCTTTTTTAAATAAATGACCACTGAGTTTACAGGAACTGTCAACAATAAACTGAAATAAGCCTCTATGCTTTCCTACTCTTTTCACAGGTAAACTATTTGTTAGACCTATATGTAACAAAATACAAAGTTGTAGTGTTAATTGCCAACCGCTCAAAAATGCACATCTTTTTATGCATATAGTTGCTGCTTAAAACATAAGAGTCTCTCTACGTACTTGCATCAGCACAGAATGTAGGATGAGATTCCCTGCATCTAACTTTAGAAGTCTGCAGGACAGACAACTACATCTGAACTAGCCTAGTCTGTGGAAAGAAATATTCTCTTTTAGGGTATTACCTGTATGATCTGTTTTAAATATCAACCTTGGAAAGGAGATGATGAGTCACACAACCTGTATGTGTTTATCTCCCTTTAGCAGCAGTAAAGGCAGTTAAGACTGGTAGCTCTACCCTGGTTTTGTTTAGGCTGATGAATCCAGCCTTTTGTTTGCTGTAAATACTGTCAGTGAGCAAGATATGACATTGCTCCCCAATGCTTCTGGCTCTAGAAACTTGGTGTAGAGATACGTGATGTTAGATGTAAAATCTTCCTGCATTACCAACAATAAAATTAATGTTTTAAGTGTCTGACAGTACAAACTTTTTAATTTAATGCAGAAAGGCCTCAAAGAATCATTTATGTTGGAAAAGACAATTAAGATCATCAAGTCCAACCTAACACTGCCAAGTCCACCACTAAACCATGTTCCTAAGCCCCCACGTCTACATATCTTTTAAATACCTCCAGGAACGGTGCCTCAACCACTTCCCCAGGCAGTCTGTTCCAATGCTTGACCATCCTGTCTGTGAAGAAATTTTTCCTAATATATATCCTAAACCTCCCCCAGCACGCTTGGAGCCATTTTCTCTTTTCCTATTGCCTGTTACTTGGGGGAAGAGACTGACCCCCACCTTGCTACAACCTCCTTTCAAGTAGCTGTAGAGAATGATAAGGTCTCCCCTCAGCCTCCTTTTTCTCCAGACTAAACAACCCCAGTTCCCTCAGCCATTCCTCATAAGACTGGTTCTCCAGACCCCTCACCAGCTTCGTTGCCCTTCTCAGGACATCCTCCAGCACCTCGATGTCTTTCTTACAGTGAAAGGCCTAAAACTGAACACAGCACTCGAGGTGGGGCCTCACCAGAGCCAAGTACAGGGGGACGATCACTGCCCTCGTCCTGCTGGCCACACTATTTCTGATACAGGCCAGGATGCTCTTGGCCTTCTTGGCCACCTGGGCCCACTGCCGGCTTGAGACAGATGTCATCCAACACCCTCAGGTCCTTTTCCATGGGCGGCTCTCCAGCCACTCTTCCCCAAAGCCTGTAGTGTTGCGTGATGCAGTTAAGATGGTTTCCTAGCATCTACCTCTCCTCCTTGCCATGAAAATCATACAGGCTACAAGCACAGGTTTGGCAGAGTTAATTAGTTGACGTTGTGGGTGCTGCCTGGCACACACCAGGTTTTTACATTATAAGCTGGGAAACACTTTTGCTTCCCTTTTGCATAGAATAAGGGAAAAGCAAAATCAATTTGCCATGACATAGAAACAGGACATGGATTTCCACAGAGAGAAGATGTCACAGAGAAGTAATTACATTTCCTTAGAAATGGAAGAGAAGGTGGGTTTTCAGGAATAAGGAAGCTATGCCTAGTTAAGACACCTCTAGTGAAGATCAGGCCTTTGTGTTATTTCCCAAGATCTCAGAAGAATAGTAAAGAACCAAAACTACTAAAATACGGTAAGAGGGAAGTTATGGCAAAAGTGATATTGTATGTCCAAGAAGGCTGCGAAGAATGAGCAGCACAAAGATTCACTGAAAGCTACGGTTAGTGTCGTTTTGGTTGGGTGGTTGGTTGGGTTTTTTTGAGTATTCATGCCAGTTGACTTTTCCAAATAGCAATACTTTGTCGGAATATGTAAGGAAAATGCCAGCACTTTGAGTCTGAAAAGATTTGATGGGTTTACAAGATGGATCAGTAATCAGTTTGCTGATAAATACTATGTATGTGGGAGTCACATTCCAGGGCACTCCCTGAATTGTTAAACATCAAGACAAAATAATTTTCTTCATTAGTCATATTTGGTTCAAAATTGGAAAAAAAAAAAACTGGCACTGTAGGAATGACACAGTGTGAATTTGATAGCTTCACACTAATAACTGCACTATGTATCTCACATAAAGACATTTTGAGGCACAAAGAAAGCTCTTAAATAAAGACATTAATGTACATGCACCAGAGACTATGGGAGTAATTATCCTATCAAAAAAGTTTAATCTAAAATCCTAAATTAAGTTTGTTTAAAAAACCCTATTTGTCACTCAGACTGCTGAGCTACAAAAAAACCCCATGGAGGCAAGTGTATAATCTATAGAGCAAGCATAGCTGATTTAAGGATCTCAAAACAAATAGTACTAAAATCCACAGAAGTGAAAACAGCAACTGGAATGGGATGCAGGAATATTAGCTGCATTACTCATGTGCACCGTGATCAGTCAACACCATCATCACTGTCCTTCCCATTTAAACCATTATTTTTGTAACGTATGACATGTTATTTACAATGACTTTAAGATGAATTTGGGAACTTGGAAAAACAGAGGCTAAATGAAGTACAGGCATTAATTAATAGTAAAGCTTTCAAATATCATATACCAATCATTTTTTTTCAACCTGCTTTAAAATCTGCAATTGATCTTTTATTTGACATTCAAAGTTAAATATTTCTAGTGAATTTTTCATTTCATTTTTCATTTTTTCTCTTGGCTTCCAGGGAGACTGATTTTTATATTTTTTGCGGAGAAATCTGATCTCTGATATTCTTATGTAATTACATGACTCCAGGAGCTCTGGCTCTGACAAAACCCACCACTTCCAACAAATTATCCGGTCCATGAGAATAGCTGGTTATACTGTGTAATAACTGGTAACACTATCTGTCTCCCTGCATAACTTTAAACACAAGTATTTGTAAGCTCTAAGGGACCGTTTTAAAACCTAAATGTAAGTTAAGGTTGATATCTGCAGAGAGAGAAGTCAGTTTAACACGTGAAGTTTAATAAAGGGAATAATAAAAATAATAAAGATGTAAGGAAAGCATCCATAGGGCTAAAATTAAAATGTGAATTTTGTGGAACTGCTGTCAGGTTGCCACTTTGCCAAACTAGTAAATAGGTGTTACACACTGAGTTGCTACATAGGGGAAGTAGGTCAGCACAATAGCCTATGTTACACCTCCATATGCTGTTTACTATTTGCAAGTACTGTATTTGCATATTCAACACACAGGATTCTTTCCAAGCAGACTGTTTTATCTGAGTGGTATGACTTTTTCCTCTTCTGCATAAAAGACTTTCCTCCATACATTTTGTAGGCAGAAAGAAATCACAGAAAACTATACAATTCTTTAAAAAAAAGAAAAAAAAACCCCAAACAAAAACCAACCCACCCCCACAACTTCCCTAGTAGTACTGCAATGCTGCCAGTGAAATTTATGAAAACATTCCCAGCAATTAACATTGTCGTCATGGCCCAGTCTTGTGCTTTATTCACTCTTGAGCTTTACTCACACAAGTATTCGCCACTGCTCCTGTAAGGAGCGTTAATTGCATTTACACACAACAAGTTGGCTTCTTTTCTCCAAGCACAGCGCAGAAGCCCTCTGGGAAGCCCCACGTTCACCTCAAGCTGGGGCAAACAGAGCTGACTTCTGGAGTTCACGCAAACAGGGTGAAAGGCGGAACTGTTAGAGCAGCAGAGACGGTCAGGGTGGAGCTTATAGCTAGATGGTAAGTTTGGGAGAAAACCCGAATTCCAATAAATTAATAACTTTATGGGAAAAGTGTTTACATGTCGCCTCCTCAGAGAGATCCCCACTGGAGCCTAATGGGAGCCTGCTAAGCAGATTTTGGGAGCCCATTAAATGGCTTGGTTCTCTCCTTACGCCCTACGCCTCCCCCCCTTTTTCTTCACTTGCCAGACCTCAATTTTCCAGGGCTTCCTCTGAAGACCCTTTGTTCTTTCACACAGAATAAATAATTAATTATCCTACTAATCCTTTGATGTTAGCACATGGATTTTTGACTACCTTTTACCAGTTAAGGAGCCAAGGAGTGTCTAAGGGCCTGTCCTAAAGTCACAGCGTGAGCTAGAGGCAGCTACGAGTGCTGTGGCAGCACCAACACTGGACACGAGCCATGGGAAGAGTCTCCCAGTTGGGCTCATTGGATGGGAATAACGAACACAACCATGGTCTCATCCAATATACTAAAATAACCCAGCCTCCTAAAAACATGGAGGAAATTATTTCGGAATAATTGTGGTATAAAAATAATAAACCCATACCCAGGAACACACAACTCCACCTCAACTCTGCACAGCCCTTCCTCCCACACCCAGCCAAATGAAGCAGTAGAAAGATTTATTACATATTACCAGAATTTCTTAGGCTTTTTAATCTATCTTCTTTAGATAACCACAGATGGAGCAAGCTTGGTTTTCCAACAGCTCCAGTGGGAGACAGAGCATACATTTTTACTTCCATGAGATCCCCCTGCCTCACAGATAGGTCACAGTCATCTGAAGACTCTCTTCACTTTGCCCACAAAACTTCATTTTGTCTGCTGTGGTCTGAGATCATTCCCTTCTCTACTCGCTGGAGTTACATTTTGTCATGGAATATCTGAGCAAGAAACCAAATCCTTCGGTTACTTCCTTTTATGTAAGTTTAGTTATCATAACAGAATTGATCTCGGAAGCACGCTTGCCCAACAATCTCAACAGACAGAAGCAGCATAGCCAGATTGCAATCAGTTTACAGCTTCCCAGTATCCAATGCTGTTCAAAAGCTCTGGTTGCAGTGATTTTTATATTACTTAGCCAATTAGTGCAATGAGATGAGGTCTCAGTGTCTTCCCATAAACTACTGCTCAACACAAAAAGCCTCAACGAAAATTGAAACGGAACAGAGGGCTACGGGGAAGAAAAATAACACAAATGAAGTTTGCATCTCTCAGCTCGTACGAGCAGCATTCAGAAGCAATGGGTGCCTGAGCTGCAGGAGACCAGCACAGCGGCAGCAGGAGAGTCACAGAATCATAGCTCAGCCCCAGAATGTGTTTGGGTTCTGAGCTAAACTTTCTACTTTATGAATTTTTAATCAATTTTGCCTGAAAAGTGCAGGCTGCCTAACCTGATATCAATTACTGCTGCCCTTAAAAAAAAAGAAAAGAAATGAAAAATGTAATTCGTAAAGCTCCATTTATCATATTTTGGGGGGGACTCTGTAGCTCAGTGCAGTGATTTCAAGGACTTCTCCCTTTCCAGGGGCAGCCAGGAGCCAGCCAGGTCCTCTGACATCGGTGCTGGGTGGCATGCAGAGCAGACATGCACCAGGGTGGGAAACATTGAACTTCATCCTCAAAAAGTATCAAAAGGCGACTTCATTAAACCTAAAGATTTTTGCAGTGAGGTAACAGCTTATAGTGTATTGCAAAGAGATATGAGAAAGGGCAGATTTTTCTTATCTTTTGTTATTGGAATTGACCCTCAGGGTCCTTAGGCCTTGGTGAGAGCTTAAGCAAGCTTAGATCAAGGAAGGATTTTGAAATTGAATTTATTCAGATTAGTAAAACCTTCCATGAGAGGATTTACTCTCAACAAGCTGTTGCCAACTCGGAGCTTAGAAAGCCCAGCACATTTTACTGATTTACAATCAACTTTTTTTCAAAAAAAAAAAAAAAAAACCAAACCCCAAAACAAAACAAGACTGGCCTCATTAAAATGTTTGCAATCAACATTCACACAGTATCAAAGATTCTCTGCCAAATGTTTATTTATAGGTACTTTCCTTGGTTGTCCAGATCATTTTCATTCAGATGACATTTCAGGGTTTTAGGAAAAAAAATAAATTATATCGCAAGTAATGATAGAAGGGGAAGTGCGAGAGGATGAACACAGTTGCAGCAATGAAAAAGTGCTCTATTAAAATGAAAGCCGCTTGTCAGTCACTACTTCATTTCATAATAAAAACAGATCTAGACATCATATAAAAATAAATTTGCCCTCTGGCACCTCACATGTTTATTTCTATCTCTGGAAAAGTGAGAGATCTGTTCCCGTTTGTGCCCTGCAGACCTCAGCCCCAATCCTTTTAATTCAGCAGGGAGCAGTTTTACAAGAGAAATCCAAACAGCACTCAAATCGCTCAGCATTTTGCCACCCGCTTCTCTGGGTCAGGATTTTACTTCACAGCTCCAAAACAAAATTGCCATGATTGGAACTCGTTTTGTGCTTGCATTGGGAACTTTCTCCCTACACTTAGGCAGAGGAAGGAGATGCAGCAGGGGAGGACTTGCCCAGAGATCATTTCTTGGTTGACTTCTGCCAACTCGGCTGCCACATCACCCACGCAATACAGGAGAAATACCTATTGTAGCAGAAAAGGGGTTTGTGCCCATGCCTGATGAATGAATGGCATTTCAGAGGCTACGAATTCCACACATACTTTGTACAAATTCATACCTCGTCCACTCTGGTGGAAACCTGAAGAACGACGACGACAACTGCCACCAGGAGGAAAGCACAGGTGGAAACCTACCCCTCTCTGGGGGGGGTCTGAGGATACAACCACAGGGAACTTGACTCTCCAGGTCTACCACCTATTTTTGGGCCTTAGACAATTATTGAACTGTAACAGTCTACCTCATCCAAATTCTGTTCAACTTGGGCTAAACAGTAAATATCAGTTTGTTTCTTTTTTTTTTTAATTAAAGAATAAAAACCAGAACAACACTAAATCGTTTGCTGGAGCTTCACAATCTTATGATTTCTTTCCTGGTTGAACCTTGGAAGTGTATTTTGTATTTCATTCTAGTTGTGAAAATCTAACAGTGACAAGCTAAAAATGGATTTACGCACTCAAATGGCATACTAACATAAAATGGAATGGTGCAAGGGACCAGACACTGCAACACTCACTGAGTTATTACAGTGAATCAGTGCAGTAACTATTTCACACAGGCTGAATTTCCTCAATACATATGAATTTCTTCACATGTAGCAGTGCATGTTTTATTTATCCAGCTAAACTCGATTTCCTCAACTCAGACCTTTATGGTTTAGTGGCATAATAGGAAAAAATAAACTGCAAGTCTGTACCTTTCTGACTGTGGGAAGTTTTGCACAGTATTTAAGCCAAATCTCTCTGTTTTGAAAAGCTAGCAAGCATAGTTTTATAAATCCTCCTCAGAAAAATCCTTTAATTTCATTCCATAAAACATTGTCACACCTTTAAAAGAGGTTTTTTTTAACTGAAAAATGTGGGAGAAATATGCTTATCAAGGAATGTTTCTATATAAAGAAAGCTCAAAACTTGCAGCAAGTTTTGTAATTACTCGATTTTATTTATTAATGCATTGCTTTCACGGGTTTCTAATTCTGATTGAATTTTGCTCCTTTGAAATGAAAGAATTAACTATCAAGTTTTATCAAATCAGTATCAAAGATCCAAGTAACTTCTTTTAAAAACGGAAGATGTTAAGAGAAACTCCTACAAAGGGCTTAGAAGTCAAGTCTTCCTTACAGCTCCCTTATAACTGGGCTCATGAAGACACCTGCAACTAGAACAACTAATAAGATGAGGTCTCAGCCTCTGCACTCCCAGAGTCTGCAAGACTAATGTTGCCAAAGAACTTTCTTTCTGCGATTGAAAAGCAAGTAAAAGTTCCATAAAGAAACCCACACATACATTTTCTTTGCATCACTGAAGAAACTGTAATTTTTCAAATGAACAAAACCGAATTTTCCCCACAGGCAAATGGGATTTTTTTTTTTTTTTAAGAGTCTATATATTTTGCCTTAGCAGCAATTTCTGAAAAATCATCCTCACTGTTGCACAATGTGTGCTGAAGCTCCTTAAGGTACACGGGATTCCCCTCTGCCCTCTTCCAAAGTGTGCACATGCATATGTTATCGAAGCCAGGTTTGGTAACTCTTGCAAATTCTAATTTTGTATACTTGCCTAACTCTAAGCCCATTGTACGTGGTATTAGGCCCATTTCTTGTCAGAAAGATTACTGTTGTATGTATACTATCTTAAATGGTCTTTTTGTGACCTCGCTCTGTACCCCGAAACAAATGAAGCAGGTTTTTGTTGTGGTTTTTTTTTTTTTTCCTTCTGATGGGCGTACTAGGGGTAGGGGGAGGAAAAAAAAGAAAAAAAATCATCATTACACATGCGGTGCACCAAGGCACACAGACTTCCTTGTGACCGTATTTAAAGAAGCGGGCACAAAGAAATAGTCATTGCAGCTACAATAGGAGAAATCTAGTATGCATTTCCAAGGAATCACATTTTGGAGAGAATTACAGAATAATTACACATATGCTTAGATCACGAGCATTCAATGAAGCGGACAATATTTTGAGGATTTAAGATGTTGGTGTTGTGGTCGTCTCTAAGAAACCAGGATAATTCAGACATTCAAATGCAAAAATGCACCATTTGGAGAGTGTAATGCGGTCTGTTCTGGTCAGTGTTACAAATTCGGAAAGGATTCCCTGGCTGCAGACATTAGCCACTTAATACTTAAATCTGTTTCCAAATGTAAAGCATACAACAAAAGTGTTTTGCATTAATGAAATGTATCCTAAAGCTAGTGTAGTGACACATTTCATTACTGTGTCACATCACCGACGTAAAATATAATTACAACAGATATGCCTGTCTTACAGCTTGATAAGACCCACGGATGAAATATTGTTTAACTAATTACGCAATAAGCCTCCATCTCGGCCCCATCATTTTCTAGCTAATTTCATGCCAGCCTATACGCAATTGAACTTCTCAGCCTCCCAGCTCTGATGACAGACGGCTCCGTCCTGTCGGTTTGATTTCTGCTAGTACAATGAGCATATCAGGCCACGATAATTGTCAGTTGCTAATGAATTGTTAGGAAGTGCCAGCAGATGAGCGTAAATACGTTTTGTTTTTCCCTACCAGTCTCACAACATAGACCTATTGCTCTTCGTGCTGGCTGTACTTGTAGATACAGAGAGACACTACCACATATAAATCTAAGAAATTTCACGTTGTTCTGTCTAATCTTTCACAAAAGCAAGACCACTGCAACCTAGAAGACAACACTCTGGGATAAATAAAATATTGAGACAGTATTAAGGGTATAGTAGAGAACCAGCATCTAGCTCCATTTCTACCCACCTTTTACTTTCTTAGAGTGTATTTCAATGCTCTTTAAAACACGAGGCAGGTTTTGCTTCTCTTTACGTCTGGTCTCATTATAATTGAGAGCAAAAGAATAGCATCATCGGTATGCAAATGATAATTATAGCATTATTGAGGCAACCCAGGGTATTCTACAGTCATCAAAGGAGGAATAGATGTGTTACTTTAGCATCTAAAATATGCTACAGCCTTTACAAATAAGAAAGACAACGGACATACCCTAAAAATACTTAGATGAACATACTGTAATACACACTGAGGCTACCGGTATGATGGGAGCCTGCTTTGAAAATCGTGCAGACTGAGATATTGTTTGATTCTGCATACATTTACTGCTGTAAAGTCTTGATACAGCGCTTGTTCGTGGCAAGAACAGCCTCCAGACCGGGGCACAGATGCGCTGGAAAACAGAGGGAAGATTTTTCCATAGCACGCACCCCATTCTGTCGTTACCGCTACGGAGGCGGCAGTAGGTTGGCTCAACGTTTGAAGGCTGAGTCGCCGCAAAATGCAGCGTAAGCAGAATAGTTACCATCCCTGCAGAGCCCTCTGTCCGGGCAATACAATGAATTTGAGACAATTCCGCTAGCTCCTCTCCCTTTCCCAAGCAATTAGGACAGATTCCCCTTTCATTTATATTGTGGTTTGATTCACCTCTTTGGTCTTCTTTGTTTGTGGGTTTTAGCCTTTTTCCGTGGCACTGAGGTTTACAGGTTTTGTTTCAAATTAATCTAATTAAATTAAATTAAACTTATTAAATTTATTAAACAAAAAACCCCACAAAACTGGCTTATACTTAAAATCACAGGATTTGAGACCCTGAAGAGCTTGATAAAATTCTCCAATGTTGATCATTCTAGGTTTGAGGGTTTTTAATTAGGTTTTTAATACTTTTTAGTGGACTTTTTCTATCTCAGTGCTTCTTGGTGGAAGGCAAGAAATTAATAGACTTCACAGAGCTATTTAAAAAAAAACGCAACAAACCCTAAAACAAACAAACAAAACCCAAACCCAGAAAACTATGTTTCTCAAACGCTGCTGATGTAATTCTGCCTATCAGGAGACAAAAGACTGACACTTGGCAGCAGTGAGCCATCTCCTCTGCAGCTTTGATTTTTTGGACTTTTATGAAGTACAGGGATAATACAGAAAAGGAAAGGAAAAGGAAACAAAGGTGACGGACCTCATAATCAGCAACAAGTCTCTAATTCTATGCAATAGGGTATGAAACTGTCAACATGTAAAATTTAAGTCCAGTTCTTAATTTAAATTGCTGCAATAAGTAATGAATAATTATAACCAGGAATTAAAAAATAAAAATCAACACCATGTGGACCATCAGGTCCACGTGAGCTGTGAAATTCAAGTGAAGGTCACAAAAAAAAGGTGTGCAAATAATATGTGTAAATGTAAGCAATTCAGCTGATGTTTTAGCTGCAGAAATTGTAAATGCCCTTAAAAATAATAAACCAATATCTTTCCAAAATAGAACATACAGAAAAACATGGTATAGGATACATTCACTCCTTGCTACAAAAAGAAATAAATAGAAGGGAGGTTTCTAAATAAAATAGAAACAACGATTTAACTTCCTAATTAATAGAAATTTCTAAACATATAGTTACATCCTTAGTGCTGTATTACATGAGAATTTAAATCAAGTAGAATTCATCTAACATAGATATTTGGATTAAAAAGGCTTCTGCTTTGAACGTGGGAACAAGTATTTACTCTAGTAGAGAGCAACTTGCCAGCGCTGTGATTCCCTGCAGATCAGAATGTGCCAAAGATTTGACTGATACGACCTTCTAATGGATGGAGCTTGTTTTCCCCAAACGTTTACACTTTTCTCTCTGAGATGTCAAATCCAGGGACTTTTCCTGATGGATACATTTTTTATTTGGTTGTGTTTGGCTGGCAGCATCTCTTCACACACACGCTCATCTAGGATAGGATTGTGTTGCTTAAGTCTGATTATATGCCAACTTGTACAAAAATCACATAGTACATACTAACCATAACTCAAAGAAGAATTATCAGTCAATTACTTTCAAAAAATACTTTTCTGTGCTTGTAGTCATGTCACACTGTCATCCAACATAGTCAAATTGTATATTTTTAACGTACTTTGCTACATTACGGTTCGTTTGAGCAGCACCATGCATACTTCCATAGATGTTACCAGAGAGCTGAGGAAGACGAACAAATATCTGAACTACTAGGAAATGTAGGGTGATGGGTTTTTTGTAATGTATGTCTTATCAGTTCAAGCTGCCTTGTTTTAGAAGGGACTGAACAAACCTTTCGTTACCTCCCAGTCATTGTCTTTGTGAAGAGTCGTATCTCAGCCTAGTTTCATGTCATCTAGTTCCTACAGCCCAAAACACAGCACAGGGTGAACTCCTACCTCGCTGCTCTCACTGGACAGGGGAAGCTGAGCTGGGAATGGGTGGTGGGTCATCCTCTATTCACACCATGCAGTGCCTGGCGCTGCTGTACCCCAACACATTTCATTCTCAAAGGCCACAAACACAACTTTCCCAAGCACCAAGTATACCTCACGGTACACTGTCAAACCTGGTTGATAACAAACATTCATGGCTTTACAGCAAACAGTTACAAAGCACTTCTAGAAATTTTCCCACCTGCTGATCTTAGACATCTTCCCTTGCATCCACTAAGTCAATGAGAAGCAATTCCAAGCAAATGTACAAGATTAAGGAAAATCTGATTATATTCGCCTAAATGGAAATAGTAATAATTTAAGTATAAAGCGATAGTATTTTCTATTCTCTTATTTATATTTTATTTCTATTTTACTACTTTCCTGTAGTATCTGCAGACTTTGAAGTAAAAGATGGAAACAGCTAATGGAGATATGTGCAATCATCTGTAACAGTTTACCCTTGCTACTGTGCCTAATAGTATTTTGGTGATATTATTATTAGTAAAGCACAAGAGTAGTTGCCTGGGCAGTTTATGTTTTCCATTAGCGTATTTGCAGTGTGCTGAAAGATTATGGGAAGGGAAGAAACAGTACATGAATCAAGGCCTGCCTGTCAGGCTAGAGGAATGAATATGGGAGTCTCATTTAATTCCATTTGCATGGAGTGTAAAACTGCTATGTAATTTGGTAGCTCAAGTCTTCCCTTAAGAGACATCTGTTAGATCCTGCGATACTTTTTCTTATGCCAGCTTTATGCTTAATAACTGCTGCCTTGAGTGAAGTTACTAGCACTAGCGTAGCTGTATAGACAGCCAACTCCATTTGTTCCAGTCTCAACTGAAAGCACTCCATGGGAAGAAATACGTGGCTATCTACCAGCAAACAGAGTAGCAGTCTCTGTCTCATACTTGCTAGGCCTATGTTGTTGTCTCAGAAAAGTCAGATGCCATTTCTTCCTCTCTTACTTGGAGGAGTCCATCCTTTCCATCAACAGCTAATAGAATTTCACAGTTCAACCTCAAACTCACTAACTAAATAAAATTTCTGCTAGAAACACCCAGCATTCTCACCTCTTTGTTGTTTGAAGCATTAGGTTGATGGGATAGTGCAAATGAGGAAACTCATGCAGCAGTTGCAGCATCTCAGCTGGAACTTGAACACATTGCATCTACAGACTCCCCAACCTAAACCTGTCCTGTTTTATTTTAATTAATGTTTCTCATAGCTGAAAGACATATCAAACTGAAATGTGTAGGACAAACCAGTATTCAGCAAAGAAAAACTGTAACACATTCTAAAAAGGATTTGTTGAAGTCTTAATTTGGCTTGGCCATCCTTTGACACAAAAAAGTCCAGAGGTTTGGGAAAGCAACTTCATATTATCACATTGTCCCTGGTAAAGAAGGCTCCATGGGCTCCACTGTGGCTTCCACATTCTCTGTATAAATAGACAGGAAAGCTCTCCAAGCCTGGCTCAGTCCACTCAACATGTCAGCCAGCCAGGACATGTATTTCATTACGTTATGGCCAGGATATATCTTTCACAAATGCAACGTAGTCTACTCCCTTTACAGAGCCACGGGGGAGTGCAATGGCAACTGTGATAGAATCATTATCACCTCTGGGTCAGAGATCAGCAAAGAAGAAAACATGTAACTTTGATTACAAGTAGTCGGAAGTTTTCGGAGGTTGCTCAGAAACATCCTGTTAACTTATTCTGGGTTCAGGTCATGGCCACATCTGTCTCACACGTTAAATCAACATTTTAAAGTAAAGGATGTCATCTCCATCCTAACCCACTTGCCTGTTTGTTAGGATTGTATTTGCAAGTGGCCCAGGTAATGTACTGGATAAAAATGTAAGCTAGACATATTTGGAGTTACAGATCTGTCTAGTACTAACCAACACGGCACTAAATTCATTCAAAAATAAGATGTAGCCCTGCAAATATTTATGTGCCTTCCAAATACCCAAAACCTTTAACATTGCATTCAATATATTTTTCATTCCATTAATACCCTGAAACCTAATAAACTGCCACTTGGATGCAAGCCAGCGAGCAGTTAGAGGAAACCTGTCAGAGTTTTATTTTGTTATGAACTTGTAACTAATAAACAATCCAAAACATACAATACAAATTTCTCCACAAGAAAGTCTTGCTGTGGAACAAAGGATACTGTAGCGCTCCGTAATTTGGCTAGCTTTTCACGCTTTCCCTATTCTTCTAGTGAAAACTTAAGCCATGAAATTTCTTTTTTGTTAACGCAAAGACATGGTAATGTCAAGCATTCATGACCATAAGCATGGAAAATTGATGAAATTACAGTGTGTTCAGGAAAATAATACGGTGATGAGAGAAAGAATCTCTGCTTGTATATGCGTCCTGGTGGCAGCTTTTTGAACAGGTGAACATTTTTTCCTCCCTCTGTGCAAAACATCTCTTTGCATGAATACATCAAACAGATGCCCAGGGAGAAAGGTCAAAGGGAAACAGTCACGCAAATAATTAAGATATGAAGAGACCGTGGATTAAGTTCATTAATGCTTTCCACTGTCTTGTTTGTTGAGGTGCACCTTTCAACTTGACGCAAGATAGCATGTGCAAAGCTCCACAAAAATGGAAGATGACTGAGCTGGGCTTCTTATTGTCAAAAAAAAGAAGAAAGGCAGAGTATGGATAACAGGATAGCCCTCTTCCAGAGCTCCCCACGATCTAGTGGAAGCCTCCCAACCTACATTCCCCATCTGCTGGATGCCCCTGGCACGTCCCAGCTTTGGTCCTGCAGCTACAGTGGGGTCTTCACACACCTTGTTCCCCCATAGTGGCCAGGTGAATAAATAAATGCACTAAGCCCAAAGGTCATATGTAACATCACCTTAAGCAATTATCAAAAGAATCAAGAATGGCTTGAAAAAGCCGCCATTTTCCTCAGTAGAGGAAATTAAAAATTTCATCAGTAAAACGGAAAGATAAAAGTAAAACCGGAAAACTAAGCAAAAAAGCAAGGTCAAATGAAACAAGAAGGCAAACTGAAGAGAACGAATACAGGTGAACACCCTAGTATAAAAGCCTGTCAGCATCGTCTCAGATCAGGCAGAGCGCTGGGTTAAGTCCCCAGACCCGGCTGTCCTATTGACAGGAGCGCTTCCCCGTGTGAATGTGGGAGGGTAGACTTCATTCCTGTGTGAGTACGCGTGTTAGCTCCCAACGCTGCAGCGTGCTCTCCCTGGGAACAGGTGTTTCTCTGACACAGAGCAAAGCCCACAGCTCCGTCACCTTCTGCCCTGCACAAAGCTTTCAGCATGGAACAGTGATCTACAACTCTTGGTCATAAACAGAAATACTGCCCCTTCCTTTGTGGGAAGGATATTTATCACGCTAATTTCTTACACTTACAGGGACAGCATCTCCTCCTCCACAAGTACCCTGGGAAAACCTGCTCTCTCCTGTTTCCTTTCTTAAATTATTCTTTCCGTTAAAGGCACACCCTGTTTTTAAATGAAGAGCTGCAAAGAATCACAATGACCATGCTGGAAATATAAAAGCAATCAGATATTAAACAATTTCCAAACTAAGTCCAATCTTTCAGGACAGAAGATGCTTCCGACTATTTGTTTGAAATAGTGATAATTATTTATAGTTATTTATATATAATTTTTCAATCCTACACGAATTTCAAGCTTTCAGGTCTTCTACAGAGGTGGTTTGTTTTGTTGTTTTTTCTTTCCCTCAGGTAGACAGAATACTCTCTTATCTTTTATGTGTCCTATCCATGCAGTAGGTATACAAGCATTCAGAATGGAGCAGTGCAGTGACAGACCTCTCTTCCAGGCCCTAGAAAGCTTGTCTTTGGTATCTGAAATCAAGATTTTCTGTCACTGGAGCTCAAGACCGTATTCATCCACATGACAGTAAATGCATGACTGAATTTCCCCATGGGTTTAGTGGCTGTAGGCTGACATAAAGCTAAGATTCAGTTTTATTTTAAGGCAGCACCTAGGTTGCCACAACCGGGCTTCTCATTCAACCTGTAGGCATGGGCCCTACAACAAAAGTTGCTCTTTCTTGGCCCGGCTTTCATCCACTCCCCACAATCAGCCACCTGAGTCTGACGCATCCTGAGGTTTCCTCACTGGGGATGTTTTTCTTGAACTTCCCAGCCAAGCAAACATAGGGCTCACTGGCAGCTGCCATCATACTACCACTCTTTTAAAATCGTAAAACCTTTTTGTTTGCTTTTTTAAGTCACCTCCTAATGCTTTTCTCCACAGGTCTGAGGATCAGGGCTGTTTTCTTGAAAGCTGAGATTCATATATATTCAGATGGCTCCAGAAGCAGATGTAACTCTGCCATAGAATTGGGAGAAGCAGCAACACCACTCCAGATCCTAAAGTCTTGCACAATCTTTGCACTTGGAAAAAGTAAGAGTGAAACTTTGTCATGTAATGAAGTCATTCGTTACTTCCCCCAGGCATTAATTAGGTAACTCCACAAAGTGTAAATGCTGAACAGGGAGAAGTCCCATCCTCGCCTCCCAGCGCACAAGCTGAAGGCAAAGCAATCTGCACAAATGCTGCAGGAACTGCAAGTTTTGTTTTACATCACCAATGTCTATCTTAACATCACCTTTGTTGTGCTCATGCTCATGTTGCCCTCTCGTGGCTGCTTTGATGAAAAAGCAGGACCCACCTCAACCAACTCGGGACTGATCTGTGATTAGAAATGTATTTTTTTGTGTTTTAAGACCAGCGTTTTATCCCTAAGAGCCACCTATTATAGCAAGGGAGTTTATTCTGTTAATTCCACCAACATCTTTACGTATTTCAGTCTGAATCACCATGAAGTCCAATGGCACAGAAGGAGGCAGTGACAAGCGAGCTCCCTGCCCGAAACAGTCTCATCAGGTTCACAGCCTGCAGGCTCCTGTGTGACATTTGAACCTTGCTCTGCTGCCTGCCCCTCTTTTCCTACGGAGGAGGAGGAGGAGGAGGGGAAGCTGAAGGCCAGATTAATTGTTCAGATTATCACAGTCCTCACCAGCACAGACCAGGCACCACCAAAGCATGATTTGCTTGATCCGCTCGCAGCAAGGGTGGTTTCCCTCCCCACACAGCGTGCTTTCCAAGCATCTCTCCCCATCCCATCCCTCACAGCACTGTCATTCTTGCATTATAGACAATATTAAACACATTTGTATATACTCTGTGGCATTGTTCAGCTGCTATATCTCAGTGAGAGGAGTCAAAGGCTTCTCTTACTGCTGTCAATGAGTTTCCTTAGATCAAGCCCAAGCACGGGAAGACCCACAAATTCTCAACTAAAGTTCCTCTGTGCTGTAGAAGTGTGAAGCCATTGAAAGTACAGTCAGATTGGCTAACGAAGCCTGCTGAAGTCAGAAGAATTTATCTATAAGGGTACAACCAGTAAATGACAACTGCCCCTCGCAGTCGAGGCCCCAGGAGATACAGTCAGGCAGTGACTGCCGCTTTCTCTTGTCCCAGGCCATTCAAGCTCAAGCCCTCAAAGCCGTATAGCTTTCTCTAATGCCCACTGATTTCATCCGCAATTAGCTGGCTTACTAAATACTCTAGAGATGAGCCTTAATCTCCTGACGATTCAGTGATTAAAGTAGAAAGTGTGGATAAGCTCTTATAATCAGAAGGTGTTGTGAGGAAGAACACTTAATATACATGAGGCGTAGATACTGCATTCAAGAATAAAATAAACAACTTCAGTAACAAAAAGAGCAAAAAGGGTGTAATGCTCAGAAAAAAAAAAAAGAAAAAAAAAAAAGATGCGGTTTCATTTTGGGGGGTTTTGGTTCTTATTAAAAGCTATTGAAGTTAACTCAGGAAGACTGATAATTGCTTAAAACTGACAGAGTGCCAGAAAAAGGAGGAGCCAAAAAAACATAACATCAAAAGAACAAGGCAAAAAGTCTGTCTTGTGACTTGAGAATATATTGATACTATTCTCCCCCAAGTGTTTATAGAGCAGATGCTGTTGCATTTCTCTCTGTATATACAAAGAAATAAAATAAGTAAACCCTGTTCACAAATAAGCACACAACCCTCCTGTGCTGTGACACATCAATAAAAAAAAATGCACATAGAAAACAGGTATGAAAGCATATTAATTTATAGCCTCACAGAAAACTAATGCATAACAAAGAAAACCTTCATACAGTTGCTAAAGCGACATTACAGTTTCTACTTCTTAAGCCACTAGGGAGACATCATTTACGTTTTGATTCCACCATTACTTAATTTTCTCTGTCTTTCAAGTTTTAACTGGAAGGGTTTCCACTTCAAAATTCCCTTTTAAACATCTCTCCCTGTAAAGTTTATAATTTCTTAGAGCTCTCACTTCTGCAAATATATGAGAAGAAACATAAGAGATGCCTATGGACAGTAAACTGGATGAAGTCTCTCTGCTCTAGAAGGGTGGAAGAGGAATTAGAAATTGTCTCAATTCTTCCCAGTTTGTTTCAGAAGCGGCTGACAATTTTTTTTGGTGGGAAATTAATCTTGTTAGTTGGCAGGTCACGACATTTTCAAATGTTCAAGATCACAAGTCCATGGCTTTATCCAAACTCACTGGGAGATGAAACAGGACTTGTATCAACTGCTCCCTAGAAAATAACCTTTCCTTTTTGATACTGAGATGTTATTCTGTGAGCTGATGGATGTTTTTCCTCATGGATTACTAATTAAAACCTGAATTAAGTCTACCAAGAACAACAAGGTAATTCAGTTGGAGGAGGAGCATATTGCAGAACCAAGGGTCACCAGCAGCAAGAAAGCAACCATGAACATGGAATGCCTTGGTGAGCTCTTGCAGGTTCAAGAAGATAACCCTTCCCTAATAAATAATTCCCAGTAGAGATATAGTCTTTCCATTCTTTATACATGTGAGAAGAAAATTGGTGAGTTTAGAGCGAGTATGTGAATGTCTTGAATATCACATAGCATCATCACCACCGTGGTAGAATTATGTTCTCCACCCCTGCCAAAACATACGAAATTTGATCTCATAATCTGAAGCAGTCACTAGTGGAGAAGCACTGGAGTGTTTGTAAAATATATAGGCCAGTTCCCAAACAATTCGTTTTATTGATAGGCAGTGGCAGTGGGATTTTGTTTCAGGAGCCAAATCCTCCTTCACAAGAGGAAACATTCCTTTCTTACATGTTCTGGCAAAAAATTACTGTGCATAACACTGCTGAGGAACCGCGTAGATTTTGTAGATTCATGAGGACTGAGAACCACCTTGTACTGTTCTGTCCCTCTAGAAGTAAATCTCCCTACGTAAAGTCACCTGTGGTTGACAGTGCCTCGTAAAACTCCCTTTGATTTTGATTTAAAGCTGTCCTCAAAAAACAATTTAAAATCTGTTATGAACAACCCCCAGAATACAGTAGTCACTCCCAGCAACTCTGCAGCACTTCAGCTGAACTATAGCAAAAACAATTTGTCACAGCAACAGCTGAAACAAGATGTGTCAGCAAGATGAATGTCTTGTTCATCCACACTGCAATGCTGATTGGGACTGAAGGGGAAAAAAAAATAAATCAGGCCATTTTCAGCGTATGTCAGGCAAGGAGAAATACCAGTAATTTAACTTCAGTGAAGACTGATAAATGTCTGTATCTCATCAGGTTTCTTAAGAATAATCCCTAGCTAATTAGAGCATAAAACTCCTGACTCAAATCAAGTATATTCATTCATACTCTCAAGACTGTTAAATAATACTTGGGCAGGCGTTCTGCAAACATCCAAAGTCTCCGTTGGGGTGGCTCCCTCTTTCTAACATAAACGATTAGAGGAACTGGACTCAAAGGGCTCACACTCTGAATGTATTTTTGGATTCCATATTTCTTTTGTAGTTATTTAGCATCTATTTTAATTGCTCAGTACTAGGCCTACCTAGATTTATAAAGTGATCCTGGGTCTCACTAGCCAAATCAAATTGCTCTCATCCTGTGTATTATCCTACTGTAGCAGGCTTTTATGTCAAAAATTCATCCATCATGCTGAAGTAACTATGGTTCTGTAAAAGCAGAAGACAGGGCATATCTTACTTTATGGAAGTTAATGTATACTTACACTTGTCTCCAAACATTAGATAAGACTAAAACCAGCTCGATTTCTACAGCTTTTGGCTCTATTCACTCAAAACACACTTGCTTAATTCCAGAAAAACGTTTTTGGACCTTTACCAAACATCTTGTGGCCAAATGTGAGTAAAAGCAAGTTTTGCTGGATTTTAACTTTGTTTTGAAACATTTTGTCTGGTTCTGCAGTCCTTGCATTTTCTGTTTTCTCCCCCTAATGACATAATTCCGATAAATTTACTATTTAAGCATATTCAGCTTCATTACCTTACTCCTTGCCTCCGGCCATCTATGTTCCTGACCAGCACAAACCTAAAGTTGGTCCAGGATGCTATTTCCCACAAAGTTTCAAATCTTATGGAATATCGGACTTGACTGATATGGACAGACTGATAGTCTGAAGAGGTAACAGACAAAGCAGAGATGTCCCATACGACCTTTGCCTTGACTGGAAGGAGGAACTATTGCAACTTCTTGCCCTTGGCTCTCAATTTCATAAGAAATTTGCAGCTTGCCTTGAACAAGCAGAGGAACAGAGAGAGACGTCTCCTTCCAACTAGTTTTGTTATTACTTACGGATTAATTAATTCAGTATGATTCTTTAAACTCTCCTTCACATTCCTTCTGCTTTTTTGTCCTTTCCTTTGCTGTATGTTTTTCCCCTTACAACTCTTGAGTACCCCAAACAAAAAAAAAAAGTAAATTAATAGTCTTAGACAAGTCACTCAAGTTTCTGTGTTAGATCTTAGACCTAATCTATATATCTATCCCATATAAACCTCTGTACAAAGTCATGTATTATGAAGCTTTAATCCCATTCTTCTTTCAGTGCCACTAGCATGAAAAAATTAATATAAAATGCCTTTCTGTTAGCTTCCCCAACTCACAGGTATCACAACTCTCAAGATCTATTTTTTTTCCTAGCACCTTAATCCTCCATCCTGCGCATTGGATTCAGAAGGAAACTAGATAAGAAGGGCAGCTGCCTTTAAGCTTCATGTGCTTCTGTATCATACAACCTGCAATACTGTAAAATCAGTACAAACACATGCACGTGCCGCTCTGTTTACGTCTTGCCTTTTAAAACTCGAGGAGTAAGTTTTGCAAGCTTTATGCAGTATAAAAAAAAAAAATCACACGTCTAGTCCAATGTTTTTTGTGTTACAGCTGCTTTCCCGATAAGCTTTGGCAGTAAGGATCCTGTAGCTGATTTCTCAGGGCTTGCGGCTCCCAGTCCCCAAAGCTGGAGAGGACGGGGTGGAAGTGTGCCACCTCAGACCATTTCAGTGTTACAGATCTGGGGGAAGTACGTCGAGATCAAAAGGAGTTTGCTTAAATTAGCATTGCTCCAATTGTCTGTTGTTATTATTATTATTATTATATTAAGTCCAAGAAATCTTCAAAAGCAAGGAAGTTTTCCTTGAAATGTTGATCTTTAGGGGTACTCGGGCCCTAAAATAATCCAGAATCCTTCTCATAATTGGTATCATCATATATATGACATTAAAAATCATCCCCAGTATATTTGTCCAAAATAGAAGAATAGAAAATTCCAACTTTTTGCCCTTTCTGACAGAAAGGCCATTTTGACCACCTGATGGGCCCTTGGGGTTAATTAGAAAATCCCCATCAAGAGCTCAGAGGCCAATATCAGCTGTCAAAATCCCACATTCCCCTCTTTCACCTCTTTCAAGTGCAAAACAACCTGTGTCTGAAGATGTGCCAGAGAATAAAAGGGCACACCACAACCACTGTGGGCTCTGACTTAGACCTATTCATGGCCTCACTACTATGAATACGGCAAAATCTCAAATGAAAGTTTTAATCTCCCCACTGCATTCAATCCAAAGAGAAAAGGGCTTCCCTTTTAACAATTTCCCCCCTTAAATCTTTTGTGTTGCTCTGCTCCTGAAAAAGCTGAGATTTTGCTCAGCCCCAGCGAGGGCTTTCTGCCATAGAAAGCGCTGCACCTAACCCCTTTGTGCTGACATGAGAGTAAAGGTCTGCTCTGACCAAAAGTAACGAATGCAAAAGGCCTTCAGAAGGTCTAAATACAAACTGAACAAGATCAGAGTTAAAAGTGCAGGCATCTGATCCTGCCCAACTTGCCTTGCTTACGCTTCTTCTCTTGTTCCCAAAAGCGCATGTTAAACACGAAGATGAGTGGGGCAAAACAAACGTTTTTGGTTTTTTTTTTAAAAAAAGAGAGACCAGATGTAATAATGCTGGAAGATGAAGACAGAAAAGCCCTGTTACGCCTTGTCCCCTGCGTCTCCACCTCTCTCCAGATCAAATGAGGTGTCTCCCACATGTACAGGTGCATACGCACACACACAAGTGCCATTAGAAAGCACAGCAGCGTTGCTATCCCGGTGACCGCTAGCGGTTTTCCTCTCCGTGTAAGCTGAAGTAGCTTACAAAAAAGGGGCCAGTAACTGAATTTTGTATGCAGTTTTATGAATGAAGGAAAACAGCAAAGGCTACGATTTCATTAACTAGTTGCAAGGCCCAATGCAGAGACATTAATGGTGTAGGTAGGCGCAGGAAGCCAGAAGAAACCGATTATGAAAATGTTCCCAGAAGAGAATGCATCTTCAGATGCAGAGTTTGGGAGCTCTTTTTTGCTATTTCTCTGCAAAACACACTTTTTATCCCTTCTAAGTCAGAAGATGGCATTTCTTTCCAAGATCCCCCGGCCTCCAAGAGCACCACCCTGCCTCACCTTTTGTGCCCAGCCCCTCTTACTGAAATGAAGGCGGCAGGATTTTATATCCTTAGGATAGAAAGCGTTTCCTCCCCCCAGCCCCCGCCCAGGACGGCCTTCTCTTCCCTTCAAGTGATTATTGTTTTGTTTTTTTCCCCTCGTGAGCAGTAACACCTACATTGTATGGGGAGAGACAGCGAGCATTCATACCCCTCAAAGCCATTCACTTCCAGGCAGCTGGAGAGGCTCAGTGTTGGGCTTTGCCCTCTTCACTCTTGGATGAGTTTTGTGCAAAGCTCGGACTCGGAGTCCTTTCCCGCACAGATCCAAGCAATTAATGAGAGATGGAAAAAAAGGAGAGAAAATGTCTTGTGGGGTTGGTTTTTTTTTTTTTTCCCCTCTCTTTTCAGGTTGTTCTTTTTTTTTTTTAATCTGAATTATACTAGCTGGTTGCCCTGGAAGGATAAAAAAGCACCTATCTTCCTTGGGGAGGAAAAAGGAAACTATGTTTATTTAATTAATATGTACTTGGGCTTTTTCTTTCATATGAGAGGGCAACTAAGGGTTTAGAAACAGCATCTCCTGTTCACCCAGCAGCAACTGCAGCCATCGCTAGTAAAGGGATCATGATCCAAATAAGACTTCATGAGTGTTTTAATCTAACATTGCCCTACTTTGGGCAGTGGCTCACCTCTTTTCAGAGGATGTTTTTGCAGAGCAGACAGAGTTTAAAGGGTCCTAAAGGCATCTTAACAACCTTTTTGCTCTAAGATTTGTGCAATACTGACCAGAATCAAATTCCAAAGCAGCAGCATGGCCCTTTACTCATTAAAGTCCATGAAAAAAAAAGGGAAAAAAAAAAATATTAAAATATTAACGAAACCACTCACAGCTTCACCCATCTTCCTGTCTCCTTTTCATTTTATTTGCTGTTAATGCGCAGCCATTAAATTTTCAATTGCATTTTATCATCACACTTTATTTATAATAGATACGGACAAATACGCCCCCTCTCCCCAATACTACATGGGCCACCTTCCACTGGAAAGTTTTAATTTTAATATTTGCTTCAGTGAACAGGATCATATAATAATGGGATAAACAGTGTGGTTTGTTTCTGACAAGCCAAGCACTGAGATCAATTAATTGGCTTTATTACGTTGCTAGCGATACTGTATAATTTGTTTTTAGGAAAAGGCAAAAGTAACATAAAGATTGCCATCACCAGTGTAAAGTGAAAATAAACACCATGGGCAATTTTCATTCTTTGGTTTAGCTTGAGAAATGCCAACTGTGTTAAGACACTGAAATAGCACAGCTATGATCATATGATAATGAATCCAATTAGATAGGACCATTTAATGCAAGCATCCATCGTGTTGCAGTCATTTTCTGCTGGTGGGCAAGGCAGTGTGCTTTATACTAGACACAATCACTGCCAAATAATTTTACTAGAAAATTGATCAACAGCAAATGCAGTTGTGTTCTACAAGATAACAAAGCCTTTTTCATATTTCCTTTGCCTTTAGTAATATGAAAAAAAAAAAAACAAAAATATAATGAAACAAGAGCAATGCCTTTAATAAAAATAAAATATCCTTTTTTAAAACACAAAAATTGATTACTGAAAATAATAATTTCATCGTGTTATTTTGCATAGTAACAAAATATTTTACTATTTAATCCTAAAAATAAGAGTAACCAAAGGCAGCTGCTTGGCCTGGTTAGCACTGGATGGGAATCAGAAATATCACTGCCAGTCAAGAGTAACTGTCAAACATTCAGTAAACACCAGACCACAGAAATCAAAGGAGTTAAAAAACTCCTTTCACTTCTATTACACAGACAACTGTGGGGGCAAAACAAGAAAGAAAGAGGAGTCTGGAGGCCTCAATTAGGTAATGGTTCGCTGTGTCCGGTGCTATATAAGTATATAGCAAATAAGATTTTAAAAAAGATGAGTTAATTGCACATTGGAGCCAGGACTCCCCACCAATGTTAAAGAAATAGCCACCGACCCACAGGAACTGCAAATCAATTAACTCGTGCTCGGCAATGAACTAGACTAGACAGACAAATCAGAAAAATTTTAAGGCAGGGAGATAAGTGTGTTCTAGCAAATAGCACAGTTTTCAGCATATAATGAAACGGGCCACTCCCCAGGCTTGTGTTAAAGGTAGGTTCCTTCCTTCCTCCCGCAAGTATTCCTGTTGAGTGAGAGCCATCCTTCCCTTTGCCTGAGACACAGGTTACTGGTTTAATACCCTGCAGCCATACCGAAACAATTCTGGTTTGAACTTCATCCTGTGAACGACAGCTCTAATGAGTGGGACTTGCTGTGGTATAAGTCAGTGCAAGACCTGGCCTCGTGCATTTTAGTCCCATGAATAGTCCTTGCTCTCCCAAGTTAGAACAATTTATTTCCGCGCAATGCTCTTCAAGAATACATTTGATGGAGTGTTTGTTCACTGAAGGAACTGGTATGCAAGATAAGTTCAAATTGTTTTATGCATACTGCTGAACGGGAACCCTCATTCATTTATGTTTGGTAATTTACACTTGGTCAAGACTGTTCTCTCACCTACGCTCCTACGGCATGTTTTCTTGCAATGTCCTTGTCAGTCATGGCCAAGACTCCTCCTACTGAAATAGGAGCATCTTAACAGCATTTGAAGCCCACAGTTGAGTGCCACACAACCTATGGCATGGCTTCTGACGTGCTCTTTGCATAGCAGAGGAGACTGTGATTAGGACATAAGCGCTGAGGATGCAGAACAAGCACAGGTACCCCATTTCCCCTGATCCTCAAGACCCACGGCTAACTGAGGTGGTGGACAGCATACCCCCAGCATGGTGGTGGGCATGAAGAGTACCAGAAATAAACAAGGTACTTGCTCAATTCCACTGGTGCAAAGCTCTAATGTGCTACAAAGATGCAAACTGAGTGCCGCACCTATAGAATTTTCTTGAAAATAGATTTAAATAATTGCCAATAGATAGTTACCAGGTTGGTAACACAGAACGCATAAGCAACACAAGTATGCTATTTGTCAGAAGGTACAGCACGGAAGATACCTAGATGATGATAAGCATGGAGGATCTTCTTTTTGCCAGTGAGCAGAAAAACAACTAAAATGGGGTACTGTCCACTGAAGAGAAAAGTTTGTACATTTTCTCCTGAGCTACTTACTAGATCATCTTCCCTCAGAAGCGAGTTTGATCAGCTGTGGCTGTTTCACTGAAGGCTGGCATAGAATCAAGAGCACCTTTGACTTCATCAGAGCTACCTAAGATTCTGAAGTGAGAGTATGGCATAGCTGTCAAACTCCCATAGAAAGCAACCAGAAAAGATGGAAAGTACGAGTACCGTCTATGAATACTGTATGATTCAACTGAGAAGCCTATAATCCACCCAGAACTCAAATAATTATCTGCAAGTAAACAATCTGTTACCTATGACTAGGGCTTTAGAATCCCATTTAGCCACAATTTAAAAACCACTGCTAAACCTTACACTCTCTTCTAGTTTTTACATCCTTAAGTGGTGAATGGCACTTTTCTATTTTGTGCAGCAAAATATTTTAAATAAGATCATGCCATATAGTATGAAAGTATGATACAAATTCCACTCCCTCCCAAAAGGATCCTCTGTCAAATAAAGACAATTTAGTGAAAACTCTAAGGTGCTCTGTGTCAGCCATGGTGATGAGCCTACTATAAAAACAAGAGATTAAGACAAACTGAACCACGCCTGATCTGACAGGCAAATACCAGGGTATCTGCCTATTTGCAAAATGCCTCATGTTTCCATGTGAACATTGCTGAGGAGCCGGTGCCCTCGCTTAAGAATGATTTAATTTATATGCCCTCAGAATGAGGTCATATCAATATCATGCATGATCTCTATCAGCTTTACAGATGCCTTAACCTGAGAACGTTCAAGCTCTTTGAGAGCTATTCATAGTTGGCAGATTGATATAGTAACTGACAATTCACTGCCATCCAAGTGTATCTGAGAACACAAAGCTCACATAAATATTGTTGAGCATATCCCATTGTTGGTTATTTACTTCTGCCATTCAACTTTCTACAGCTCTGAGAGGAAGATCATTTCTCTCTGTGTCATATATCTGACTTAATCCAGCAGACAGGAAAAGCTCCTTGTTTCCTTTTTACCAGTAATGAACTGCACTAGAAATGTCAAACACAGGTTTGTTCAACCCCGACCAACAAATAATGTGAAACATAAAAGTACGGGTGGACAGAGACCGGCAAGGAAGCCTGGCTAAAATCTTGGCTTTGTATCTGGGGCTGAAACAGCTTGTAGCGGTGTTTCTACATTCAAAAAGCTCCAGAAGGAAGCACAAAGACCTACCTGATTCCTTTTCTTCTGCAGTTTCATAAGCTGACCTGGCAGCTTACCCAACCTAAGCCCTTACCAAAGGCAACTGTGAGAAAACAGCCTGTACAGCTTACAAAAAGAATGTTCATGGAGTCTGTACTCACGGCTTTCCAATTCTGAAATGCTCACCTGGCCCTTCACTCGGGATTTATTACACTCCCCGTAGCCTCACTCTCTCTGTGATAGCTCTGGGTAGAAAGACATGAAAAGAAGAATAAAGGATGAGAAAACAAAACAAAACAGAAAAACTCATCACTTTCAAACTTACCCTGGAGCAAATATTACTGACTGATAAGTCTGGTTGAGGAAGGTCAGACACAGCCCATTCTAACTTTGGAGAAGGATTCTTTCTTTTAATTTCCTGACATGCATCTCTTTCACAATGTAATTTAAACTGAAAGGAGGAATCAAATTAAAAATATTTATGTCCCTAGCTGGACTAATTCCCTTTCTTTAACCATGAAACCCAATTTAAAAAATGCCTTTATTTTTTTAAATCTTGATGAACTTCTTGTTGAGTTAGTGAACTAGACTGGCTCACAAGGGGGTCAAACGAGTGCCAGAAGTGTCACCAGTGAAACCATAGGCTCATGTGGGGAAAACAGATAGGGGAGCGACTCTACCCTCCAGCAGGCCAAGCCGCTAGACAGATAGGTTTATTGTAAAAATATGAAACAACTTTGACAAATCAACAGTGCCCATCTAACAGCTTTTTTTTAGTCCTTATTATTTTCAAATGTAATGTTTTTTGACATGACAGCAGGGAAAGAAAGAAAAATATATCTTTTTTTTTTTTTTCTTTTCCGCTATTCCCCCTTCATGCAATGAGAGTCACTGGAAGTAAAATCAGTTAAAACCTAAACTGCTAAAATTATATAGCAAGCACTAAAGGTACAATGGAGAAACGAGAAATATTAAATGATAAAGTGTCTTTTTAATCTGTAAACATAACTAATTTAATGTCTATTTCTGGTATATTATGGGAAAAAGAGGTAGATCAATGTCTTAAGTCTCAAAAAATTTTTTTGAAGTAAGCACCGTCTACACTGATTTCATCCGCTGGGTCTGGCAATAGAGAGGCATGGTGAAGTTAATCAATTTGCATCATTTTATTCTGCAGATAGGACCACAAAAAGAACTCAGGAGCCCCGGTGCCTTTTGCTGTCTTCAGCATGAGGCATCTCTTCCTTCTACTGTGCCAAGGTAAATAGAAGTTTTGTATTTGTCTTTACTTAAGACAAATATTCACGGCTAATTCAAATGGGTATGTTATCCAGGTCGTTCAGACAAGCACAGAGGCTCCATTTCATTTGCCTTCAACTTCCCCCAGATTAAACGATCAGACCTACATCAATCACTGGGTGTAAAAGACATGGAGTAATTGGACTAGAAGGTTGTCAACAGACTGAGGGCTTCTGTTCAGAAAGCAGATGTCTTGGCTTTTTCTTGGTCTTGTTTATTCTTCATAAATACCAGAGCAAGACAGCAGAGTCACTATTATCTCGTAACAACGTTCTGTTAATCAGGCATGTCATTTGCTTGTATGGCCCAACCTTCTGCAGATCCCAGACATTCCCCTTCCACAAGAATTAACCACAAAAATACTGCAGTATAGCTGCTTTATGACCATGGCTAGGATCAATTTGTTTTGTGCTTTCAGACGTTGATCTTGCAACAGTGAACATACAGACACTATAGCAGGTTTTCTTTCATAAATAAGAGGTTTTGACCACAACCTTTCCTTTTTCAATGGCAGTTTGTCAAGATCTTTCGCCTAATTCCCAGCTCAGAAAAAAGACAGCATTCAACTAAAGAGCAGCGCATCCTTCCCAAATTGCCCTGAAAAGCCATCAACGGGGTAAAAGGCCAGGTCAAAATAATAACTACACTAGAAGCATAGCTAAACCAGGGAAAGAAAAGGGAGGGAGTGGGGAAGGCAAAACAAAACTCAAAAGGTAGAAGTGGTACCCAAAGAATTTAAGAAATAAATATGAAGTTACACATTCCAGCTTGAGCTCACGTCATGTCTTGCACAAAGCAAAAGTTGGTGAACCTCCCACATTCCTGCCACCACTGCTGGCCCTGCAGTCCTTCCCTCGTGACTCTAGCCCTTGTGACACCCTGCACTCGGCTACAGCTTACTACACCCACTGAAAGCTATTTATTTTTGTTTCCTCAGGATATTTTTCTGCCAGGACACTAAGACAGGTTGGCACAGGACCTGTTAAGCACTAGAGCTGACACAGAGGACCCCATGGGCTTACGCAGCCAGAAACAAGAAAGGGATGAGACAGGAGGAACCAAACCTCCTCCATCCGTCAACAGCCAGCTGCCAAACTGGCTGAAGACCCCTGATGGGAAACGTCCCTATAAGTTGGTACAATACCACTGGCATCACAGAAGCCTCAGCACAAGATCTGACTTGAATTGTGCATGCCCAAGACATCCACAAACACTAAAGTTCAGATGCACCTGGCAACACTCCTACAAAACCCCGTTTCCCATGTGTGGACATACTTACAGACAGTCTACATATTACAATATTCCTGCCTAAGACATGGATAATTTTTACATTTGCTTTAGCATAACTACAAACCACAACGTCAATTCGATTCTTCCCAAGTGTCTGGATTGAAAGATTCCATTGGAAATAGTCATAGCGAGCTCTCCCAGCCCTTCTGAGAGATGGGCTGAGATGTCATCTGAAGACAGCAGGTGGGACATCTATCCCCCCTGCCTGTGTTTGAAGCCGTTAGGTATTAGCAGAAGCAACAAAACTCAGAGTGAAAACTTCAGCAGCCTGCAGCAGGGGCGCCTTCACTACAAAACCCTGACACCTTTAATCTCATTGGATACTTTAAAACTCAAGTTAGTCCAAGTACCAGCTCAACTTTTCCACAAATACTCAACTAACTCTAGAGAACATGGACCTGGAGGTTCCCAGTATACATATGCATGCTGATCCACTGTAATTGCATCCTAACATCCTTGCTGGAAGGGTTATATTTCACTTAATTAGAGCGTGCTTTTTTCTTACTGGCACGAAGTCTACAGACTTCAATGAGAGTAAGATTTGGGTTATTTTTTGAAACTTCTCGCTGCTGCATTCTGTGAAATTTACATAGTTTTGACCACCCAATGGACCCAAACATGATTCACAAAACCGTCTTAATATCTGTGCACAAACATACAATCCTTTGCCCAACAGTTAAACCCTGAAGTCGTGTGGACAGCGAGAACAGGTTAAAAAAAAAAAACAACCCACAAAACTATACATAAATTTTTTTCAGACAATAGACGTGCACAGTATTTCACCTGAAAATTTAGGCAAAAATGATATGTGATAGAATAACATGTTTGTGTGACTGTGCACGGGTCTCCCTCCCATATATTGTCCTCTACAAGGGTGTGCTTCGGATGTCATCTCCAAAAGTGAAATGCTGGAAAGACTTGGTGGGGGATAGCCCTTTTTCTCTTTGAGCCTCTGCTCAGTGACAGCACCAAGACTCGCTCTCCGTCCCTCCTTGCGCTGTTAAGATGCGTGAGGCCAGCAGAACCATGATCTTTCATTCCGCTATAGCAAATGACAGCTAGGCTTGCACACATGTAGCATTTACAT
The DNA here is from genome assembly GCA_013399435.1 of Arenaria interpres. NCBI lineage: Eukaryota > Metazoa > Chordata > Aves > Charadriiformes > Scolopacidae > Arenaria > Arenaria interpres. The sequence continues at coordinate 7,865 of VXAK01016998.1, read as the reverse complement.
TTCAAGTGAATTTGATTCTCCTCATTCCTCGTTCTCTATCTCCCCACATAGCGTTGCTGCAGTTCAACATTTACCCCCATCTACACAGTATGGCCTTTTTATTCAGGCTTCATTTTTATTAAATATCAAAAATGATAAAGGATGCCATTGTTCTAAATACTGAAACCAACACCATTTGCATCAAATAAAAAAAGGTAAGTGTAACTAGACATCAGAACACAGTTTTCTTTCAGGAGGGTGTCAGACTTCCGTGTGAACAAGTTTAGCCTTCGGTTTTGCACATCAGGATCGGGGGAAAAAGAAATGGCTTCAGGAGCCCTATAGAGGTCCTTTTGCTTCCCTGACTTCTCACACACTATTCTTTCAAATGAATTTAAAGCTTTTCTTGTCCAAATCCCCGCAAAAGTAACCACACTGCAGTTTTTCTACTATTATGCAAATAGATTAATCAGCCAACGCTCCAGTGAGAATTAATTTATATTTGAATCAAACGAGGCCTTAGATTCTTTATAACCCAACCCCCGGGCCAAGGCCTGGGCTAGGTAGCAACCTCATATTATTCATTTGACGAAATGTGAACTGACATAAATACCATGGCTAACTTTCAATCCGATTACCCCGTTACCTCACATCAATGCTCTCCCAGCCATCAGACTCTAGCGTCCCTCCTTTCACCAGCGCAGCCAACAACTGACAACTCCTCCCTGATAAACAAGCACCCACGCTGCCACCTCGGACCCCCGCTCTTAACCCATCATCCCTGCTCAATGGCCCTTATTCGACAAGGTACTTTATTTTGTTTGTAGGAATCGGGGCTGGGGTGGGGGGGAGTACTAAACAGCAGAAAAAAAAAAAAATAATACTGTTTTGCTGGGGCTGCAATTCAAAGCTGCCCTTTCAGAGCTGCGGAGCACTCGAGGCACTTGCTGTTGGAGCATCACGTCTGTACATATATATATATATATGCACATATTTAATTTAATACAGTGACTGACATCTGTTATCTTTCATACTCTCCTTAACCCTTAAAAAAAAAAAAAAGTAAAACAATGTTTTGGGCTACTATGTCCAAAGGTCAATGTAAAGTGAACCCACATTTTACACAGCACCCTTATACTAAACTCATGTTGACAACCACTAAATTCTTTCTATTGCTGTGCACAGGAACTTGTTTTTTAAAAAGATTTTTTTTTTTCTTTAAAACTGTAAGCATTTAAAAAGCTTGGCTAAACAATCCACCAGGTGTGAGAAAAGCCTTTTCTATACAAGCAGCTCTGTGTCAGGAAACCTACACTTTGTAATTAGATTAGCGAGCAAGGACTGAATAGCTCTGATCAAAACATCTCCCCCCCTCCCCACATATTGTTTATAGCGCATAACTGATAACTAAGCTTCACTAGTCATGGTTAAAATCTACTTAAAAATTAGAATCCTGTGCACTCTGGAATTTAAATGAAGAGGAAAAGAAAACAAAGTGCACATTCTTAAAAAGCTATAAGTAATTACTTGGCTGTCTTTCTTAAACAAAGCTTTATTTGAAAATATAAGTCATAAAACAAACCCTATGATTTAACGGCAGCTCTTCAGGAGAGCACCACTTCAAACACATCTAAGCTGGAGAGTTAAAGGTGTGATTTTTGCCTTACAGGCATACCTCTCTGAACAAGCTAGGGGAGAAGAATGACAGTCCTCTTGGCCGCATGGCCCCGGCTGCAGGGAACATCCTGGATCCCTGGCATGAGAGCTGAAGTGTCCCCAGCCCAGGAGGATGACTTTAGTCGTCTGTCTTTGTGGATTTTTCCACATGGCCAGACAGGCTAGCTGTATACTGGAGGCAGTTTCCCAACATAAATAGCAAGTTCGAAAAGTACTGGCTTCCTAGAGACACTAGAAGCGGGTGAAAGGAGCTGCAGTATGTTATAACACATCAGCCCTACCTGCTCCTTTAAGGAAGACAGATGGGAAATGTAAAATAAGCTAAGCTAAGGTTCTTCCTAAAGCTTTCATACAAAGCCTATATCTTTTTCTTGGAAAAAGTGAGGCTGTTTCACAGCCCTGCCCAGTCCAGACCAGGGTCAGTCCCATTTTGTGCTGTGGGGCCTGAAACCAGATGCAAACCCTTGTATGAATCAATTTTTCCGAAGAAAGATATCCAATTACTGGATCCTTCTGCTCAGATCAGTACACCTCGTAAATCCCACGGCCGTTTAATCCTTCTTGAAACTGTCTTTTAAATATTAGGGCTGGAGCAGCAGAACTGAGATCAAAAAGCCTTCTCTTTGGCTAAAGGACACTGTAGAAATAGCAGAAGACAACAAGAGGATATCCTCTGTTCTTCTTTTCACAAGTCAGGAGACACTTGCCATACACACAGCTGTCACAGACAGCGGGGAATGGAAACTTTTCCATGCTTCAATAACCGTCCTACCCCCTCCTGCTATAAGCTCAGCAGCAGGGAAGAGGCCTGGACACTAGCTGCCCTACTGCAGAAGTCCAACCTCTGGGCTTAAACTGCCACGACGGAGAGGGTCTGACCCAAGGCAGCAATTTAGCCCTGTCTCTACGCATTCCCTTCTGCTGATTATTTTTTGCCCCTGCAGGAGCAGTAAACTTTCAGCAAAAAGGGGAGGATAGACAACTTTTTGGTGTGATGCCATTAAGGAAAGCTTGATAAAGTTTGACAGGTGAGGGAATAGAATTCCATTTAAGACCTAAGCCAGAACCATTTAAAAGACACTACAGAACTACCCCTTATCTCAGGGCATCCATGGATCTGGAGGATGCAAATGTAGCTTAAAGCTACATTAACCTCCCCTCTCCTGCCTTTTCTGGGTCTGATGAGTAGATGCCTCATGAGTAGATGCTCTCCACTCTTTTACATTTTTTTAAATGGAAAAGGAAAAAAAAAATAGAGGAAAGAAAAGACAAAATTCATGTCACAACGAGAGCCAAAAATGTGACTGCAACCACTAAAACATGTTAAGTAGTTCTCATTTCTACAGGCATGACGAGAAACCTGAGAAAACCTGTTTCAGACTATGAAGACCATTCAAACATCCTGGCACATTCTAAACTTCGGTGGTCTTTGGTATTTCCCCTGCAGTATCAAAACACTCCTGACAAAGTACTGAAAAGAGACAAGTACATTCAAATTCTCCCAGGGCTTAACCCCACCGCATTGAAATTAGCGTGAGTTTTGCCCCTGACTTCAGCCCTGACAGAACGAGCAACATTCTCAAGCCAAAGGCATGGGGAAAAGCTTTTCTACAACTTTCTTTACATGCTTGCACTCTCCTTAGTCCTAGAGATTTCCGTTTTCTTTCAGAAAGCTGAAGGCATAAACGGGGAACACATTCCACCATGTATCTATCCAATCTCATGGCTGGTGGAAAACAAGTAAGGCATTTTTTACCATTTTCCGGGAAGTAACACAGTTCTTTGAGAAGGAACGTACTTTCTCCAGGTTGGGGAAGCTCCCATTAGAAAGTTTGTGGTCTTTGCTACTTCAAGGAGGTTTTACAAGTGCAAGGGAAATCAGAACCTCATCAGGTTTTCCCAGGGATAAAACAGAAGAGCCCTTCATCTCTGAACACCATGAAGCTGAGCTGCTTCCAAAGCCAAGCCCAGAAGAAGGGCAACCTTCTAGTCTCCACAATGAGCCAAATGTTTTCTAAAGAGAAGAACTCTTTCTCACGAGTGGAGATCCAGTGCAAAATCTATTGGCTCCACACGGAGCCTGTCATCCTCAATCCAGAGACCTACACTTGACAATCCTGAAGAGATGCTCATGATGCATAAGACTATGAAACTATTCATTCCTCAGGCGTTATTGCTCCATTCTCCTTGGCTTTCTCTACCCGAAGCACCTCACTTGATAAAAAGGACCCTGAAAGCACAACAGAAATACTTTCTTTCATCTGACTTTCCAATTTACACAAAGTAACTGGGAGCAGACCACATGGACCGGTGTTGCTAACTCATTTGTCGCTGGCATTATGAAGGCAAATCCTGATGGACAAAGTTTGTCAGCTCTCTTCTCCTGTCAGAGCTCCAGAGATCAAACATACTCTATATCAATAGCTTTCTATTTCTGGAAAAAATCCCAGATGTTACACTTCTCTGAAGAAGCCTCCATGGATACAGTACAGTTTGCCAGCAACCTATAGGCATGAACACAGCCACAGTTAGGGCATGGTCTGGAAGAGAACCATTTAACTGTGAATCCATTGCCTCGGTGGACAAATTCACAGGTGTAGTGCTTCTAGGGTGAAATCACTAGATGCCCAGGGAATTTGATGATTAAAAAAACCACCAAACTCACAATTGATTTTCTTTTTTTCAAGTGTTTCCCATTTCAATTGTAAGACCATCGCAGTATCCCAGCAAGGAGATTCTGCACTTTTTTTTCTTGCTAAGTAATTGTTACAGAGTACTTGAGTTTCTCTTCTTTCCTCATCACATGGCTTTGGGTCCCACCAAAAGATGTATAGGTTAATCCCTGTCAACAGGACTTTTAGCACTTTTAGCATAGGACTTAAAGAGTGAAAAACACCGAGTTTTGCAGAAGATCCCTCCACACCTTCAAATCAGGAATATTCTTGCAACAATGAGTTTGTGCCAAGAAGTTGATACCTGCATGGTCAAAGCATTTGCTTATTACTGTCCCTGTCTGAATTTCCAGACAGGGTGATACACCACAGCGCAGGTGACCGATTCATTAAAACCTCTCTGCCACCTACCTGGAGACCCCCTCAACAGCCATTTCCCCCACTGGATCCCAACATCTGGAGATATTTTCACCTAGAATGAGCAAAGCAAGCGAGCCTGCCAGCCCCATCACCATCTTTCTGGCTACTCACCACCAGCACATACATCAGGGAAGGCTGTCCATTGGGGACAATGTTTCCGAGTACCTGGGCTCTCATCAGCATCCTACAGACTCTTCTGAGCCTCTGTCTTAAACGTTTTCCGAGAGGCTTAAGCCCCAGGGAGGTACACTACGTGTTGGCTGGCACGGTAAAAAGTTGAGAGATTGAGGGCTAGTGGTATGACCCTTTTCAGAAAAGGTGTAGGAGTAAGAGAAAGTCCTGGTTTAATCCTACAGGGTAGTTAAATACTAATTCTATTCTTTCTCCAAGGCAGAGATCCCTATGCACTGCTCCAGCAGGCAGAGGGATGGAAAGCAGCCTCTGAAAGACTGCATCCACTCTTGTGAAAGGCATCAAGGGAGCCTGTGGGCTTAGAGACCTCAGTTTAAGGTGATAGCAAACCGTGAGGTTTGCTGAAGTCCGCCCCAGGACACAGTCATTCTCCTTCAGAATTAGCCCAGCAGAGCCCTTTCCTCCAAGCAAGCTTGTCCTTCATGTTGTAGCCTATAGATTGGGGAAGAGAACTGGGGCTTTAGGAGTGGAAAAATAATGGGATCCTCGACTCCCAACACTTAAAATCACCTACTACCTAGAGATGTCAATAAACCAGTCAGCAGAGATATTTGCTACCATAAGCAAAGGACCACCACTGCAGTGAGGTGGCAGGAGTAGAATGAAGACCTGATTTGAAAGACAAAAGGATTTTTAATTCTTCTTACCTACTTGAGTAAAATGGGAGAAATACATATTAGAGAAAACAAACAGGAAAGTATCGTGTTCTCTCATCCTTCACGCTTGATGCACACAGTCTAACTTGGAAACTCCTGGGGCAGAGACCACAACTGAAACAAGCAGGACCACAGCCTCCAGCATCTGAGCATCCAAACAGCCACTACCCAATTCCCAGCTAGTTTCCACTGTGCTAAATAATAATGAAATTAAGGCAACGAATGAAACACCATATTGCATGTTGCAAATCCAAAAACGTGCAAGCCTAAGCTCATGAAAGGAGTTGGTTTTAAGGAGGTTGCGTGATTGTTTGTTTATTAGACAGATCAGTGGGTAAGAAAGAAGAGGGATTGTTTGACCCCAGATTATTATTTTTTTTTTAGACAAAGATGGAGGTGAGTGAAAGGATAAAAGGATGAAGTGGACAAAAATAACCAAATTAGGGGGAAAGGATGCAAATTAAACAGGCTTGGAAGGAGTTAGTAAAGCGCAAGCAAGACACAGAGACTAAACTAAAGTTAATTACTTTTGACATGATCAGATCATCTGTTTGCATTTCAGGCTGCATGCGCTCTGGGCTGGCCGGCATGAATGGCGAGGGAAAAGAAAGTAGCTCTCCCCTCCAGGTCCCTTTGCCAAGTCTGGGCTGCGCGCTCTGTCCGAGATCCCTCTTTCTTTGCGCAGAGAGAGAGAGGGGGAGAGGAGAGAGAAACACAGTTAACCACCTGTCAGGGCTGAGGACACAATAAGGCAGCCCCCAAAAGAGCTTTTCATGCATGCGTAATATATTTGTTCAGCTATTCACTTAATGAAGCTGATAAATGTGATGCGAAACAATAGTCAAGTTAATCTATTTAGTAAAATGTTTTGAGACTCTCAGGCGATGTTAAGGAGGGTAGTGTGTTCAGGGACATTTTCATTTCAATACGCTCATCTCTCCCCTCTTAGGGGGGTTTCAAGCAACCTATGTGAATATAATTTCTTATAAATGTGTCTTTAATGGGTTTAATTCACCCTTGCCAGCTGTTTTTTTAGCTATTTTGTAAGAGCAAAACAAACGTGCCAGGCTTGGAAAGCTAGTTAAAATTAGTTTCGGTCACTGGGGCCAAGCTATATTTCCTGCAAACCATCTGCTTGATTGGCACAATAGAAGGATTTTCAAGAAAAGGGAGGGG
>VXAK01016997.1:13458-52542 GCA_013399435.1 Arenaria interpres | reverse complement strand
GTGCCGGCAGGGGGAGCTGGCGGCGAGGCGGAGCGGCGGCGGGGGGGAGCGCTGCCGGCGGTGGGAGCCCGTCTCGGGCATTGCCCGGCCCCACCCCCGAAAGTCCGCCGAGCCTTGGGGAACCGGCGGCCCTTCTCCCCCGCAGACGGGGAGAGCTGTGTGCTGGGGAGAAGAAGCACCGCCGGGCCGGGCGGCCGTATCTCCAACGGGGCTGAAACCCGGGCCGTCCCGCGTCTCCGCCCCCGGCCGCTCCTGTCCCCGGGGTCGCACCGGCGGGAGGGTTTTTCTCGCCCGGGAGCGTGAGGTGCGTGAGGGTCGCTGAGCCCCGGCTGCGGGAGGGCAGCCGGTGGGTCCGAAACGTTTTGGAAGGGCTTTGTCACACTTCAGCGAGTGAAGTTTGCTCTTCTGGTGAGAGCAGAAGAGAAGCGGCACGAAGGGCAGCGGCAGTTGGCTGAGGAACGTGGGGTTTTCGGTGGGATATTCTTGCAGTACGATTTGAAGTCCCAATGTACGTTTGTTGCGGCCGTTATTTCACTGGACTGGCTTCGGTCTGTGGTGCAACTGTGTTTTGGCATTTTCTGACGAGTGGAGTTTGAGTTACCGTTCCGCAACGACGCAGAAGGAAACACCTCGGTCTGTTGTATTGGTCCATCTTTTTGTGAGGATTGCTTACCAGATAAATGGCAGCTATTAGGGTTTGCCGTATCATTCCAGATGCTAAATGTACACGCTAGATTGACGCAACTGTAATCTGTTTGGGGTTATTCCTGGGGGGCGGCAGGGGTGGGGGGAGCTGTCAGTGCCATCCGTGCCTTCAGCAAACTGCTCTATTGACAGGAGAGGTCTGTGTGTGTGCACACGCACCCTTGCAAAGATGGTTAGAATTTGCAAGATTACGGCTGAGAAACTGCTGTAATCCTAAAAGTAAAAACTGTTGGTAAAGTTACTGCAATAGCATGCTCCGCAGCCCTAAAGTAGTGTATTTGATCACCGTATTTTCTGAAAGCTGACTAAATGCTCTTAGTTTGAAGCTTTGTGTGAAAGGCTGGTATGATGCTAGCCCAGCTAGAGTGCTGTAAAAATAGAATTGTTCATAAAGGAAATTGCACTCAAAGCTTAGTTCTAGCCGTTTCAGTGTCTTCTAGTTGTTATGCAAGTAAGGCTCTGACTCAGTTTAGCAAAGTTTGACTTACTGAGAATTATCGAACATAGTGATGGCTATATATAATGCATACTCAATCAGAAGTGTATTGCTGCCTCGAAAGGTTGAGGCATGGCCTTAGGTACTTGGCTTAAAGTAGTGAAAGATTTTGGTAGACCTGTATTTTGTGCTGTGTTCCCACCCTCCTCTCCTGCAGATACTGATAATCTAATTTTATTATATTTACTAATGGATTCATCTGATTTTCTCATTTTAATGCTGAACAGCTGTGAGGAGTCCTGCTGAGAGCTGAGACTTTGCTCTGGAGGGTGGCAGTTTACTTTTCTGTTTGAGAGGTTGTTTTGAACTAAGTAGTGTAAACACTTGCTTTCAAGTTGTATTGCTTATTCCTTAGGATGTTGTAACAGTTTTGTTGTGGTTGAGAAAGCTGAAGGCATTAATATCTGTAGTGTCTCATTTCTTTTAATCTTTAACCAGTGCTGTTTTCTTAAAATACTTACAGGTGGTAGGTGTGCTCATGCACTTTGCAATGATCCATAGACTTTGGTTATATCAGGTTTGTTCTTTTCATTTCCTGTTGGGCAGACGTGCAAAGGGTGGTAACTATGTATTGCTGCTGTTGTCAGAAGAGAAAGAGTTGTGTAGTGTGGGGTTTGTTTGTTGTTTTTTTGTGTCTTTTCCCCCAGCTAGTTAGGGAAACCACGTGGATTCTAACTTCTGTTGATGTAGTCTTGTACAAATACAATGTAGTCTTATGTAAATACAGTCTTACATAAGTACATTCAATTTTCATAGAATGAAGTTCATTACTTTCCAGTGAGTAAACTGTATGTTACAAGTCATAAACTGCAGAAATACCAACACAAGCCTCCTGTGAACTTCAGTTTAGTGTTAGAGGTTGTGTGAAGGAATTCAGCCAAGGGAGCAGCTCAGCTCCTGGGATGAGCAGGAGCAGACCTCTTTCTGCACTCTGGTCTGCGAGGCCGGTGTTGGCTGTGGATTATTGCTATGCTGTAGGACACGTAAGTGGATAGTTGATAGTACTATCAGTTGGTAGTAGGTGTGTACAACCAGTACTATCGGTTGATAGTGGGAGGGAGGGTGTGTGTAATCCAATACCGTGTCATGTAACATAAAGCAGTATCTAGTATTTAGTTAATATGTCGTGATGATGACTGACTTCTGAATATCAATGTTACGTGATTTAGCTTTAGATGTAATATGTGGTTTATATAATTTTGATATGATCTTGATGTTTGGTAATACAGATTCTAAAGTTACTACAGCTCCCGAGATGAATGGGTATTGCTGCTGCTGTAATTATAGAAAGCAGCACTGAGGAATTTCTAATTTTCCTAACATCGTTTTATGGAGATGTGTAATGGGAGTTCTTTTCAGTGCTGAGTTTTCTCCAAATTGTTGTTAATCAGTCCGTTTCTCTTCATTATCATCCTTTTATCCTCTTTGGCATGTGTATACATTCCTCATCGGAAACAGTTTTAAGTTACAGACTATGCATTTTCTCTTTCCTAAAGCTGCAACTGATTAAAAAAAAAAGAGTTGTTTTTGTCAAACGCTGTAAACGTTTTTCAAACCGACCCTTTTGAGCTATATTTGTCAGTTGGTCGCGGTCGGCTAGCTTTCAGGCTGCAGCACTGCAGCTGTGACCTGTGAAAGACAGGTGGCACTCTGCTATCTGCAATTCTTCCACGAACCTGGGGAATCTCACAGCTTGAACTGAGCAGTTAAGGTGCAGTTTGCTGTTAAATCTGCTGTGAAAACAGCAAACTGTATCCAAAAAAGGTCGGGGTTTTTATTTGAGTTTGCTTTTTAAATGTGTCCGCTTATTTAAGAAATTTGCCAGGTTGCATCCTAAGTATAGCACATTTGCTAAACATTTGTCAGGAAAGTAGCAAATGTAAACCAAGTTAATGACCCCAAAACTGCAGTCTAATTAGTGACTTGTTCTTGATTTAACGAGATTATATATTCCAAAGTATAAAGCGTGTAAATCTCTTGTCATTTAGTGGGTTTGTTCATGTGTCTCTTCTCAAATGTGTGTCTTCCCTGTGGTGCTTTGACGCAATCCGATTGTCTGCTGTATAAATCAACTCTTTATACTTATTTTTGTATAAATATATTAATAAAATACGTCTCTGTTCGGAGACCTTTTGGGAAGAAATCCGTACTTGTGTCCCAGTTGTATGTTAGAAAGTCGGGCAACTTCACAGGGGAGCTGATGTTTGTTGGTGACAGTAACTGAGAGCTGGGATTGGTATGAAGTCTGCACTGAGGCCTTTTCAGGTGAAATTCTTGAGTTTAACTCAACCTGTGAAAAGACAAGTTTTAAAAGTTATCTTTTCAAAAGGTTTGAATGATCTGTTTTAGAAAAACTTTAAATACTGCGTAAGGTGTCAGATGCACTATAATTTCCAAACCGATCTCTAATTAGCTTGCCTGTGTTACAAAATTTCTTTTGTGTAATAGATAATAAAGATTTTCATTCCTTTTCCTATTTTTAAAAGCCGGATATATCCCTGAGTTCCAGTATACCTTATAATTGTTGGATCTTTATTTCCGACAGAACTGATCAACCTTTTCATGGCTACCAACCCTTGTAACAAAAATTACTGTTTCATGTGGAGGGTGTTGATTGAGTAGCTCTTTGGCATATAATCAGCTGATTTTGAACTCCTTGCTAGATGAACAGCAACATGCAACCACTTAGCAGTATTTGTTTGGTTTAGGAGAAGTTTACAGAAAATGTAACTTTTAGGATGCTGAAATGCAGCTCGTTGCTGTCGTCTCTCTGTAATGTTGAGAATGGATTCTTAGGCTTTACTAAAGACATGTGATGAATGAGTTAGAGCCTATGTGATGGCGGTAGGATTGGCTTATAATGTGAATTGGATGGCCTGAAGAGATGGGCCGTACTGCAACTTGTGAGGTTTTCTCACCTTCTTTTCCGTACCCCTTCTCCAAACTTCAAAATTGAGCTGCCTTCTTTTCTGCTGCCTTCCTTCTCTGAATTGCCAGTCTAGGTGGAAACCCAGAGCATTATTGAAATGTACTTTCTGGTTAGACTTGGGCTTAACGGAGCGTCAAGAATGCCTAATGCAAAGTTAACTATAACTTTATATATAGCCTCTGTAGCAACAGAGAGAGCATTTGAATAGTTCTGGCCTTATTCTTCTGACCCACAGTAAGGTTGTTGCAGAATCACTTGTTTCTATTTCTGGAGAACCCCAAAGAGACCCTGGTAGGTCCTTCAAATGGGTGGGCTGGTATGTTACTTAATTCGAGCCACCAAATATTGGTGGCCTCCTCTGTTATGTCTTGTTTGCTTTCTTATTGTGAAATTACAGTAGGGTTATATGGTTGTTTTATTAGACTTTCTTATAAAAAACAGTGTGTGTGTGATATTTTAATTTTTATCTGGCTTCTCATGCTCCCGTGCATGCTTTTCCTTGCTCACTTTTTCTATCTAAGGAATGATATTGAAACACTTAGTAAGCATGTCTGGGAGATAGTAAATGCGTGAATTGCTACTGACATCTGATATTATATTACCCATTACTGCAACACGGGACTCGTAGCTCAGCCAAAAGATGGGATTTCAGCTTTGGAAGGGAAGAGAGAGGACTGTGTCCTGATAGTGCTCTTCAAGGCATATCAGCCTGGAGTAGGCCAAGAGTTTAATGACTATTATGAGCCTTATGAACTAGCTGTGATGCTGAAGTAGCTAAAGACAATGTTGTCTCCTACACCTGTTTCTGACACTGCAAAGCCACATTCTGACTCTCACTTCATAAAATATTAATAAAGAGAAGCTTCTGTTAGAGGACAGGAGTTAAGATTTTTATTTCATTTTGTGACCTGGAAACTGCTGTATGCTGTGTTCCCTGAAGGAAGGCAGATACAGGTAAAGGATGCTTTGCCAGTCAGAGAGTGTTGTAGTTTTTTGTCCTCTGTGGCAATTCTGGGTCAGTCAGCTGTCTAGGAGCTCCTTTTAGTTGTGCCAGTGTAACTCTTCACGTGGAGTCATACTGTAAACGGTATTAGGGAACTGATCCTCTTAAACATACTTTTTATCTTTGAAGCACCCATGGCCACTGATCCCAGTAAGGCCCCATAGGCACTAGTCTCAGTGTAACTGCAGGTGTGCAATGAGTATTATCAGGTGAGGAAGGAGGGGAGAGGAGGATTGCATATGCAGATAAATATTCCAATTAGTACTTCAAATAACAACAAAATTTTAGAGTGGCAGAAGAGCGGATTTTTCCTCAATGATTGAAAGTGTGTTCATACAGCTTTTTCTTATGTTAGTTTATAAGAGGTAGCAGGCTCTCTTGTGGAGATTGCAAATAGACTGAGGCACAGACATATGCCCGTCTTCACCCGCAGTCCACACTCATCTGCTGAGGACTGAGGTACCTGAAAGGTGATGCCTCATTGCATTGCCCTTTAGTGTGTCAGGAAGTGGGGAAATTCAGTGTAATAACCGGTTAAAAACTGGAGCTCAGTCTTCCAGAGCTTTTCTGTCAGACCTTACTCTATTGAAAAATGATAATGGATTCTGATACATGCTGTTGGAATTGATAGTATAAAATGACATAAGTGTTCTACGTTCATTTGCTAAAAGCATGAGTTCATGTGTACAGTTCTAGAGATGTGAGAAAGGTGAAGAAGTTGATGTTTGTGGGGAGAAAAGCTTCTCTTGATGAATGTAGGTATGAGTCTTAAGATGCTGTTACCCAAGGCCCTGGAGACTTGTACAAGTGACGTAATTCTATTGTAAAGCTTGGTAGAGTCTACAGACTCATCTGAATTGTCCAAGAGAGTTGCAAGACTTTCCAATTTGTCTTCTATTGCTTCCGTACCTGAAGCATTAGATAAGTCTTTAAAAAAAAACAACGGTGTATCTAGCAAAAGCAGCAAAAAGAGAGATCTGGGCTCTACATGTGAATCGGTTTTCTTTTTGCTGTTGTTTTCTGTTGTTTTAAATAAAATTAATGATCTGGGTGGAGGGGCTTTTTTTCTTCCTCCAGTATTCTTTCTATAAGTGAGTTTGCAACTAGTTTTTATTAGAAAATTCCATTTTTGCTCACTTATCTATAACTGGCAGGGAAAAAGGTTTTGCAAATTTATTTAATCTGAAGGCCAACAAGATCAGTATCAGGGTTTGAAGAAAAATAGCCTTGAAGTAGAGGTAAACACTTAATTCTGATATTTAACTTGAGTCTTTGTATTTGTCTTTCAAACCTGTAATCATGAAGTGCTCTTAAAATAACCTGAGCAAATGTGTTATTTTCCTATGAGTACCCATATGAACCCATTGCCTGCAACTGGCTGCCTGCCTCTTGGGAAAACACACATTAGTCTTTTTATAGGATGACTGTTGACTAAGCTTGTCCTTCAGCTTCAGTTGTAGAGATCCTATGTTGTAATTGTTTTATTTCCAGAAGGTCAAAAAGAAGAACTAGTTTGTTGCAGAGGCATATCACTAACATTTTAATAAGAGAAAAAATAACAATTGCATAACTGGAAATGTAGGGAACTCCATTTCTTTGTGAGGAACAATTCATGTGCTTAACTTACCTTTTTGGTCTACTGTGAATTGTTTATAGAAATCAGGCCTGGTTCATAATTGCATGCATTTGTTAATTTTGTAGATTGGGTGTTCCCGATGAAAAAGTCCTTTAAAAGAGTTTGGTTTTTTTTTTTTCTCTGCTACTCTCATCAACCTTGATCTTTTTTATAAGCCCCAAATTTTTAACAATGTCAAGTTTTGAAAATGGCATTTGAAATGAGCGGAGCAGTTGATACCACACTCGTTCCCAGCTCTCTCCACAGTCTGAGCCATAGATCAGGTATAGAGAACTCAATTAAAGATGAACCCTGAAGATCTAGATGTTTTTAACTAGCACCAAGCCAAGTGCTTGTCTCCCCTTGCCACTTTCTGCATTGTGTTGCTTTATGGCATGTTTGAGTCCCTTGTTTCTTTCTTGCTTCTTTGGCAACTAAAACTTTCTAAGCCTTGTAAGAAATTACACCAAAGTGTTGAATGTTCTTGCTTCCACATAGAAAGTTATTTTCCACAAATCAATCTTCATATGACGAACAGTGTTTCTGTGAGTGTTTCTATTAATATATATAGCTCGTTGATAACTGGGATGATCAATTGTAGGAAAAAACTGTCTTGACTGTTCTGGATATGATTCATGTTGTCTTTTAGGTACTTCTAATGCCACCCTGCATCCCAAAACATTAAAAGAAAAAAATCCCTTTGACTTCATGACAGCATCTGGGTTGACTTCCATCACTGTATAACTAGTCCTACAAACATTAGGTTTTTGTCAACTGGAGTGCTTATGGGAGCCTTACTTTTGTGGCTGAATCATAAGGATTTGAGTTCACAAGAATTAACATTGTTCAATTTTACATGTTATACTGCGACTAAAAAGAGTTTGGAATTACTCTTGTCGGCAGCTTATCAGGGAGGAAGAGATGAGCAAATGTCACTGATATCTTCATTCTTAGCAATGGCGACTGGTATATAAATGGTTAGTATCTTCTGAAACATTGTTTCATTTAGCTTCTTTTTGCAGTAGTTCCTAAGATCTTCTCACCATTTTATCAGCATTTAGGTGGATAACTGTACTCTATATCCGTTGTATCATTTTTCCAGTCAGTTTTTCTGGTGGTAGACCTGGCCATTCAAAAATGAGTGTGAATTTAGCATATTTGCCCCAAGGCATCTGTGGACAAAATCTCTGTTCACACAGAGAAGTGATAGAATCATAGGATGGTTTGGGTTGGAAGGGACCTTAAAGGTCAATGAGTTCCAGCCCCTCTGCCATGGGCAGAGGCACCTCCCACTAGACCAGGTTACTCAAAGCCCCATCCAACCTGGTCTTGAACACCTCCAGGGAAGGGATATTCGCAGGTCCATACTTGTTTATTTGGTGTGATCGCTCCCAGAGCATTCTATTACAGCTCAGCATGTGAAGGGAAGGATGTGAGTCACTCTGCGCAGAACCATTGAAACGGTGAGATTTCTGGTGTCTTATGCACTGTGCCATGAAGTAAGCTGGAGATGCTAGCTAACTGCCTTCCTCTAGCATGTCTGTTGACTAAAAGCTGCCTGTATTCTGCATGTGATACATTCTCAAGGTTCTCAAGCACCAAAGGAAGATCAAGTATAATGCATCTGTAAAGTAAAACTAAAGTGTTGACTGATGCTTTAGTAATGTGTGACAAATGTATTAGAATTAAATGTAGACTGTGATAGGCAAAACTCATTTGAGCAATAGCTTCTGTGTAGGGATTGTTGGGTCAGGCTCAGTGGCCAAAATTATTCTAGTTAGATGACTGGACGATAGTAATGCTCCCTCCTGACAGTAAACCCTATGTATAATTTAAAAGCTTTATATTAATGATAAAATGTATCTGTGACACTTGTAGTTTCTTAAAGAACTGTTTGCAGACAGCATTTATAAATGCTTCTTGGTTTACTGTATGCATGGTCAAAATTAAAATTACCCTTTAGTTCCTCTGTATATTTACAGGGGTGCAGGGGTGTGTGTGTATGTTTTTTTCTCTATATGATTACACAGATATGCATTCACACACACGTTTTTACAGTCTCTTGAGTTTGTAAAACAGTGTTACTGGCTAGATCATCTCCTCCCTTTGTTTGTCTGGGATGCTACAGCAGTATTTTGGCTAAACAAACAAAATGATAGTGGAAGGACAGTGAGGCCTCTCTGCTGGGAAGAACTTATCAGCTTCAGTCCAGTGGTTAGTGCAGGAGACCATGCCAAAAGACAAAGTGAATTGAAATAGAGATCAGGACACTGTTCTGATAGTTGATAGTTTTATTTTGAGCTCTGAAGAGCTCATCTCTTTGAAGAGCAAATAAATGTTGACATCAAATATTGATTGTGTGTAATATCTAAAATTCATAAACTTATCTTTATTCTGGCAAGCTGGACTGCAGGGAAGAATGGAGCAACCTTTGCTTCGGAGTGAAAAAAAATGAATAAAAGAAATTTAAATTAATCCTTCATGATGTCTATATTGGGATTTTCTTAAAGGCAGAGGTCATAATGTGATTTGACTAGATTCAGAACATACGACTGAATCTGTAGAATTTCAGTAAATTATGAAGTTATGTTAATTTAGATGGACCAGAAACCTGGGCAAGCTAACTGATCTACAGTAACAAGAATGGACACGGAAGTCTGAGTTTTTAATATACTTTTCTTTCCTGAAAGCTGATGAACACTTTCTAAGTGCAAGTGTTTCTCCATAGTTTGCCACTGATTTGATGATATGTATTGCTTGCACTCTTGCTGCAGGCTGTGATTAAGTCCATGTGTTGTGTAAAAGTATGGTTGCTATGTTTTAATTTCTAAATTCTTCTGGTTATTTCCCCTACTGTTCCCTCAAACTGCAGCTGTAGCTCTAAAAATGTGATCAATAGGTCCTAATGTGTTATTTGAGATAACGTACAGTAGTATGTTGCTTTTGTAGGTTACTCAATTAAAGGCTAGGTTGCTTAATGCTAGTGAAGGGTGGTGGAATATTGAGGGCTCAACATTAGCTCTGCTTCATGATCCAAACAAATTTGGGAATAAATGTTCTACAGGGTTTGTCATCTACCTTTTAGTATAACAATTCTAATAAAATAAGCTCTTACGTTCTGTTGAGTTCCTTTTTGCTCTGTTTACATCTTAAAGGCAAAAAAAAAAATCAGAATAACCCTTGATTTACTGTTTAGTAATTTGACTTAATTCTGCTAGATCTGTCGTGTGCAGGATGATGCCTAAGGTATAGGGCGGGCCAGGATACTCCTGCATTGCGCTAATAGTTTATATTTGTGTAAATGTATTGATGAAAAATTGATTCTTTAGATACTCAAGTGATTCTTTTGTGCATATAAATAAAAAGGTGTGAGTGGCAGTGTTGGTGTAGTTTGCTGATCCCTCTCCAACAAATCCACCAAGACTGAGAGCCTGTTGTGAATTTTGTATCTAGGTGGAATTACTGCTTTCTGCTTTCACTCTCTAGTAAGTCAGCCAAGACAGTGATTCCAGCAGGTAAAATTGTTTCTGCCTTCTGTGAGCAAGCCATGTGCAAACTCAGCCTTCAGTTAGCCATTGAAAGGTGCGCTGTCATGTTACCTCTGTTGCATCTAAGACTAGATATTAGGAAGACGTTTTTTACAGTGAGGGTGATGAAACGCTGGTACAGTGTTGCCCAGAGAGGTGGTAGATGTGCCATCCCTGGAAACGTTCCGGGCCAGGCTGGATGGGGCTCTGAGCAACCTGGTCTAGTTGAAGATGCCCCTGCTCATTGCAGGGGGGGTTGGACTAGATAACTTTTAAAGGTCCTTTCCAACCCAAACTATTCTAAGACATGCAGGTCACCTTTCCTGCCTGGACTGAGTGCAGTTGCCAGACTCTGAGCAAGCAGGGGTCCTTGGGCTGGCAGGAGCCTGCTGGCGCTTATGTGGCTGGCTGTGGGTTTTTTTTTCCTGCTGCTTTGTGTCCTGAAGCTCAGTAGAGAGAAAAGCAGCTGCTCTTGTGTGGGTGGGTGATTTTATTTTATTTTTTTAATGCCTCATTCAAGGAGTAAAGATAGTGAGTTAGGTAGTGGGCAAGAGGGGAAAAACAGCTAGTAGAAATAAGAGGTGGGAGAGGATGTTTTGGATGAGTGGGAATAGAAAGCTTCAAAGGAAACCAGAGCCCATGTGTCATAGGAGAACAATGTGGTGGGAGCTAGTAGACTGGATATGGGCAATGGCAAAATTGTGAAAACCTTTCCACCTTCTCTCCACCACCGGGCACCCAACACCCCTCTTCAGTTGACAGTGTTACCCTCTCTGACTCACCTCGGCTGTGTACAGGATCTGACTGCTCTTGGACTAGATCAAGGAACAAAGTTTCAGCTAACTGTGTCCACTGCTGCTACTCTACTTTTCTTAAGTACTTAAAGGTATACACGTAGCTAATAAAACACTTAACATAGAGTTTCTCACACATGTAACTGCATGAAACTTGGTGGCTGTGTTAATGTAAATAATTGGCAGGCAGAAGGAGTTGCTATATAATATGAATTACAGAAATTGAATCTCAAGTTAGAAAAATGGGTCAGGGTAATTGGAGTAATGCTACCAACTCTGAGGGTGGACACTGTTTTCATTTGTGTGTTTAAGGTCTGTGATCTACAGGGCTTTCAGCTGTTCTCCAGATACAAACTTTCCATGCAGTTTTTTTTGTTATTATATTTGTGTTTCTTCTGTGAATTATGACGAGCTTTGCAGCAGAACTTTACTATGGGTACTATGGGTGATATGATAGTATGGACATGTTATGAAAATAAAAAAGTTAATTTTTCAAACTTATACAGTGCATACTGAGTATGTGCTTTAATTTATGGGGTGGCTTTGGTTATCTCTTTGGAATTCCAGAAGTAAGTGTTAAATGGAAACAACCTTGTTTTAACACTTGGAGAGACATAGAATCATATGGGGTTGGAAGGGACCTCTGGAGATCATCAAGTCCAACCCCGCCACCAGAGCAGGTCTACCTACAGCATGTTGCACAGGAACTTGTCCAGGCTGGTTTTGAATGTCTCCAGAGAAGGAGATTCCACCAACTCTCTGGGCAGCCTGTTCCAGTGCTCTACCGCTCTCACAGTAAAGAATTTCCTCCTCATGTTTAGGTGGAACTTCTTAATACTCAAGCTTGTGCCCATTTCCTCTTGTCCTGTCACTGGGCACCACCGAGAAAACACCAGCCCCGTCCTCCTGACACCCTCCCTTTGAGTATTTGTAAGCATTTATTAGATCCTCCCTAAGCCTTCTCAAACTAAAAAGACCCCAGTCCCTCAGCCTCTCCTCGTAGGAGAGATGCTCCAGACCCTTAATCATCTTTGTGGCCCTTTGCTGTACTCTCTCCAGCAGTTCCCTGTCCTCCTTGAACTGGGGAGCCCAGAACTGGACACAGTACTCCAGATGGGACCTCACCAGGACGTCTTTGGTTTGGTGTGGTTCCTTCCTAACCCAGAGCCAGACTCTTTATTCTTCCCCTTTTCCTTTTCTTAAAAAAAAAAAAAAAAAAAGTCAAAAAAATAAGTGCAGTGGTTTTTACTGAAGCAATCAAAGAGCCAGTCCTCTTGGTTGTCTGAGAACTTCTGATCAGCAGAAGACCTATGAAGCTTTATGGTTCAGTTTGGTGTGGGGACCACAGATCAAATAGGTTGGAATAGCATGGTGGACTTCTGCTTGAGTTCCATTAATTATGGTAAGTGTGGAATACAAAATGATTGCTTAAATTACCTGTAATACAAAGTGTACTTGGAGACAACAGTAAGAATTTCAATATAGCGTCTTTATTCCACTGTCAGCACATCCAGACCTTTTTTCCCCCTGTATCTTTAAATATCTTCTTGAAAATCTTTCAAAGATAGTTTTATTAACTTAACGTAGTGCAGATGTTGCTAGCTGTGAGGAATAAGTCACAATGATATGTAGTTTTGTGTCATTAAAAGGCTTAGAACAAAGGGAGCAATTAATGAACAGTCTTCACTGTGAACAAATGTCAGAGGCTCCTCCAGGGCTAAGCTGCTTCTGTGCCATATTCATTAATTGCTCTTTTGAACAAAGTTGGTGATGATGACTGGGTTTAATTAAGCATACCTGAGAAAATCCAAAAAACAGATCAGAAGTATTAGAATGAAAAATTTGCATTTAATTTGATAAATAAAGACTTTTTCCTTCTCGGGGGGGGTGAGGGGTAGGGTGGGGTGTGTTTATGCTCCGTGTAACTGTTTCTGGCTGACATTTCCCCCTAACTGTTGGGATTGTCTTCATTGGATATTGTGGCAGAAGGTATGTCTTATTGTTTGCTTCAGGATGCATGTCAAATACAGTGCTCACATGTAAATCTCTATGATTAAAAAAGTATTAAAATCTGTCATAATGGAAGACGGCTCTCGCAACAGTCTCAGTCTGCCTGTTGAAATGTGGCAGGTAAAGGAAGAAATCTTGAACTCTAATTGCTAAAGTTCGTTCCAAACTTGTGGACCCCCTACCTTGGTTAAAAACATCTCCTTGGGAAAACCATACAGCAGCTCTCTACTATAAACTCTTCTGTAAAACTCGTTTGTCCGTTATGCTCAGAGACTTGGGGGTCTAAATTCAAAAGATGATGATGGTGGTCCCCAACATCCATGTTGTTATGTGGAATACAGTAATACATTTATCACCATGTTTGTTTCTTACATTTTTGATTCTATTTTGCCACTCCATAAGACAGAGGCAGGTGTGATCAGTATAGTATAGGCACCCATAGAGTTTCCCTCAAAGGTGAAGGCTATTTCTGTATGATTTTTCTGTGCATTGAACTGAAAGTTGCAATAATATATTTAAAATACTGTTATTTTGGGTTCTGATGAGAAGGACTTTGGAGGAAGGAAGACTAATACACACCACAGCTGACCTAATTATACTTTGGTTTTATTCATAAGTTCTATTGTGTAAAGTCAATCAGAATATGAAGAAGAGTTTTGCGAAAGAACTTTGTAATGGTTTGCAGTTTTGAGCCAAGTGGTAACTGGAAGCTTTAATAGCCTTACAGTACAGTACCACTTTAGAAGTGGAGATGTGCCATTGGATGGACATGTCACAACTTAATAAAAATAGCATATACTATAGTGGGCATTCATCCAGGAATCTAAAATTAGCTTTGTATCCTGGATATAATACTGCAGGTGGTCACAAGCACTAAATAGTGTTCAGCACCCTCTGTTGTTCAAGCAGGTCTTAACATACTTATTTTAAACATTTTATTGTTTTATGCACGGCTGACTTACTGCTATTACTGTTGTTCTTTGTACGGCATCAAAATGTGCAGTGTGTTTCATAGGTATTAAAATAAACTCTTGGCCAGAGACATTTAACATGGCCCTGCATGAATGGGAGTCAGTGGCACAATTCCAGCTGTCATCAGCTGGGAGTATAAGTGGATCCTGACTTATTTCTGATAATATATATAAACACACAGTCAGTTAGTGGGATTGAGAGTGATTTATTTCACATTATACTATTTTACTTGCAGCATTCCAATAGAGTTTGGCCAAATAAGCTTGAGGAAAGTGCTATCCCTTGTATTAGGGGAACATAAAGCTTGAAGAAAAACAGAACTTGGGTATTATGGTTTGATTAATTGCTTGAATATTTATGCAAGTTACAGTAGGTTCTGATTAGTTGAGTGGGAAAAGTCTGTACTGACTTTTTCTTTCCATTATCCTCTTCTGCCCCTTTCTGGAAAAATAGAGGGACAAAGGCTTTTTCATGACTATGGGCATTCTTTAAAACCCATTGGAATGACCTGTAGAAATAAGATAGGATTTTCTTATGACTTATTTATTGTGTATAGGTGTTAGTTCCTGTGTTTGCTTTCAGAGGGTGGTAACAAGAGCATGTGTTTCTCTCTCTCTCTCAATATTTAAGTCTCTGTGTGTGTGGAGGGTGATGTGAAAGACAACAGAACTGTGTGTGTATGTAAATATTCTCTTAGGAAAAACATCTAGAAAAAAAAGAATGTTTCCTTTATTTGATATCTTTTTAACTATATGTGATCATATTTTTTTTTTTAATTCAGAGTATTATTTTTTTTTGAGATTACCAGTAAAAAGACTGGCTTCTGGCTTTTAAAAATATGATTTTTAAGTAAGGTAGTAAGGTGAGAGACTTCTGTTCCATATTTTCAGATCTGTCTGCAGATCTTTATTGCGTTGCTCACACATTTTTTAAAGCATGGATTCTTCTAATACTTTGTCATATGGAATAGTTTTGATAATTTTAACAACTTCTTGGGGTGTAAAAAATATAATTCTTCATCCTTAATTTAAATGATGTTTAATATTTTAATTTAGTATCACTTCTAAGAGTTTAGGTTATGCTGGGATGAAGAGGTTGAGTTTTTAGATGTAACATTCACTGTTACAGTAAAGAGAAAGCTATTCATGTCTACAGAAGTGGTGATACAACAGATATAGCGGATGAGGCAACAGGATGATTTGTCCAAAGATTCACAACAGAGGCTTTTCCTGTTTATTTTCCATAGCAGTTTAGTGGCAATCTTCAAAATAGTAATGGGATCTCAGTGGCACTTCTGCTTTGAAAGATGAGGGGGGAAAAATACGCATATTAAATGTTTAATAAAGGTATTTAAAACTGATCATGTTTTTCTCTCTCCTAGCGTTATGAGAGAGTTTTTCAGAAGGTGCTGAAGAACAGGATGCTGTTCTCTTTTCTCCTTTTTTTGCCTTCACAAAGCAATCCTTAGGGAAGGGGAAGGGATTTAGAAGTGGAATGCTGGCCAGCACTTGTGCAGTAGCCTACCCTTTCCACCACGTGCTAAAGGGATGAGCTAGGAAGAACAAATTCTCTGGTTCCTCTTCATCTGTGAAATACTAAATTTCAGATGCTTTGTGTCTTCATGGAAATGGAAGTACTACAGCTCAGTAAACATAAACCCAGTGGCCTAAGCAAGTCTGGATTTTTATTTTAGTTATGTCATTGCTATTGTGGGAACACTAAATAAGTGGTTTCAGGAACAAAAGCAGGTTTTTGCCCACCAAAATAAACCTGATCTTAACAGGCCTGTGGTATAGTATGGTGCCACAAGGCTCTTTGTTTCTTATTTGCATCTAGGAGGAGCAGATGTTAGAGCCTTACTGCCATGGAAGTGAGTGACATTACAAGAGCATCAGCCACAATGAGACTTAGCGCATTAGCTTGAAGCAGAAATGAGTTCTGCAGATCTGGTTTACTTTCCAAGTGAAATTTATGCGTGTGTGTTTCTCGTTCTTCAGCTGCAGGGGAGGAGTAAATGCAAGCACCAAAAAGAACCTTCTAAGAAAGTATATAGTACAGGGTGAATTTTGGTAAAGCTGAATGCTCTGTCATGGGATCTAGTGACATTATAGTTATTCTCTTAGCATGATACCTATAGTAAAGGCATATAAATAAAGAAATAGCATATAACGATTTAAAAAAATACAGGCCTATAATGCTTTACTCCTGTTTAGGGGGAGAAATTAATTTGTACATGTTGTTTGCAAAACCTTTGTAAAAGATTACAGACAGCTTCAGTGGAAGGTGCTGTATAAGTAAATCGGTCAATTATAGCCAAGTTTAGTGAACTTTTTGGTTTTTTGCACTTAGGAGCTACTAATAGTCTGATAAACCCTAGAACATCATTAGGATTTCTTTTCTTTATCTGGACAGCAACATAAGTAGTTGAAAAACACAGTTAAAATAGGAAAATTCAGAAGAGCTTTGGTTTCTCCAGTCTTTCTTTTTCAAAAAGTTCTGATTGTTTTTAAAGACTTGCTAAAAACCAACCAACCAAAAAAAAAGCCCAAAACAACTATGACAAACCCCCTCAAAACACCACCACTACTCTCCCCTCCCTGAAAATGACCAATTCAAATACAACGATTGTGCTGGCCCACCTGGAGGGCTGGTGAAAACTCCTGTAGGCAGAGCTCATTTCTGGTCTTTCTCCTTCCTCCTACCCCTCAGCTCCTGTGCTGCTTGGTGAAACCACCCCACAAGAGCAAAGCTTTCTTGATTCATCTCTCTGAACAAGCCCTGTCTGTGGCTGGGGTGATTCATCTCTTTTTATAAATAAGAATTTAAACTTCACAGAAATAAATGATTCCCATAGTGTTGGCAGCTTTAACACTAATTTTAGACGAAGTTGCTTCAGATATGGGGGGAAAAGTCCTCCATTTTGCTTGTTTAGGTGAGAACTGGAGCCTTGCATGAGAAATAGAAAACATGACTAATTCTTTACAATGTGACATTTTAGGACAGATTGACAAGCAGCTTGAATGACATTTGAAAATGCAAGATGTTGTAAGAACTCACTGCCTTAGCTAAATGTAAACACTGCTGAGAGAAAAGCAAGCTTTTATTTAAAAAAGAAAAAAGGTGGGGAAGAGAAGAGCAAGCGATGCTTTAAGCTATTTCCTTGTATGATTAACACCTGAACTGTCTTCTGAAAATGGCATGTCTTTCTACTTTTATAATTTCAGGGTGGTTATTGACTGAGCGGCAGGGTCCTTTTTTTCTTTATCTGATGCCTCACTGAGT
This sequence comes from Arenaria interpres, assembly GCA_013399435.1. Taxonomy (NCBI): domain Eukaryota; kingdom Metazoa; phylum Chordata; class Aves; order Charadriiformes; family Scolopacidae; genus Arenaria; species Arenaria interpres. The sequence goes on along the minus strand of VXAK01016997.1, from coordinate 35,209 downwards.
TCTTTGCAGTCTCCTTACTCTGTTAGGAAGCTAAAATTGGAATTTTAGCTATCAGACATAGAAATCATTAACAACATTTATTGACTTCTAAACACTCTTCCGTTATCTCGATGCTGTCAGATCACCCTTATCCACTTTCTGCAAGACATAATTGAAAACAATGAAATTTCTCAACTTTTGTGGACAGGTAACAGACTGGAGAAGATTTTTATCTGAGAAAACATCATTCAAGATGAAGGTATAAGAAGCTGCATCTGCTAGCAGTAAAACCAGCTTTAACAAAGAAGTCTTCACTAAAAATGCCGTGTGCTTCTTCTAGTTTGTCCTTCACATTAAACCAAGAGACGTTTTGCAAAGGTCAAATAAGAAAGTTGTAATGGAAGTGACACAGAAATCCATTAACACTGACTTCAGATTCTTAGATTTCAGTATCTATGGCTTCATTGCATACCGAAGTTCATGTTTTATGGTAACGATTAATGTTCTGCTTTTGATTCTTGAAAATTGATTTATATATGAAATTCATTCAAAAGAGTAAGTGCTTAATGGCAAACTGCTTTAGGGTGAGGAAGTGAGTAAGGGGAATTAAATGCAACTTTAAAGTAGTGGTCCTACTTACCAAAGAGCATTCCCCATCAGGAGTAATAATATCCTGTCATACTAAGAAATGAAGCAAGGGTAAAGAGTAGATAATTAAAATGAAAAAGCAGAGAATTCTTTTAATAGACCAGAAAGTAGGACACAAAAAAACCTAAAAAGGAAGCATACTGTGAAAATGTAAACTCTTTTTGTAATACATTAGTTATTCAATTTATTTTTCTTATATTTCCCTTTGTATTTGGAACCAGTGCAACATACATATACAACTTGCTGGAAATGTATGATTATATTTCCTTAGAAATGTGCAAGTTTCTTTGCATATTAAATACAGCGAGCGAGTTCATAAATTGGTAGATCAGAGAGAAGTTAGTTAAAAGAAGATTTAGATGGTTACAGTTATTTTATATTGACTTTTACCATCTGGGGGTTCTAAGTTCTCCCGTGTTTCAGAGTACACGGTGTGAAAACTGGGATTGGTGACAAAAATCTGCTTTCTGACACTGTGTAAGAAGATTGGTTAGAACAAACCTTTGGCGTTTTTGTTATGGATTAAATCTGTTCTGAGGTTGAGATGGCTGGAACTTTCTTTTTTTTCTCCCTTTAAGTTAGGTATTAATAAACAAAATAAAATGCTGCCCCTATTTGCTAAGCTTTGTTTCTTTTTGTTGCCTTTATGTGCTTTTGGTTTTGTAGATTATTCCTCCTCGGAAAATTTACCAGCTGATAACATCTCCTTCTTAGATGTTCTGTGCCAGCAGACATTGGGAGATTAAAATGCTCATCGGGTTTCTGTATGTGGATTGTATTATTCTGTGTTGATCTCAAAACTGTATTTATTAGTATACTTTCTGGGTAAAGATTGTGTTATGCTGCCAAAGGAAAATAATCCTTCATGCAACCTATTGTGTTTTCTTGAATTTAAGCAGGTTTTACAAAGTTTCTATCAGGTTATCAGCGCTGTGGGTATGCATAGAATAGTTGCTAAAAATTTGTGTGAGAAGGATAAAAGGAAGGTCAAGATGAGCAGTCAGGAAGTAGCAGGGTGTTAGGATATGGGCTTGGAGTGAGTTCAGAGTAAAGAGGCTGATCAGGATGTGTGGGAAACAGATACGTTGTTCTCAGTCGTTAGATGCGGAAGGCTGGTATTAATTTGTCGGGAGGGACGTGATGAAAAATGAAACTTGGATAGCTGTCTGAAGGTTTGAAAGCAATCTTTGATGTATTGTGAAGTATGTGGCCAGTGACATTTTCTAAAACAGAGGATGGCATGCTGTCAGCTCCACTTTACATAAGGACTCCTAATTTTTTTCTCTTTTATTTCGGTAACTCTGTGATAACAATAACATCAGACGATGATGCTATGGCATACACCAGGAAGGTGATGCAGATGTCCTGCAAATGGCACCTAAGGCTACGGTGGGGCACTGTCTGGGTGTAGTGGACCATCTTGCAGCCAAGGCTAAAGCCAGCTTCCAGGCAGGAGCCCACCTGGGAGTTCGCAGTGTGCATGTGGTATTGGCTTGGTAAATAGCTCTGAGGCACAGTCCTGTTGCATCACTTTAAAAGGAATTAAAGTGATCATCAGGTCATGCCCAGAGTGATACTCCCTCCGGTTCTCCTTGGGCAGGGGTTTGCCATTAGCTTTGCCAAAGCACATCTCTGCTTACTGATCACCCGGCATCTGTGTGTGACTTCTGTGGTATTGTCTCCGTCACTGAACGTGCACAGGACACAAAGGTAGCCGTATGCTCACTCAAAGTATTGCACATTCAAGTCTTCTACTGAAAGTACGCTAAAGTCAAATCTTTATGGTGCTCCTGACAATTAAATGAAAAACCAAAATGCCTCAGCCCTGATAATTCAACTCGCTGCATTCACACTAGTCATTTTAGTTACATTTACACTAATCATTTTGGTTGTACAAGAGAGGGAAGGAAGACTTGCCCTGACATGAAGTGCCAAGTGCAGCCTGACAGCAGGCTGCAGAAGGTGTTCTTGAGGGATGCTGGACTTGCAGTTTGCAGAAATCCTTGTTGGGAGGGGCAAAGTGCTGCTTGGTTTTGAACAGTAAATTTGCAAATGCTCGCTGAGGCTTTTACCTGGTGACTGTAGTTGCTGCTGGCCTCTTTGAAACATACAGAGCATGTTTGCTCTACCGTGGTGATTAGAAAATATTAATTTCATTACACACGAAAGTCCCTAATGAAAGCCTCTAATGAAAGGGTGACCATTTTCTGCCACTGTTAATTTCTTAACTTTTTGCAAATGTAATTGCTGCTATGATTACAGAATGCCAAATTGAATTTGGGGACAGACACAATATTCTTTTACCACTAGTCTAGTCAAATAATTTTTAATGAGACAAAGAGCTAGTTGATCACCCAAATTGGTTTGTTTACTTCAGTAGCTTAACTGCATTAAAATCAAAGAGCTTGCATGGGCAGGGGGTAATCTGTGTTATTATGGGACACCATTAATCACCCCCTTCACTGAGGGCAACAGTTTTGAAAAGTGACTTGTAGATGATTGAATAACTTTACACTCTCGACCATTAATAGTTCCCAGCAGGCTGCTAGTGTGCAATCACAAACATCTGTGCGTTTGAAAATTTCCACTTTCCCAAACAGACATATTTTACGAAGAAAAAAAGAAAAGAAATAAAGAGGAGAATTCATTTTTGCATGAGTAGCTTTTTGGAAAAAAGACTAACCAGACATGTTTCTACTTTAACTCTTGTATGCAATAATATAATCTGAGTTTATCTTTAGATCTTTATGCTCTTGATACAATTAGAAGGGTTTTTTTGGTTTTTGCATATGTTTTGGTTGTTTTGGCTCCATGGGATTTTTTTGACTTTTGATATCCAGTAGTGAAAGAAAATGTGTTCTGCTTGCCAAATAACTTATGGATGTTTGTGTTTTAACCGTGCATACAAAGTAAATGTAGCCACTTGCCCACAGACACTGCAGAATGTGCATTACTTATTCAAAGTTGACCGTTCCAGCTCTTCTGGAAAACAACAGAATGGAGAACAAAATTTGTTTCCCCAGGCTATCCTATTTCTTCTAAGTTGGTCTTTTAGATGGGCATTTAAATACAGAGGGAAAGAGTGCTGGGCAGTCACTACCCTTTCCCTCTGTATTGTGTTTCCCAGTGCCGATTTGGTTGGTGACCCAGGTGGGTGCTGAGTATTTCTTGTTACCGTTACAGAATCACTGAGTGTGAGTTGGTTGGTACGGCTGGAGATTGCCTGGTGCACCAGCCTTGCTCGAACCATGTGTTTTTGCATTTAGTGTCTTTTAGCACTTGAGGACTTTCAGTACTTGGCCTAAATATCCTGTAGAGAATTAACCCAAGACTAGCATCTTGAAAGCATGAGATTGATAGTGCTGTTTCACAATTCACTTTTCACTGTTGCAGTGAAAAGACCTCAGCTAAGATCACTTGGTAGATATTAAAAAAAAAAAAAAAGAAAAAAAAAAAAAAAAGACACCCCTACGAACCCCAAAGGAAGAAAGAACGCCTCCTTCATCGGCCAAAGATAATTGGTTCTGTACCAAACACTCGTTTTATGTTATCTATGGGCAAGGATATGACAGGCTTAATCAGGTTCATGAAGCAGTGAAAATTTACTGTGTAACTGAAAGGTGAAAGATTTGCATCCATTAATCAGATTGGTACTGGAGTAAGATAAAGATATCCTTGAGTCAGAAGTCTAACAGTTAATAATGAAAAGGAGAGTGAGATGAATTGTGTGTTTTCTCTAACAGTTACATAGAATGGGACTCCTAGGTAAATATCTGTTCTTCCAGAACACATTAAAAAAATAGTTGGTGTATAGTTGGAGAATAGGATGTCTAAAGTTTCTGTGAAATACTTCTTTGATGAAGCTAACTATGATCTTAAAAGATAGGGCTTCTTTTCTTATTTCAGCATTGTTACTGGAGATGGGAAATATTACATGAATTCAGAGTTCCCACTTCACTTTCAGGTGGAAAGAGGGATTTTTCGTGCTGTCTCAAATAATTTGACCAGCTACTGAAATGAGAGACCCTTTGACTTTAATTTAGCACCTAAGAGGTCTCACATTCCTGAAAATCCTTTTAATCAGTTCTTTGTGAGGTTCCAATCTGTTTAACTTCTGTGGCCTGTGGTTTTAAATGTAAGGAAATGTACTTGTCCCTGGTGTCTTGGACTGAGCACCCATGGAGTGATGCCCGTTTCTGGGCATTCACGAGTTTTGAACTCCTCAAATGTATTCTGACCTGTCATCTGAACTGGTCATTCATATTGTTGGTAAGAAAACAGTGGAAAAAAATGTGGTTGGCAGAGGGATCATGATGTGCTGCTTTTTTTGACCACTAACCTCGTATGTTTCATCTCATGTTGTATTACTTGTTTCCTTTTCTTTAGGTACAGAAAATTACTTTGTGATTAAAAACCAATCCACATTAACAGAGGTGTCTCATGTACAAATGCTTCCCTGCAAAATTCTTGTAGCCAGAGGATTTTGAGCAGCTACAGTAATAGTAAGGTGGCAAGGATTGTTTGCAAAGTCCCTGTGCCAGAAGTGGATTTCATGTTTGGCCATACTGATGGTCCTGATCCTGTTAAATGCTTTCCACTACCCAAACTATCTGTATACATATATATTTGTAATAAGCAAGACCGGGTCTTTGTGTGTCAAGACCAGAAAAATTAGTTTTTCATCCCATCTAAGGAGAATCAATAACAGGAGGATCATTATCTACTGGCACTTGTCCTGGAACATAAACTGCATATGCTATTAAAAGAATATGGCTGTAGATTAAACTTGTCTTTAGCATGAGCATCCAGTAGATCATCATGAGGGCACAGCATAAATCAAATTTAAGTTTTAAAATGCTTTTCCTTAAAAAACAAAGGATGTGGAGAAATCATATTTGGCCTGTGTGATATTTTTCTGTTATGTGTATTTTTTTTCCTGCTCTAGTGCTTGTGGGTAGTGTTGGATTATTCAGATGCAAATGGTTTTTAATTTAAGATTCATAGTTTCATTTCTTCTTTTTATTTTTCATTATTGGTGACTGAAATGTAGTTACTTATCTGTTCTTTCTCTTCTCTGCTGTAACTGTCAATACTGGTGCCTGGTTCTGCTGAGGGACTTAGTGACACAAAACTGGGCTTCAACCGTCAGTGTTTTTGGTAGGCAATCAGCAGATGGTGATGGCAACTCATCATAACAAACTGAGGCGAGATTTGTGCAGACACTGGTAGGCAGGCAGCTTTGGATGCTGTGTCCACTCTACACTTACGCGCACACAGTTGCTGTTTTATGTCAGCTCTGAGGTTTTCGAGCGAAATTTTTCATCGCCACTTCTGTGAAGGCACAATCTTGGAGGCTGCTGGGTGGGCAGGTCTGCCCGTGCCAGCCCCTACACCTCCTTCACAGTGTGCTCTGAACGTACCTCCAGCTCCCTGGCTCCCTGGGAGTGAGACCTTGTGGATCAGCTGCGGGAAACCGTTGGGATTGTGCAGTGGGAGACTGCAGTACATGAAACACGCTCTCCTCGGATCTACAGATTCGGTCTTACAGATGCTGGGTATTGGAGCTTAGGTCTCTAGAGACTCTAAGCAAAGTCAATCAGTATTTACAACAGGTAATAAAAATAAACAACATTTCTCATCCTAGATATCTTCATTACTCTAATGGTTTTGGACTGAAGCTGTAATCTAATCCTCTCAACTGTCAGCTTCTGTTGTTTATACTTGGCTTCTCTTCTGAATTATGGAGTCCCACCCTCCTGTGCTTGCAGCAAAGTGTTTTTTGTTGGTTTTTTTTTTTTTTCTGTTGTTGTTGTTTCTTCTAAGTTTGTAATCAAGAAGCATGATCATTTGTTATGCTCTTGCCTAAGTTTCTTCTGCATCTACCTTTGTTGAAACCAAGTGTCAATAACAAAATTTTGTTTTCCTGTTTTTGTAGAGAATTAGGATTCCCAAAGAGTCCCTATTTTTTGGGGGGAAAAAATAGGTTGTTGAGCAAAACCAAGCCTGGATATTCAAAAAAGAAAAAAAAAAAAAAAAAGCCCCCAAACTCATACCTTAAGAAACTGCTAAACAATCCTACCTACCTATGTTTTGTAGCATCATTCCTATGGTGTTCCAAATCCTTTGTCTTCACTTCTTTCTGGCTTAGCAAAAGCTGTTTGCAATCTTGCACCATGGCCCATGGCACGGAAGTGGCCCAAATTCAACAGTTTCTACTGTCACTGCAGAGTTCTACATTATAGTGATATTTTTTAAACAATAGCTTTTTTTTAATACATGAGCCAGGTTCTGATAAAACAAAGCTCCAGGAGGAACATTTTGTTCTGAAAATAGTCCCCTTGAAGGACCAATTGAGGATTAAGTTGCTAATCTGTGACTTCTAAGAACAATGAATTAGTAGGAGTTGCCTTGTAATAAAATATGATCAACTGGATGAGAGAGAGACAGTAAGGTCAATTTTGGATCTATTTGGAAATGACAAAAAACTTTATTCTTGTATACTTATCCATTGCTATTATATTTTTTTGAATAGTTTGGTCTTATTCTGAAATATTTGCATATGTAATTATTTTCAGAGATTCCATTGAGTTTATTGTGTGCAGTACATTTACAATATAGCTCTGAAGAGTGTAACTGTTCCTAAATTATTACACAACTATTTTATGCTTTTCATCTTCAGATGTGAATTTTTAGTGCTGAGTATTAAATACAAATATTTGTATTTAAAGTAAAATATATGGTTGGTCAATAAATTAAGGTATTAAGGAAGAAGTTTTGGGTAATCTGAGTTCACATGTCTTACAAAAATAACACAATTACCTTTATATGAAAAAAAATGGATATTTCCGTCTACTAAGAGAAAAAGTAATTTCTAATCAAAACTATAGTGGGATAAATTATTTAATAAATTAGGCAGGCTTATTTTGCTGTAGATCAGTTAAATACGACGTAACTTCACAAAAAAAAGTACAACTTTCCTAGGTGTATGGGTATGAAATAGCACTAGGGATGTCTCCAGTGTTAGCTTCACCCTTACTGACACAAAGGTCTTGGCTGGAAACTATTCCATAATAACAATGTCCAGGGTTTTTTTTTTTATTTGGTAGTACAGTTGGCACAAAAATCACAAAGAGTGTTCAACAGGAAACAGTAAAATTTTTCTGGAACGTAAATATTCTGGTATAATGAATGTAACACCTTTCAGCGTCATGTTAAGTGTAGGGAGGTTCTCACAGTGTGCATGGGTGTCTGGGGTAGTCTGACCTGGACTGCCTGCAGCGTGAGCCAGTGATCCGCAGTTGTGATGCGGGGTCTTGTGCAGATGAGCTCGGTCTTGCAACCACCCTTGGTCAGCTGTTGTGTAGCAACGGGACTGATGATAGCACCCCTTTTCCATTGGGAGGTTGAGTCCTGGTTTTGGGCTGTTTCATGGAGATGTCCATGTGAGTTTCCCAGTGAAAAAGAAGTGACTATTTTTGGCAATGCTTTAAGCATTGTCTGTTTTCAGTCATGTAAATTGTGTGTGAGCTGCAGAACAAGCTCAGCTGTGATGTAAAAATGGAGAAATAAGAGTGAGGTTAATATTTTCTGCTTTGGTAAAGAACAGGTGGTGGAAATGACACACCTAGTTATTTAGTGCTATTCAGAATTGCACTGTTATCATATGGTTTGCATTAGAAACTGTGAATGATACTAGTAAAAGAAGTGAATAAGAGAAACTAGCATCAAAGCTAACTACTTTCCCATATTTTAAGGTAGAGATGAAAAGTCCACTGACCTTTTTCATGCTTGCAAGCATAATTACAGCTTGAATAGTATCATTATAGAAAACAGATTTTCAGCCTTGGGATACTTGGGATTATGGAAGATAGACTTTCAGAATAAAAACAACATGCTTAAGCATTTTTTCAGTTTTTATAAGAATATGCAATAATTATTTCTTAATTTCAAGACTTTGGAATAAATCAGATAAAACTCTCTTCTGCTCTGATCAATTGGTTGTTGTTCTGCTCTTCATATTCAGCTGTATACAAGGGAAGATATCAAGAGAAGCCTTTCTTTTTCTCAAGGGCTTTGAAGGGTGCTGTTCTTTATTTCTGAGTGGGCTAGAAAAAGAGTGTTGCTCAGCTTCAAGCCTTGGCTGCCATCTCTTTCAGCATGTATGGAAATATTCCCCAGTGTCAGTGAACAGACGTGAAATCTGTGAGATGAAGGCTGCTTTTTAACAAACGTAGTCTTAGTATTGATTTGTGCTCTTATTAAATTAAATTTTGATTATAAGTTCTTTGTTTGCAAAGTACAAAACATAATTTGTTGCTAAACAAATTATGAGCCATGCAGGTTTTTTTATTTTTTGCAACACGGCATGTATGATGCTCTTATTTATTTATTTTGATATCAAATACCATCTGCATTCTTTATTATAATACTGCAGTTTTAGCAGTTAGTGCTACATTGCTAGAGCTGTACCACATATGTTAATAATTTCTCTACTAGTTGGCATTGATCTCTTGTTCCATGCTGTTAGTTCTGAAATTTGGGGCTCTGTTGCTTATCTCTAAATTACTGATCCCTCAGCCATGGAATATGTTTCAGGTTGTTTTGATACTATGTAGATGTAAGCTTCAAATACTTGAAACTCAGCACTGCCTTGTGTGTTGATTTATTTATTCTATAAATACAACACAATTTATATGAGACGTTGCAAATGTCTTCTGTGTTTGAATGAGTTGCACTGTCTCCTGCACGGTCTTGCTGGGACTTACCTTTCCTGAAATAATTATTATGGGTTCATACTTTGCAATCCTTATGCAAGTATCTTCTGGATGAATTGGTTTATTTTTCAAAGTCCTTTGTTCACTGGATTTATCTGAGAGAGAGTGTATTTAGCTCTTCGAACAGGAGGATGTCTCATGGATTACACACCAATGGTCTCTTTTGACCAAAAAAGAAATTATGCTGAATGCGAAGAGAGTGGCAATCATCTCTGTTCTACTCTGACTTGACCATAAAGTCAGTTGGAGCTAACTGTATTAGTGTAATTCAACTCTCTTGCAAATTCATCTGCACTGGTCAGAAAAGTAGGGAAAGATAACTCTGCAGGAAAGTATCTGAATTGTTCAGTCACACTACTATAACATTGAAGATGATGGCAATTTAAGGGTGCTCCCTTAATTTGGAACTACACTCACACAACACTTGAAGGCAGAAGTAAGCTTGTTCTGTTTGTGGTTCAAGCTGGCTGGCTGGGAGCCAGGTCCCATCTGAAAGCAATGCAACTTTTCAGTTCAGTGCAGTGCCAGACTTAAGTTAACACAACTCTGCTATGTCTACAAGTCTTATTTTTTTTCCCGCGGGTTTGTCGGACAGCTTGGAGATCATGAGGTGTAAGCTGTTCTGCAAAAGATGACATAGCTGTGCTCTTTGTCGCGTACGTCTTTTGTTTCTTCCGCTTCAAGCAATGAATTGAGATTCTTGGTTAGGAACTTAAAGGCTGTTCGCTTTTTCCTCCTCTACCTACAATGCCCAAACCCATTTGTTGTTTGGAACTTAACAACATTTAGTGTGGTGGTGTGGGTTTTTGGGATTTTTTTTTTTTGTGTTCAATTGCTGGTTTTGTTACTGCAGCACTTCAAAAAATGGGTTATGGAAGAAAACTAAAGTTAAGAATTTGCAAGTTAGAAAATTTGTAGCTAACTTTAAAACTGGAAAATCTAACCCTATATGCCCTGCTGCTTCCCAACAGTTTAATTCACATCCCACGTGCAAGCTAGGCACCCAGAAAACAAGGGAAAACAAGGGTGGTGCCTGTGGGAAGTTAGCATTGAGTGACTTGTTAATCATAGCTGAGTAAATGGATAGTACTGCCTCCAAGCTTTAGCTGGAAACGTCAGCTCCATCGTGCTCTCCTTTATAACCCTCAGTGTTATCAAAGTGAGAACCTATCTGTAGATGACCTCTCCCTCTCCCTGCCTCTCCAGATGTAGAGAAGTGTGGAACAGAAGCAGGGCTGAACGTGGGAGATGTTGGAAAAGGACAGAGCAGCAGCAACAGGCTGGTGAGTGAAGCTGATGAGCCTGAACACGTAATGAAACCAAGTCCAAGCAAGCATCAGGTGACAGGCCACTAGTGGCTGAGTAACAAGGAGTTTGTAGCAGGAATTTGAAGTACTTGTGGTCAGCTTGAGCTGTGCAAGCGTCACTGTTCAAACATGTTTTCCTGCCCTGCGAGAAAGTTTTGTTTCTGTTGTTTCTGTTGATTGGCTGCTCTGTTTCCATGTTTATCGCAAAGGACCACTTGTTGCAGGATCTTAATTGGTGGCAGGCCACTGAATTCCTTTGACTTGGGGTAGCAAAAGAAGCTGAAGTGACATTTTTTTGTACATTTTTTTCCCCCCTCTATATGAGAGTCATGGTATTCTTGAGAATACAAACAGAATTCTTTTTTTTATCAGCGACACTATCTCTCTGCTGGTTTCAGAAGCTTGGAAGTGATCTTTATCAGAAATTAAAGGTCGATCCTTTTGAAAGAAGGGGTTATGAAGTCACAAAGGTGCATTAATCAGACCTGCTTGCTGTCAGGCAGGTTCTGTGCTCCCTGGATAATCGGAAACCTTGGCTGCTGCTTTGTCATTTAGAAAATGCATTGACAACTATAGAGGGGAGAATCTATTTTTCTTTTTCTAAAGATGCCTCTAGCTATCTCTTGTGATTTCTTAACATCTGTTAGCCGGGGCTAAAAACCACAGATTAATGGGCAATGTTCTCTGTAGCAAGGAAATCTGATCCCAGTTGCAAGATTAAAGTGTGACCTGCTCCTTTTTAGCACCAGACCTTTATTTCAATATCTGTAGAAATTTGGTTGAAGGGCTTGACCTAGTCAGACATTAAAATGTGGGGGTTTTTTAACACTTGCTCCAAAATTTGCTAACAGTTTCTTTTTCTACATGTGCAAGGCTGTGATTTACAGCCCCTGCTCTCCTGCCCTGGGTGTCACTGTCAGGACCTATGACTGCTCCAGCACGTGGGAGAGTTGGCAGGTGTGATAGCAGTGCCTTGGCTGTCTTTTTATTCCACAAGAGTCTCTTGTCTGCTAAAGGTGGTGTTGACTGTCAGTTTCATTATCTAAACAACTTATTTTTGGGTGGGTGGCTACAACCTTAGCACCTTTAGCTGTGGATTTTGAAAAATGTATTATTACTGTTGTTATTATTTATTTTAAAGAAATCCTTACCTGAGATGAGGGGCTGCTGTCTAGTCATTCTTTTAATTTGTTACCTAAATTTAATGGTTCAATTACTTGAGCCTTCATTTATTTTATATATTTTTTTTAAAATTTTCATATTTTAACCTTTCAATTTCTGTTTTGTTGTTTTTGTGGGAGGAGGAATAGAGCTGATGCGTATGTAGGATCAGCTTCTTGCTTATCTTTGGTTAAAAACTGTGTGCATAAGAACCTGGGGGAGTTTCAGATTTAGTAGTTTGTTCTGTTTGGTTGGAAGGTCTGATGTTGACCATGAAAATTAAATGTGTAACTTCCTCCTGCTCTTCACATTGAAAAAGAAGATGAGCTATGGATTTTGATTCTTCAGCTTTGATTGGGACTGGATGAGAGGGCAAGGAAATTGAAGATTACATGTTCCTGCACTATTGTTTTCCTCTCATTCATCTTTGTGACTAATTTTTTCAAACTTTTGTATATATAGCAGTACCAAGACTTAAGTTTTCAATTGTCCTGACTTTGCTTCTGCTTTATGACTGAAGTTCTACATTTTTTGATTCAAACTTCCTAAAAAAGTTTTTGAGTGAAACAGTTACTGATCTTATCTTTCAAAATTTGAAGAATTATTTATATTTTTTTTTTAGCTTAAATGTAATGAGTGTTGCCATCTGTTGCACACCTGTAGAATTTGGTATGTCTCTTTCGTTGAAGATTATGAAAAACATTTTATGGGTGGGGAAGAGAGGAAGCAGCGGAGGAGTGCATTTTGCCTGCCACCTGGAAGGTGGAAATGTGTACTCTTCCCCAGTTCAGCGGGCCTCATTGCCCAATATTTTTCACCTGATATTTTAATGTATTATAGACACAGGGGTCTCTTACCATTCTTCGTCTACTGTTTTTAATAACTGCAGGGCCAGCGTCTCAGTCTGATTTGAAAGACTTAATCAGAAATTGGCAGTTACAGTAGGGATGCTCCTTCCTGTCTGTCTGCTGAAAGCTTGTCCTCACATGTATGGCGGGTGTACAGTTTGCCAGGTTTGATGCTGGTTTGAAATGGGCCTCGCTATCACAGAGTATTGCTCAATCTGTCTGTGACACTTCAAATTTTTATTTACTTTCCAAAATACTCGGTGTCAGATTTTGATCAAAAATCAATCTGAATTTCAGTTCACGACAAGTACCTTACATTTTTGCAGCCTCTCGTCCCCTCTCTAAGCTTCACAAGAAGTTTCAAAATCTACAAATCTCCTTAGATCATACTATTTATTATTTTATTATTAGTAGTAGTATTTTGTACAAAATTTTAAGCACTGCAAAGAGTACAGGGCAATACAGATATGACAGAAAATATATGTGATACAATCACACAAAATGTATGTTGTTGATGATTATATGACCACTAAATGAAAACAGAGGAAAATATGAAGAGTAGGTAATAAAGGATTATTTCAAACACTGACAGGAAGCTAACTTATCAGGATGGAAAATCATACGTAACTTTACAGACTGTTTTAAGGAGGGTTTTGGAGTCTCTGCAGAATGAATACATATTCCGTGCCAGAGGAATGTTCTCCTCTGGTTCCGTGCCAGGTTATTATTTTTTTTTGTCATACTGGCTGGTTTTCATTTTTATTTTTTTTTTTAATTTTTAAAATCATCTTTATCTAGATAAGGTTAAAAAAACCACAAAAACCGCTTGAGTACATGGTTTTCAATTTGTTTTTACTGACTGTTTGACAGCCCTGTCTTGTCTTGGTTTTCAAACCCTGATATTTTCTAGTCATGTGATTGCACTAAATAACATATTTAGGCTTATTGTAAGATTTAGGATCAAAGGAGAAGTTTACAAGAGGCCAGTTTTCCAGTGTTACTCTTGTACTTGTGAAACTCTGTTCTTTTTCCTCACTTCTCTGTCTCTCTGCAAAAAGTGAATAAATCCCATCTTTATTATCTAAGTCTTTTTTCAATCCAGCAGACCAGCTGTATGCACTAGAAGAAAGGCATCATGTGTGTTTGTGTGAAAAATGTGTGATATGCGTCGTTATCAGTGATTAGATCTGTAGAGCAGGCTACCCTTACATGAGTTATTAGAGGTTTTGATAGAGGAACCAATTTGCTGCTTTGTGAACTGGCTTTGGGATAGACCAGAACGGGGCTAGTGGATTTTAGGGCTTTTTGCTTAAGAGAGAAAGAGCGGAGGCTGGAAATCATCAGTCATAGACTGGTTTGGGGTGGAAGGAATGTTTAAAGATAACTTTTCTACCCGCCCTGCCCTGGGCAGAGACACTTTCTGCTAGATCAGGTTGCTCAAGCCCCATCCAACCTGGCCTTGAACACTTCCAGGGATGGGGCATCTGCCACCTCTTTGGGCAGCCTGTTCCTGTGTGTCACCACCCTCAGAGTAAAGATTTTTTATCTATGTCCAATCTAAGTCTTTCAGTTTAAAACCATTGCCCCTTGTCCTGTCACTACAGACCTTGGTAAAAACTATCTCTCCATCTTTCTTATAAGCCTCCTTTATATGTGGAAAGGCGAAAATGTTGGTTTTCAATACAGCTGCTATATGGGTTTTGCCATGCAGGTCACAACGCTATTTTTTTTTTTTGTTTATTTCTTGCCAATGCAGACCAGTAACTCTCTCCTACCTCTTCTGCTTTTTAAGCTTGCCCCAGTCTTGCCCTCACCAGCCCATCTTGCCTTTGCAGACTGTGTCATGCCTATTCTCTCTGCTGGCCAGTCATGACCTCCTCTCCTGAAGCCTTGCTGTCCTGTCTCCTTACAGTCCTTCCCTCCTTTCTGCTCCAGCTAATCTCAAGCTCATTTCCGTGGATCATCTGATTTTTATTCTTTTTTTTTCCTTTGGTAATACAATGTCCTTCAGTTTTTTTCACAGTCAAACTTTTTTCAAAGTCCAACCTTTCAATTTATTTTCTGTTCCATCTCTGCTGTCTTGTCAAAGTTTGTTTTGTCCTTCTCCTCTCCGTCCTTTTATCTCAGGCCTAACAGACCAGAAGATCCTCATTATTATTTCCCCACCCTTGTGTTTTTTCCCTCCTAAGCTTTATGTGGCTGTGATGGTCTCTTCAACCAGCCAGAAGAATAAACCTCAGTAGTTCTCTTCTCATGCCTTTTTTCAAGAGATGTTGTCTCAACTGAACCATTTCCCTCCCTCTAAATAGCTTCCTACCCCTCTCTTTTTCTTGCTTTCTTACTGAGTAGTGTCTTTTGATCCTTGGGTGTCTTGGGAGAGTCACTGCTTGTGCAGGAGCATCTCCGCCTTCCTGTCTTAGTTTCCTCCTCAGTGCAGCTGGATCTATGGTCTGGCTTCCACCAGCTCCTTATCTGAGCCAGCGTGCTCTGCAACATCCATGTTGAAGGCTGTGATTTATAATATATGCATTTGTCTCGTGGCCTTTGACTTTGGCCTAAAGAAAGAGAGATATGGAGAACATAGATCTCAGCTGAAATACAATGTGCTGCTATTCTCCAAACATACTGTGTTTATGGTCCAGGATAATTCAGCTAAAATGATCTGGAAACCTTCAGAAATAAATGTGGCATTTACTAGTTATACTTCTTATTTTCTGAAGCAGTAGTAAGCTTGCACCCTTTCGCTTTTGATAGGTGAACCAATTAGGGCTTAAGGAATCAGAAGGGCTAGTCTCTGAAAGGAAAAGATCTCACTGGATTTGGACTGTATTTATTCCAAGAGCTGGGCCATACACCTGGTTGACGACAGCTTTTCCAAAGGAGCCAGATTTTGGCTGGGAAAGACTTCACCCCTGTTGCACTGACAGGGATAAAGAGTCAACATCGTAGATACCACTCAAGATCATTCTGGACGTTTTTGTTTTCACCAGCGGATGATGAGGGATCAGCTCGTAGCACAAGGCCTGGAACGTGGCCAGGACCGTGGAGATTGCTAGACAAGTTACTTATGTGACTGCAATGCTATCCTGCTTTTTTTCCTCCTTAACGACTACAGAGCAGAGGTGACACGCTTCCTATTAATAGTGTGCTGTAGCAGCGGTACGTAAAGGAGATAAGTAACATTTGAGCTCCCATCACTCAACACACTTATTCAATGCAAAATGTCAAAATATGTGGCTAACAAATGGTGGAAAGTCTCTGTGAAGAATGTCAATAGGTTTTCTGTTTTCTCATTTCCACTTAAAAGTTATTCATAATATTCCAAACTGAAAGCTCTGTAAATGGTAGTAATTTTTCAGTGTGTTTACTAGAGAACTCCATGATAGTATCTGTTTAATAACTCTCAGTCAACATTCAATCTTAGGTGCTGAAGTTTAACCCTGTAACAATTTGACTAAGGTGGAAGATCATTATCTCTGGCCTGTGTGCCAGAGCAGAGGGAAACTGAAATGGCAGAACTGTAAAAACATTGCATCAGAATTTCTCTTTGCTTTTACACAAACATACTAAGGTTGGATGGTGTTGCAAATGTTAGCCTCTAGGGAGTACTTAGTAATTTTGTGGAAATAGATATTGCTTTTCCTTCTCCAGCCTGACTTAACATGCAACTTATCTGTGCGCTTGCTGCCACTGCAAGGGCAGTCCTAGTTCTGGCTGTGTCCTGCGTTGTCCTCTCTTTAGCAGACTTGCTTAGCTAGTGACCCGACTCATCCAAAAATTGAAGAAGTTTTCTGCTGCTCAGAGGGATGAACTGGCTTGCAAAGTGTTGTGGTGAACTCTAAAGAGTCTACAAAGCAGGGGTGAAGGGGGAGTGGGTCCCTCTGTTCTGGCAGCAGTCAGCACTTCACCTAGCTACCTTGGTTGACTATACAGCAAATTTAGGTGGAGTTCAGAGCAGTGCTAGAAAGACTCTTGGTGCCCTGTCCTTCCCCTGTTGCCAACAGCAGTGGAGCGTCTGAGAGAATAGTCTTCAGAATGGTTTAGCGCGAGCAGGACCCTGTATTTTCTATAGCCTTGGTCCAGGCAGTGACTATAATGTTCAGCTGACAGTTTCCTAAACTGTTCAGCCTGCAGTTGCCACGAGAGGCTGCAGTCCAAGTGGGTGAAGACAGGATCTTACCGTGTGAGGTGTCAGATGGCCTTGGTAGTTGGCAGCGACATCCCACCAGCTCCAGCAGCTCTGCTGGTGCAGAGCACAGGCAGGAGGCAGGGTGGAGTGGGGGGAAGAAGGGATGGATAAAGAGGAACATGGGGAGGGGGTATAAAGAAAATGGTGAGTAAGGAGAGGAATAGTGTAGCAATAAACTCTTGTGTGCTTTGTCTGTTGCTTTAATATTTTATAAAGACAATGTGGTAAAATACAAATGATAAGAAAATATAATTACTCAGATTCCCAAACCTGTCTTGTCTGCAGTGCCTGAAGGATACTCCTTCGTATTTCATTGAAATCATTTTGGTTGATCATCTGTAGAGGTCACCTCGGTGTGAGGGACACATTAGCTGTGGGACAGCTGACAGCAGCACCCTGCACTGCCACTCCTCCGGCCCCATGTTGGGTAGGACGGAATGTGAGAGTCGCGCCAGCCTGTCTGACCTTGCTGTTTGCTTGTTCTGTGGGAGCTGGGCAGTTGGGATTGCTTTCCTTTCTCCTTCTGGGGTTGGTTTGTACATCCATTGGCCGTTAACAGGGAGCAACCCATTATGCTCACTGTCTGAGGAGTATTAGAGTATGCAGGTGCTGTGGGTTGTGGCTGTAGAGCTGAGGGGAAGGGTGTTATTTTTAAACACAGTAAAACAGGATGTGAGGTGAGAGGATCTGGTATGTACCAGTCTGACCTGAACAAAGATTTGAGCTACTGTTGTTGGCTTTTGGGGAGCTGTTTCTCATGGAAGCCTTCTGTGAGGGCTTGCGTCTACACTGCTGTTGTTTGCTTCAGCTATGCCGCTCAGGACTATCTCTTTATTATTACTGTTTTAGCTTGCGATTTCAAGAAACCTTGGATCACAGACATTGGATTACTTTCCAGTGAAACTACAGAAAAAGTTGCTGTCTATCTACTAATGGATGTTCACTCCAAAAGACTAGACTAGAAATAGAATGAAGTGAAACATTCCAAAATGTATATAGTATAGTTGTAGACAATGTGTTCTTTATTATTGAGGAAAAGTTTTGTCCAGAAAAATAGCCTTTGAGTATTTCTTGTTGGCTCATTAATTTTCAGTAGCTTAATGCCCTTCTCATTCCAAGGGTATGTGGCTATAGTTACAGATGAGTTACAGGTAAACCTTAGACTAGGGAAGAGCTGCTGGTAGAGGAGGTGTGTTTCTGTGTGAAATGCCGATTCCAAATGGATCCATGGGGATCGGCAGCTTTCTGCAGCCTGAGCTTGATGCTAAGGTGATTGAGTCCTGTGCTAGACAGTGACAGTGTCACCATGTTAGCCTGTGTTTATACCAGCATTACAGTTTTGACTTCTGTTGCTATAATTATTATTCACTCTTGAGCCAATTGCTGTTGCACCATATGGCGAAAATGGTCACACTATGACGCTGCTTTGCCTTGTCTGAAAGTTCTCAGCATCCAGCAGCACCCACAAAAAAAATGTAGTCCACTTACTACTGAGCACTTATAGAGATTTGGCTGCTTTATTGAGGTACTGAAATGAGAGCAAGGTTCAAAAAAATCTAAGTAGATTTTTTGTGCATACTGTATCATATGAACTTTCAGTAAAGCTGAGCTTGATCTGTAGCATTGTGGAAACTCACGTCAGCTGTTCTGAGTGCGCGCGCACACACACATACACACAAGAAAGACCTGGCCTTAGTTTCGTTAACGTGTGCACATGCATGTACATATTATTTTTTTTTCTCTTTGTATTTCATTTGGAATCCAGCAAACATGGAAAAAGCGCGGAAGAGACTTTGTTCCTGGTTGAAATGCGTTCAATCTTTAGAGTGCGTAAATGGATGGACTGCAAAAAAAGTTTATTTGATTGTTGTCCCACCTCCTTCCTCAAACAATTGACAGAAAGAGCTGCTCATTTTCTTATATCATGACTGACTGCAAGAGGGAAGACAACTTGCAGTCCTGCGAAGTGTGCTTTAGTACATTGTATCAAAGTCGTGAAACAAAGTGGTTAGTTTAAAATTCCATGTAGATTGCTTCTTGGCAGATATGTTTACTGGAAGTCTATTTTAGTAATTCCTGGCGTTCCACATGTGTGATGGTGTTTTGGGTTGGGAGGTATGTTTTAGTCTAACGTGGTTTGGGCTGGACTGGCCACTGAAACAAATGACAGACAAATAGCAATCCCATCTGTATTTGATTACAGCAAGAAAGATATAGAGGAAACAATTCTTTGCTATGGGCTGATGGGTCAGTCACTTTGAGGTTTTCTACTTTGCCTTCCTTTAGGAGAAGCATAGGCTTCCACTTTAATGATGACTTTGTAAAAAATATATATGTTTGAGGATGCATCTCTACTTGTAAGTGAGCGTTCCCAGGACCACTCTCTCACACTGAAGCCAAATGGCACAAGATGTCCTGCACTGATACTGTTAAACTTTCCAGATTTCAGAAAAGGGACTGTATATGTGGAATATTTCCTGGGTACTGCTGGCTCCTGGAGCATGTGTAGGAGGTGTTGGGATAAATGATAGCTAGCCAGTATGGGAAGCTGTGCTGGGGGTCATTCTAAAAAACATTATGGATAATGAAATTTCCAGTGCCTGGGAATATTTATTGTTACTATTTAATCAGTTTGTGCAGATGTAGCCTCAGTGGCTTCTAATCGAGCACATGCATCTACATAAAAATGTTCGGGAGAAATGATAATTATATTCTGATGGCAATCAAATTGCAAGTTGCACTGATAGCACTTTTATGTAATGAGGTACTACTTGTGGATGAATTACTTTGTGCCCCATGCTGACCTTTTAGCTGTCTGGTTTTAGGTCCATTTTTTAAACATATTGGTTTGGTGTGTGCAGGTGTGGCATTTGTGCTCTGCAAAATCTTCCAGTGGAACTGGGTTCAAGGTGTGACTGAATTCTCTGACAAATGTTGGTGTTCCCTTTAAATGAAACCATGCTGGAGCCCGTAGTTAGGCCAGCATCATTCTAAATAATTAGTCAGGAGGTGTACACTGTGTGCTTACACGAGGTAATCTTCTGGATATGTTTCACAGGGTTGTTTAACCTATTTGTGTGAAAATTAAAATTCAGTTTCAGAAGAACCAGGGAGAAGAAAGTTGATGGTGGCCAGTGCTCTTAGTTGTACTCTGAGACTGTGATTCACTTTTCAGACTGCCTTCAGAGCTGCTTCGGAACAGTTTCTGCAACAGCATTTAAAGATAAAATTGATTAAGGCTTCTATAAAAAAAACATGTGCTGTAACAAATTTCTCTGCTTAATTGAGCACAATCCAAGTAGGTATGCATTTTAACCAGTAATTTAATATATTGGGTGTTTATATCTCCGCTGACTCTGTCTGAAGGGCAGTCATGGGAGCAGAATACTGTCACTAAGCTCTGCCTCCAGGGACCACAGTTGCACATTTTGGAGTCGTCTCCAGGCCACCCTTGCAATCAATATTTACTGTAATTACAAATGAAATGAGGGAGTCTTTAAGTGGTGGGTGCGTTTAATAACATATTATAATAGCAGAGCAATGAATTGAGGATTAATCAAAACTTTTTAAATTGGTGCTGAATTGATTTAATGATTTGCATTGGGCTTAGTGCTGTATGCCTGTTGACAATAATTTACTTAAAAAATTGCATTCCAATTTCCTCTTAATTGCACATGGTATGCTTCAGGGTGACAGTGAAGATATTAAAATATCAGTAACAGATGTGATGTTTGCTAATGGAGCATCACATCTCCCATATATTTTCCTCATCCTGTTATTTATTTATCTGCAGATGAAGCCTTTGCCTCTTAAAAAGAGAAAATCTGCTTCTTCCTATGAAGTTTCTGGTTTTTTCCAGAGGACTGAACAGGTCATCTTTGCCTCATAAATCAGTAAGTGAAGAATAGCCAAGTGTAACGGTTATGTACCATAATGTTATTGTTACTGTTATTAAGTCTCAGTCTGGCCTTCAGAATTTTAGATGTGCAACACAGCGTTTGGGGTCTGAGCTAAAGATGCCTGAAGGTAATGCTTTTGCAGTCATGTCAGTGGGCTCTGTAGGAAATGTCTTATATTCTATATTCTATTTCTACTCTATATTCTGCCATGGATTCCAGATGTGGCCAGGTAAACTTGCCCCTGTCCTAGGTTAACTCTAGGGAAATTCTGTTTCTGCAGGTACAGTTCTTTTTATATTGAACAGAAATGATGACATGCGCAGACCTATATGTTCTGTATCCTGACTTCTTATGTTGTTGCTGATACCCTTGCTCTGCCTCCTAATTGCTCTGTGCAGACACTGTCTCTCGTGTGTACCATGGGATTATACAGCACCTGAAGGAAGCCAGAGTTCTTGAGGTTTCTCTAAGAGCAGCTGGACCAGATGACCTCCAGAGGTCCCTGCCAATCTCACCCTTCTGTGATGTCTTTGCCAGTGTGGTTACACCCTAAGTAGAAGGGGTAGAGTTACCATACTGGTAAGGCCCTCCTAATGTAGACGTGACCTGTAAGAACTTTGCTCATGGTTTGCTATACTGTACCTTTTCTGTCTGTATTGCATTTCAGTAGCAGCCTTCTCCCAGCAAGAATTTAGGCACAGAGGCACAGAGTGAGGATACTGTATGGAAAGTTGTATTTCGGTTGTCTGTACATTCACTGAGCTGAGATTTAACAGAGCTTCTTGTACTTACAGTCTGGAATTTTTGTGACCACTGGGATGCAAGAGAGCTTAAAAAAATAAAAATACAGAGGTGCCTACAGGTGATAAACATTGAGGGATTCTTATTCCGTGTGCATTACTGTACTTTTGATGGTGGAAATAGTATTTCTGATTTTTTTTTTTTT
>VXAK01016997.1:0-13438 GCA_013399435.1 Arenaria interpres | reverse complement strand
TTTTTTTTTTTTTTTGCAGCTCTGTGGCAAGTGTAATCCATTTATGTGAACACCAGTAGCTTTTGTTTATAGCTGATAATACTGTTCTAAAAAAAGCTTGCTAGCTTCTGTCAAAATAAACCAACAGAAATATCTGTTTAGCAGTTTTCATTTTGACAAATCAACAAAATTTGACTTAATTGGAATTAAGTGCTTTTCAACCCTATCCTCCTGCATGGGATAAACTTCAGTAGATGGGCCTTGCCAAAATGAACTGTTCATTGTTCTTGCCTTTTGTAGTGCCCTTAAGGTCCTAAGTAAAGTTGGTTCTAAACCAACCAGCTATTTTTGGAAGTGAACATTGAAAATAAAAACTTATAGGTAGTAGTTACGAGGAGACCTTAAAATAGAGTTTGTTGTAGAAGCAAACCGTCCTTGAGAGTCCAGCTGCTTTTCTTTTAAAACCCTCTGCAGACTTCTCTGGGTGTGGGGAATGAATGAGTTGTGAATGTTTCATGTTTGTGTCCTTGATGCCTGGCTGGGTGTAATGCTGTCTGGAAGAATAATGAGAGGGGCCACAATGCTTCCCCCCCCTACTCTTGACCCCTCTTCAGCCTGCCAGCGCAGGGGCTAGCCACATCTGCAAATTGGATCCCACTGGTGAAAGACTCCAGGGCAGATGGAAAGGAGGTGCAAGGAAGAGACCTGACTGCGGTTACTCCCTAGATACTTTTTCCTTGACTGCGATGCCTATCACTTTATTTTTATAATCAGCCTCGGGTTTGTGCTGCACGCAACATTCACGTGCCTGTTTTGCGGACTGGACTGTTCAGTGCAAACTTGTGTCATGATAAGCATGAAGCTCGGTGCTGAGCAGGGGACTTGTGTAGTCATTCAAAAACATGGTATGACTGTGCAATATTCACAGAGACAGGAGAAAAGCATATTTTGTCCTCTTTTAGAACATCCTTCCTGGATGTTCTTTTGTCTAGCTGACTTTAAAGAAATAACTTTCTAATGGAAAAATAGTTTTCTAATGTTCAGTTCAAATTACTGTATTTCTGAGTTTTATAGATAAGGTTGTTGGTATGTGCTTTTTTCTGTTGTTTTTTTTTTTTTTAAAAGACTCATCAGAAGTAAACCAATTCTCAGTTGTGTCGTGCACTTGAGTACTAATGTGTATAGCACTTGTGCTCACATATTCACAAAATAAATCACCCAAATTAACTGTTGAAACCTGATTTGGGAGAAGTCTTGGTTATGAAATACTGTGGTAACCATCCAGTCATTTCACTCTCTTTGGAAATCAAGAACAAATACTGGTCTTCTCTTTGTAGAATACAATCAATATGGTGTTTTTCTTCATGCTTGCTTAACTATTTACTTACACATTTTTATCATACAAAGAAAAAAATTAAGCCATCATTGTGCAACTGGGTAGTCAAAATATAACTCTATTCAGACATTTTCAAATATGAATATGTTTTCTAGTTTTCTACCTGTTTTTATAAAAAAGCATGTTGAGATGAATAAAGTGATTTTTTAGGGGAAAGGAAAAAAAAAAGAACAGCTTTCAACCCCCCCAAGTCCTTTTATATGAATGTTATTTGCTCACTTGCCTGCCTTCCCTAGATAGGGTAGGGGGAAGAGCGAGAAAAAAGAGAGAAAAACTTCATAGGTAGAGATAAAGACTGTTTACTTTCCTCTTCTGTTACTATTATATTAATAATAGTAATAATATTGGTAAAAGAATATACAAAATAAAATGATACCACACCACCTGATGATTGATTGCCCAGCCCATCACGAGCAGTGATCATGGATTCCTGTCTCCCAGCCAGCCCCCATTGATATACTGAGCATCATCCATGGTATGGAATATTCCTTTGGCCAGCTTGTCCTGTCTGTGCTCCCTCTAGGCTTCTATGGGAAGCTGAAAAAGTCCTTGACGCCATATAAATGTTACTTAGCAAATGTTACTTAGCAATAACTAATAATAAACCAATATGTGTTATCAACATTATTCTCATACTGAATCCAAAACACAGCAACTACTAGGAAGACAATTAACTCTCTCCCAGCTGAAACCAGGGCACATTTTCATGGACTTGTTTGTAATACCATGTGTCCAAAACTGCCCCTTAACACAAAAGTAATATTATTTTGCAGCCTTCAAGGGGAAAGCTATTTGTAATAGTGAAATATTAAAAAAAAACGAAAAAGCAGAATGGGCATGTGACAGTTAATAGTGTATTGAGGTAATATTTTGTTGGTGAAATGAATAAAGAAATACGTGATTGGATGTGGCTGATTACAAGATCAATCTGGTGTATCTAGAAGTGTCTGCTTGGAGCAGGAAGATTTTGAGGTTTTGCTCCTTTTTTTTCTTTGTGGTTCATAGAGAAGGTATTTTAATCCCCAAATAGGCAAACTGCTTCTAAAATAGGATTATGTCATATTATGTTAAAGGAGTAAGTTGTACGTTCATCCTGACTTCATAGGGCTAAAATATAGAAAAGGTTGAGCTTAAGACTTTCATGAAGCATGTTAGTGAAACAGATGAAAATATCAATAATTTAGAAATAACCAAAATGATCCTCCTGGTATAAAAGTTTAGGATTTTCTTTGGCATGTATATTTATTATTCACTGTTAATCATTAACATACACTTTGAAAGCACAGGCAGACTTTTATGTTAAGCGCTTGTGAATCAAGGCCTACAAATATAGGTTTTTCCAAAAAGTGAAAAAAAATTAAACATAATTAAGGCAAATGTTTAGAGAGGAGCTGAGTAATCAAACTTGGCTTCAGTTGTGTTACAGCTGTCTCAGGACCTGTGGTATAACTCCCTTGTGTAATAAATTATTGTTTAATATGTTTAAATTTTATGTCTTCTCTAATCATAACATTTGAGCACTAGTGGATAAGCACTTGTTAATAAAATCTAAATAGTTGTAAAGATGGTTCTCAGTAATAGCTTTAGTAATAGTGAGTCATGCTGAGGTGTGAAATATTGGTTCTGCAGGTACAAAGTCCTGGGTAGGACCACGCTGCAGTGGGCACGTGTGACTGACATGCACACAGATATTTCCAGGCTGGTTTTCGTATATCTATTTTGGGGGCTGATAGGTTGGAAACACTGGTGACTTGAGCTTCACCCCTAGTTTAGATTTGTAGGGACGTGATCAGATTCATGCCTACCCTGCTGTTGATACCTGTGCTAACCAATGTAGAGCTAAATTGGTATGTCTGCAGCATAGATGAACTCTGAAAATTCAGTGAAATGCTGCCCTAATCAGGTCGACCAATGGTTTCCACTGGCAAATGGTTTGCAGCAGTATACGAGAAGGAGAAAGGAACGTTTTTTTCTGAACTATTTACGAGAAGTTCCCCAATAACCGTAGCCACAGAATTGCGTGGGCATTTCCTTGTGTAAACAAGCCCTGCCCTCAAGTGTGAAGCCTTGTGCTATGCTACGGAGACTTTGGCCGCAGATAAGGAACTCTGTTTATCCGACATCGTATGTTTAC
This sequence comes from Arenaria interpres, assembly GCA_013399435.1. Taxonomy (NCBI): domain Eukaryota; kingdom Metazoa; phylum Chordata; class Aves; order Charadriiformes; family Scolopacidae; genus Arenaria; species Arenaria interpres. The sequence goes on along the minus strand of VXAK01016997.1, from coordinate 9,929 downwards.
CTTGTGAATTTCAAGTCCTTTACAGCTTAATTTATGGGTATTTAGGGAATGAGGAATGGCAGCATTTGGTTTGTAATTCAAACTGAAGTGATTTCTCTATTGCTTGTCAATGGTGTACGTTCAAGTAAAAAGACCAGAAAGGTGGTGTTGGCAGGAGCTTGGAATAACCTTACTATACTCAGGGGAATAAGTGGTAAAGGTACAAACGAGATTAGAAGGACTGAGCCAATGATTAAAAGAGTTCTGCTTAAAAAAAAAATTGAAGGAGTTTGTTTTATAGAATCAGGTTAAACTTTTGGTTTCCCAGCAGGTGACGTTTTGGGTCTAAACTAGTATTCTGTTGCACAGAATGTAAATACTTGTTCTTTTCCTGGTACACAAACTACTCGTGTGCCTACTCTGTGGCTCATTGGAAACTTATTTGACCAGAAACTTGTAGTTTGCTCTGTACTTATCTGTAGAAACAAGAACATCCTTCAACATTACTCATTTTGAGGAAATTTAATGAGAAAAGTAGGAAAATATTTCCAAAAACTTGTATTTGAAGACATGGAATTTTCTGCATGAAAAATTTCACCATAGACTTGGCACACACAGACACAAATATTTTAACTTCCTGTTTTGATTCTTCTTAATGGGTATTTCCCAACTCCCAAAGTATTTTTTGCTTTCCAGTTTCCTCTAAGGGCATGAGTATTCTTCTAATCACGAGTTGGCTGCTCATGGCATTCCCTAAAACACTTGCTCAGCTGCTTCCTCACTCAGGATCAATAACTTCATAGATAATGAAACTAACCACCTCCTAAAGATAGATGTCATTTTCTATATACTTTACACTCCCACCCTTTCACTCATCGTTTTCGACAGCCTCTGCTTATGTTAATCTGCCGAGTTGAATATTAATATATCAGTGCCAGAATGCCTGGCCTGAGCCAGTGAATGATCCTGTGCAAACAGCTGCACTACAAGCATCGTAACTTCATCGCTTGAAATGCAGGGACCTATTTATTTATCCTAAATATAACTAACAGCAATGGAAATACGTTTTTAAAAAATGACACTTAAATATCAGCCCAGCTGCTATTGTTATGATAGTTTGCTTGAAATTATTGTTTCAAAACTTATGAACTAATTTTAAGACTTTGCAACTAACATACGCTGACAATATTTTTTTACCTTTAGATACAATATTGGATTTGTGATACTTATTAAAGCACAACTACATGACTGCCACAAATGCATAGCCTTGAACAGCTAAACTGATCTGAAATTTATAATTCTTGATATTGAACATGACATTGTTCTGCAGCAAAAGACATTAAGCTGGTGTAAAAAGTGTTGTCTTCACTTACAAAAAATGTGCATTCATGTTTAATGGTTTTGATCTAATTCAGCACAGTTAGTGTGCTTGTTAAAGATGCTTATAAATCTCCCAGAATTGTGTTTTCAGCGTCCCTGGAATAAGTCATATTTTGTGTGTAGATACTTCCAGTGAAAGATAAAGCAGACATATTCCTTCTTAAGGCAATTCCTGTGTTTTTTTGTGGTTTTGACTTCACAAAATTTAACTTCGCTGCCTCACGTTGCCTCAAACAAATATAGGACCTAGATCCAGACTTTCCCTGTTAAAGATTTAGAGATGTTAAGAACGGGGATTAGATAAATCTCTAAAGAGTTTATCTATAAAATGCAGATTATAGGCCTTTTGGTTATGTTTTGGAAGAGTATACATAGTAACATATTTGCAAAAGGTTAAGAAAGATCAAAGAAAGTTCGATGTGCAAAACCCAGATATAAACTGGTGAGCGAATAAACATTTCTTTCCTCTGGTGTGAGAACTCTCTACTTTCAGTCAGTGATTGCTAATAGGTGACATTTAATTTTTGTATAACTTGCTGTCATGCCTAAGATTTCTGGAGGAAAAAAATCACATAAAGTTGAGATTATTCTTAAGAGGCATTTATATACTTACATAAGAGAGGACTGACGCTCCTAAAGTACCCTGAAACATAATAGCCTTTTACTGGTGAAGCCACAAGTTTGTTTAGTGTTTGTAAAACATGGGATACTAGTAGGATAATACTTTCAAAGGTCAGTATCTCTCCTGGAGGAAATCCTACTTGGCTTCTCTGCAAAAACTTTCTTTTAAAATGAATCAGAATGTTTAATATATGGACCACAATGAAAGACCTGGTAGCTCTTGAGTTGTTTTCTTGGTATTTGGAAGAAAAAATGACCAATAAGTCTCAGTATAAATTAACAAGAAATTATGATTTAGAAAATAGTAGGAAGATCTTTTTGATAACTTCAGTATGCATCTTGATATGTGTAGACAAGTTAGTATTTTTTTTTTTATATATATAGCTGTCCCAAAAACTCATTCAGGAACCAATCACCAAATTAGAAGGAAAATATATTTAAAATGTTTAATAACCGTGTGCTCCCATTCGTCTGCTGCATCCTTTTTAATAATAAACCCCTTTTTAATATTGCAGAATACTGAAACCAATACAAAACTAATTTGTGTAAATTTCCCCATGAATACATATTAAAACATTCAAATGTAATGCAACTATTTTTATATTATAATTATATAGTTGTAGCAAATTCACTTATTTTATTCAATTAAATTCATATCTTACAGTCAATTGGACCTAAGCTTGTGGCGGGGAGTGGGGGAGTGAGTCGGGGCAGGTAGGGAAGGGAATCAGTTTTCTCTGTAGCAACTGCCCTAGTTTGCTCATCTAATTCATTTTTCTGCCCTCTTGGCTTTCTGGAAAACCACCTTTTAGTAAAACGTTAGTAACATAATAACTTTTTAGACATCTTCTTGCTTAAAGTGCTAAACTGTTAGCACTATCCTAGTGGATTTAATTGAAACAATTGAAAATTTTCTAATTAGTAAGCAACCTAAATGCAAGTGCTGGCAGGTTTTTAATAAACTTGTAAGTAAAATCCAATAAAATATTCTTGTGATTCTCAATACCGTGCATATTAAAGGAAAACAGTATATTAAAAATAAAATTATTAACTTTAAAAAATCTTTCTTACATATTGCATTTGTAAAATTAATAGATATCTACTGAATTCCTATGTTATAACCCTGCCATTACTCAATCAGTACCCACTTGTGGCAAATTATGTGCAGACAGAGTTCTTTCCTGAGACCACTAGGTTTCAGCATGTTGTTGTGGGGGAAAGCATTTGGTCAGAGCAGGGATTCCCAAGCTTGTCTCAGGTAGGCTTGGCTCTTGTTGCTGACCCCTCTCCAAAACAGCTGCTGCTGCCTTCTGATCCACCTTCTCCCATCTTGGCTGGTTTAGTGGGCTGGCCTCCCTTCACTTGCCTATACTCATGCTGCTGTGCAACATATACCCCAAAATAATTTACTCAGCAGAGTTTATTGGCATAGTGCTCCACTGCATTCTTCATCTTGCATTTAAATTTGACACAGTTTTGTTCTGAAACCCCCTGCATACTGGTCATACCAGTAGGGTAATACTGGTAATAATGGTAACAAATAATAAATACCAGCATACTGGTATGACCAGTATGCAGTAGCAGTTGCAGCAGTTGAGTCCAACTGAAAGCAGCCCTAGGGCTAGAACAGAATTACTACATTTGATGAGTCAAGAAGTGGAGGGGGGAAAACATGGGTAGTATCTTTTTTTCTGCCTCCGTTTTTCTTCGTCCCTCATTTTTTGACCTCACTTAAGTCAGTGATTTTTTCCTACAGACTTTTGTGACAGCATATACATTAGGATGAAGTACTTAAATAGTAAAATTATTGCAATTAATATGAGCTGCCTAGCTCACCCTTTTCTGGCTTCTAGCTCTATGCAGGTGTTTGTTTTTTTCCCTGATTCCCTATGTTAAAACCTCATCAGCTGTTGCTGATGTGAGTAGTTCCAACTGTTTATATATAAAGTATATGTATCAACTAGCATTCAAGTGATTATAGGTAAAGTGCTTAATTTTCCCCTTATTATGGATGAACTGCTTCTTTAAGGAGTAAATTTAACCAGTTTGTACATGTAAATGATAGTATAACATTTTTCAGATTACATTGCCAGTTACTCAATACCTTTCTCCATGAAGTTTCCTTAACTAATGGAAATACTTTTCTTAGTAATGGAGAAACTAAAGAAATCTATTGTTAATTCAGATGATGACGACTCAGGCTAGCAAAAGTCAATTTACTTAAAAAGGTAGTGCCACTAAAATACCTGGCTTGAGTTACAGATAGGACTAAACTAAACTAGTCTTTCTGATGCAGGAATTTTAGCTTATCCTCTTGTGTCAGAAATGGTGGGTGGGTCTCGGCATTTCCACTCTCCCTTCCTGTGCCAGGCAGCAGATGTTCCTGCATTGAAGGGGCTCAGCAGCATGTTAACAATCTACCAAGATTTTTTGGCAGCTAAGTACTATCACTTCATAGTGGGTCACTGGAGAAGGCTTCTAGGAGTCTTCTAGGCATTGCTTACTAATTTGGTTGGGAATCCTTTTGGGACAGCTGATTTGTCAGAGGGCATGGTTGCCTGTAACAGAAATGGAAGGACTCAAAGCTTTATTTCATTTGAAAATGATAGAAATCATGATAGTGGATGCTGGATATTGATAATGGTAGGGTATGAACTCTTAGGGGAAGAAGGGAAAAATATTGGTGTTTGATTAAAAAAAAGCAAGTATTTTTAAATAAAATATTATTCTGAAAATATGGAAGATAGGCTGCAAACAAAGGGCCTATTTTGGGGGGATCTAATGATTTTAAAGTAGTTGCAGATGTTATATGTGACCTTGAGTCTCTGACTTGTTTTTGCGATCTTATAGCTGCAATTTTTCTAGAAAGAACTAGGGAATTTTATTTTTTTAAGTGTGTAAGGTTTGGATTTGTCCTTTAAAAGCCAGCATCATTGGCAATATCATTTTCCAAAACTCTGAGAGCTTAAATCAACACAGAAGCCTGAAATTATGTTCTTGTTTGATAATGTGATGCTGCACCTCTGTGCTTTTGCACTAAATATGGATGATGAACCACGAGGGTGTACACCAACACTTGAGAGTGCTACAGTGTGCTTTCAGCGTTGGTTTCAGCTGGTCTAAGGATATTTCTGATGGATGTGTGGCGAGTTCACCTTGACTGGCTGCCAGATGCCCAGCCAGCTGCTCTCTCCTGCCCCACTGGGGTTTGTCCTGGGGCCGCAGGGACGTCTCTGCGGGGGCGCCTGGAGCCCCTCTTCCCCTCCTCCTGCTCTCCCCTAGGGGCTGGCAGGGCTATCTCTCACCGGGTTGCCCTCCTCCCTGGCTGCCGGGCAGCGTTTTGCCCTGTCTGACACAGGCTTTCCCTGTGGCTGAGGGGCTCAGCTGTGCCCTGCGGTGGGGCCGTTGGAGCCGGCTGTGTCCAGCACGGGGCAGCCCCGGCCCCTCACCACAGGGCCCTATCCGTGTCGCCCCGACCTTCTTCTGCACTGGCTGAGGCGATTACAACACTGTTGTTGGTAATTCACTTCAACTCATTGTCCCTAGTGGCTTATTTTATTCATCTCCAGAACTGGGGAAGAGCAGAAGCAGAAAGAGAAGGAGTAGGTTTTGGCTGGCTTAGTCCCTGATCTGACTGATCTCATGGCGTTGTGAGTGATGGCGCCTGGGCAGGCCAGGGGGGCCTGGTGGCAGCTCAGAATCGGAGCGTTCCCGCCTGCGGCAAGGGCTGCTTCCATAGGCCCTGCCAGGGCTGGGGGTGCTTGCCTCCCAAGATTGTTGGTCTCCCCATCTCCACATGTAAGGTGACTCTTCTCCAGCTAGGAGATTTTACACCTAGAGGATCTCCTTGGATGAGTTTTGAGTCTTGTTCGACCCATGTTGCTAGAGTTGGCAGTGATTTTTGTGTAGTGTTCACCTTGCGTAGTAGTGCTGAGCCGCTTTTGAAGGCATTGCACACACTTACTGAACGTCTCTCCACTAGATTCTAGATTCTGAATTTTGAAATACGCCTTCTGGAAGGACCAGAAGACTTCACAAATGTAGTCAAAAGGGTTGATCCTGTTTGTCTTGCAGAGGTAATGCTGGGTTAAGTCTTTAAAGAATGCTTGTCGCTATCAGGCTGTGTGCTTGCGTAGATGTATTCTTTTGTTTGCCTGTGTTTGGCCTGAAAGCATATCCCAGTTGTCACTACAATGTGATTCTGTCATAAGCACATAATTATTTTAGAACTGAATATAAGGTTTGCGTTGCATTTTAAACAAGGGGACATGCAGATATTTCCTTGTTGTTGCAGTGTGAATTATGCACAGGCATCCATATAGGTGCTTTTCTTCTTTCTACATCCATTAATCCAGATTGCCATTAACATGCACGGAAGCTTAAGTGAGATCTGCGTTGGAGGGTGTTCAGTTTTGGAATAAAAGCCCAGCGCGGCAGTGGCAGTGCTTTTCTTTCTTTGCCCACTGTCCAGATTGTTTTTATCTTTCATCGCTGGATCGTGGTGTCAGGGCCATAAAAACTGCCTAGAGCAAGAAGAGTCTTACTTCATATAAAATGATATATGGTTGTTGAAATTGTGGCATAGTTCTGGTAATACAGACCTCTGAAAAGGATTTTGGTTTAATGTGCTCAAAGAATACCGTATGTTTAAATTATTAAACTCTAGTTAAAGAAAAAAAATAAATAGAAAATTAGAACTAATTTTTTAAGAAACAGCATTTGCAATGTGATGGATATTTTTATGACAACACTTTTGAGACCAAGACTGTGATTTGTTTGAAGTTTATTGATCAGTGTGAAAATTCGCTGTGAAAGCCTTCTGTGTTTGTAAAGTTAATTTTTCAGGGGCATGAAGTTCAGACTTTGCAAGTTTAAATATTTAGTGTTGAAGCTGGAAGCAAATGCCCTTCCTATGAAAAATGTTATAACTCAAATTATAAGCACAGTGAATTATTCCAACATTCATATGGGTGATTTTTATTTCATTTATGTAATTAATTAGGGCTCGTTATGTTCCAGTGAACTGCAGGATGCTAAAATGAAGACAAAATATGTTTATTGATTTAAGTCAGTTATTTAAATATATTGGATTAATTGATGTAAGAAATTATGGATATCCTGCAAGCATAATAATTTAGTTGATCACATAGTTTTGATCTGTTAGTCTTCAGAATGTGTTTGTATGATTGTTAAATTGTTAACGATTTGTTCAGATGTCTGCATACTTTAACATTATTTGGAATAATGAAATTGCTGCATATTGAGGTGGGAAAACAAAGCTCTTCCAAACCTTGTCAAATGCAAGTGCAAAGTTAGAAATTGGAGCTGCTTAGTGATTTATGCATACACAGGCTCATCAGAAGTTTTGTCAAACGTGTAAAAATTTAGGGACAATGGCAGATGATTACTTAAAAATAATTTTGAAAATCCTTCTGCAACTGTAGACCTTAGCTTCCAACTGAAATGCAAGGTGCTACAGTCACTCAAAGTGATAATATAATAACTTCATTTCAACAATTCTGAGCTTGTGTGCTCAACAAAATCCTAGTACGTGAAAGTGGAAAAATCAGTTTCAAGGTGCCTGTTGATCTGTGTAAAGCTTTTGATTTATTTGTTTTACCATACCTGTGAGGGTTTTTGGTATGTGGTTTCTTTTTTTTCCCCCTGGAGTACTTCAATGTGTCCATTGTTATCATAGCCTTCTTTTTTTTTTTTTGTATGTGAAATGTTTTTCATCAAAAAGTTTATACTCTAGCTCAGAGTGTCAGTTTTGTAGCTGGGCAAATCTGGATAAATATATATAGATATCATTGTGAGGATAAAAATTGTAAGGTAACTAAGATGACTTCATTTAGAGTTAGTTGATCTGGGGGTGGATTGACGGGAGTCTAAACATGAGCCAGCTGTGTGCCCTGACAATGCTGAAGGCTCACAGCATCCTGGGTTATGTCAATGGGAGTCTACCAGTAGGTGAAGGGAAGTGGTTATTCCTCATTATTTGGCATTTATTAGGCCATTTGTAGAATATTGTGTTTGGTTTTGGCCCTCCTAGTAAAAGAATAACGTTGATAAACATGAATGAATTCAGTGGACAGCCAACAAGGCGGTCAGGGAACTGGAGGCACAAGGGAGAGAAGAGATGGCAAGACCTGTTCTTGTTCAACGTGCGGAAGAGGTGGTGTGAGGAGGCCTAGTAGCAGATGCACAGTGAAAGAATAAGAGATAAATCCAAAACTGAAGCATGGAATTTCCATGCTACAGCTGCTGGGCAAGGCCTGTAAACTGCTGAGAAGAGATTGGTGTGGAGCTAAGAGAAGTTGTTAGAGCAAATTTGCAGATAGAATTCCTGTTGTTGAGGTTTTACAGTATGCGGATATTGTGGAAAACTGAAGGAAATGTTCATGTTCAGAATGTATTTTGTATATAATATATAGCTATTTATAAAGTAGCTTTATCTGATTACTGCAAGGTTGTATAGAAACTACATCCAAATTTCACTCCACCCTGAAGTGTGTTCTCTAAGGCAAAGAATGAAATTTCCTTTAAATGTCATACACATGCATATTTGAATTATTCTGGTTTATATGCATTTGTGTCCTTCTTAGGTTTCTTGTGTGTTTCCACTTCTGGTAATTAACCATATTCCATCTTGAAATAAAATAGTTCTGTGTGCCTGACTGCTCCTGATCGTGGGCTGCTTTGCTTTTTTTCCTTCTGCTTGACTTAAGATAGAAGGTGTTTTTTTTGTTTTCACTCCAGTATTTTGTTTGTTTTGATAGATTGGTTGTTAAAACTCTTTGCTGTCACGCCACTGTCTTTGTGGGCCAGTTCTTTCAGAATCCTGGGGTGAAAGCTACCATGTTTCTTCAGTTAAAGTTAATTTTACCCTTAAAGGTGTGCTTTCTCTGTGGACAGTCTGATTTCCAGGTCTGTACTCTCATATCAATCATGGTTTTTTACAGCTTGTTTGGTGCAATTCTTTTTTGTCTGGTAATAAGAAAAAGGAATGGCTTCAAATCTAGGATCCCATGCAGATTCATCAGTATTATATATTTCACTATATATTTCACTGTTCCCCTTCTATTTACATGGCTAAAGGAGCGTAAGAGGAAGAAAACGCTGTATGCCTGTTCCACTGCAGATGCTTACAACATGTAGTAATAGGGTCCCTGCAGAAAAGGAGGCAGCAGGTGGTGGGAAGCAACTGTGACAGGAAAAGGACAACATTGGCAAAAATTAGGAGTGGAAAGGGAGATGAGTTGTTTGGAAGTGGAAAGGAGAAAACTGATGGTTGAAACCTGGTGTTGGTGGCTTGAAAGCTTCAGTTATGTATTCACAAGAGTTATGCACTCTTAGTCTGGGCATCATTGAGAAACAGTGGGACAGAATCATCATCATTTAGCAGAACAGATGCTGAAGCTCAATTCTGGAGGCAGTACCACATTGCCTTCCTCATGAGAGTTGAGGAGAAGAGTTTAAAAAGCCAAAAGTATGCCCTGAAACAGATGTCTGCTTTGTTGTATGTTGTCACTGTGGTGCTGTTTATTCAGCCCCTGACCTACCTTGCTTTTTGTCTTATGTCAAAGTTAGTCTTCTGGTATGGTCAGGGATTTTGTATTGGATCCATCTAACGTACTTTCTAGGTGCCTGGACAGTAATTAATAATGGGAGTATTATTGCTCTGACTTATTAAATGTTTGCTGCATTTCAGTTCTTTGACATTTCAATGTTGTCAAAGTGCAAGTGTGTTGTGCTCCCAGAGTAGATTCACTAGTATGAATCTGTTGATGATTGTTTTCAAACCTCTTGACCCAGAATTCACACTTACACCCTGTATCTTCTAGAATCCTTATTAGAAAAGAGAAACTATAGATGTGGAACATCTCTTATTCTGAGATGCAAGGAATTACTATGTAGTTTCATTAGTTTCATATGGTATCAAGTATTTT
>VXAK01016996.1:5683-19182 GCA_013399435.1 Arenaria interpres | reverse complement strand
GAGCAATTGAAAAAAAAAAAGTTTTCTTTCATTATTCTTAAGGGGATTCTGTCAAAATTATCTCTGATTGTTTGATTGAAATCTCATTGTTTTCCTGTTCAAGCAGTTATATTTCTGATTACCAAATAGTGCTGAAGTGCCCTTAAAACAATTTAATTTTTGCCCTTTTATTCCTCTTCATTCCAGTGTGTTTTCACTCATCTATGGAACAAAAGCATCTCTGATTCATATGGTATTTTCTATGCATTTTAAATCTTAAATGGTTGTTGAATTAATTTTTTTAGCATTCTTTCTTTTAACGGGACATGTTCCTGCCCCTTCCCAGTCTTCCTTTAGAATCTACTTCACTGTAAAATCTTGATGCTCTTTTCATAACTAGCAGTTCATAAACTACTTTTTAAAATCTGTTTCCATTTTAGCACTTTAGTGATTTTTTTTTTCCTGTACTTTCAGTGCTTGAAAATATAGCATCTATTTTTTAACCTGGTGTTGGAAATAACTTAGGAAAGTGAAGAGGAAGAATGTTCTTTTTTACCATTACCCATAGTTCGGTTGTCTGGCTTGATTGCTGGGAAATTCTTCAGTGGTAGCACAGTACTTCAGGGCTTTGAGGGATTAGTCTCTATGTGGTGATTCCACAATGAAGTGAGCTCAGCTATCAATGGCTTTGTAAAATGTCTGTCTGGAATCCCTGTTTACAGGGAGCAAAAAGATCTGGATGCCATATCAGTTCTTTAAATTTTCACAGAGAAAATCCAGTAATACCTTGAACCTTTGTTGCTCCTTTGGCTTTTTGTCCCCTTTCAAACTGTAATTTGTTACCAGCGTTCCACCAAAGGCAAAGCAACCTCAGACTTCTCAAGTGGTTTCACTCTGTGTGGTGTTACCATTGTCATTGCTATATCAGCTTTCAGTGCTAAATCTTGTAATTCCACAAATATGCAGAGGAATGTGTAGGCAAGGCAGGAGGAAGAGGAGTGTCAGTACGCTGATTCAGCAGCACTGTCTACATATCACTAGGAAAGTCTTTCCATAAATGTAGATTTCTCAATGAACTTGTTCATGAAACAGGGAACAAATAGTCTTAGAATTCACTATGAACAAAAGGACAATTGTGTTGGTTTTTGTGCTTGTTCGCTAGATGCTATTTTCTCTGTAGGGTGGAACTTGCTTTACGCTCATGAAGAACAAAAACAAGGGTGGAACTACCGGTTTAGTAAAGTGATATCTTGTCACATGTGTCCTTTAAATATCATGCTTTCCATCTAATGTTCTGAAATTGAAAATGTTTTGAGGAAGGGCTGAGAGAGCTGGTACTGTTTTTCCTAGAGAAGAGAAGGCTCTGAAGGGATCTTACCAATGTATATAAATACGTGAAGGGCAAAGTGTAAAGAAGATGGAGCCAGGCTCTTTTCTCTGGTGCCCAGTGACAGGACCAGAGCCAATGGGCACAAACTGAAACACAAGGTTCCATCTGAACATCAGGAAATACTTTTTTACTGTGAAGATGACTGAGCACTGGCAAAGGTTGCCCAAAGAGGTTCTGGAGTCGCCCTCCTTGGAAATACTCAAAAGCTGTCTGGATGTGGTCCTGGGCCACCTAGAGAAGGTGGTCCTGCTTTAGCAGGGTGGTTGAGCTATATGACCTTCAGAGCTCCCTTCCAACTTCAGCCATTCTGCGAAATTGCTGTAGAGTTGTAAACTGAACCTACAACCAGACTAGATAAGAAATGCAGACTGTTTTCTTTATGTTCAGACTTGAAGTTAGTATTCTGATTGCCTGTATTGTATCCCAAAGAACTGGCAAATTCAACTTAACTTTGACTTTTTCCTTTTTTCCCAGTCTTCCTGTTATGGATACAGAAAGTATTACACAACAAATTATTCTGAAGACGTTTGGGGTTTTTTTGGGTTTTTTTCTTCTTTTTCTGAGGGATCATACTATGTAACTTATTTGCATTTCTCCCTGGGCAGCATCTCCTCATTCTATAAAATGTACATGACCTACATGCTCAGGTTTGTACAAAACGATTTAGTGTATGAGCAACCTGATCCTGGATTACTGGGTTCTTATGGCTCACTCTCTAATGCTATTTTTTGTAATAGATCTCTTATTTTGAAGAGATTCAGATGAACAAATTAATTTGCAGTAAGGTTGACAGGGAACAGTTGGTTAGGTAGCACTGTTTGCAGAAATGTTCAACATCATAAATAGTCCTTGAGAGTAGTCAGTCAGGAATATAATTAAAGAAAGAGACCTCAGTTTCATGTTTTCAAAGGCGCTTTGGACTTTAGCCTTAGAAAACAACAGAAAAATGACATTTGGGAGAAAAAAGGATAAATTACTTGTTTTTTTCTGTAGTATTGAGCCTTTGCTTTTATAGAGAAATGTCATTGCTTCAAATGATCTAGATAGTTTAAATAAGGCTGCCTTCTGATTTCAGCAGACACTAAAGAAATGAAGGGAAAAGAATGGGATCAAAAGTAACTTTATTTTTAAAAATAAGCACAATGTTAATAATGCGTCCGAGAAGTCAATATTCTTTGTAGCAAGGCAGAGGTACACAAAGTATATAAAAGTTCTTGAATGGCTTTCAGTAGTTAATTCATAATTTTCCACTATAAATTCAGCCTGGCTGCTGAGTGCTATGAGGTGATTATTGCAATAAGATGAATTTAATAAAAAAAAATCCTGGGGGATGTGTGGAAGAATTTTAAACTCAGAATGGGAATATAAGTAGCAATTAGTTTAAAAGGCTGTCTTAGCTAAGTATAGTCTTACCTAAAACTGAGAAATATTTGGAAATCACAGGCTGAATGAGGATATTAACATGATAATCTGTAGCTGTGAGATTTGTTCCTGAATTTAGAGAGCTTTTATTTGTGAAATAATAATTGTGCATATAACTAACTTGAAGTATCTGCTTAAAAATCCTAAACTTAGCACTCTAAAAGGCATGGTCATATCCAGTTCCCAGGAATCTGAAGACTATGAATACTGAAAAAATATACAGTCATTTAGAATTAGGAGATTGATCATCTTATTTTTCAACTGAAATATCTGTACCGAATAATATTATCTTTTAACTTTTTTTTGCATTGTTTTAATATTTTGCGAAGGATTTTTCCCATCTTTTAATCAAGAACTTTTGCAATATTTTTGCTAGGTCACCCTGAAGTGTTTTCCACTGAGAATAAATGGAACTTTTTTAGCCTTTCTGTATAACAAGTACTCTTGGAATCATCTTGGTTGTCCTATATTATGCTCTCCCGGGACTAATATCCTTTCAGTTTAAAGGTGACCTAAGCAAAATGTACTTTGAGGTTTAACTGATGCTTTCATTGTAGTATCTTTTCTCTTTCTCTAATTCATAATTCATCCTTTTGATATTTTTCATTATGTTTTTAATTTCTTCCATGATTGTAAAAAAAAAAAAAAAAAAAGTTACAATAAAAGAGTAAGGGAAAAGCCTATAGTTGTATAAGGCATCTTACCTAGACTTATTTCTCTAAACTCTTAAATGATTTAAATTGTGTTTATTTAATGCAATACAATAGGGATTCTCCTTCTTGAAGTAAACTGTGCTCTTATTGACAGTACTAGAGTCCTACTCTGTTGCCTTTGCAGACTTTATTTCAATTAGGTAAAATTTATGGATACTTAACATTCATTAAAAAAAAAAGTGACAAATTGTGAAAATTTTGAAAAGTATTAATTGCAAAAAAGGATAAATTTCTTATCCTTTGAAAGACATTTTCAATTTTGGATTATGCTCCATAGAAATTAAGGATATTTTTTAAATCAACTGGACAAAATACATCTATGTAAACCATTATGGAGGCTACTTTCTATCTTGCATTTTCTATAGTGGAAAAAATACTAATGTTAGTGCTTTCTTGCATAATGATCAGAAAATGACAGCTCTGTGTAATGGGAAATCAACCAGATTTTTTCTTAAATTGGTACTAGAGCATCTTATGGGCTAAAATAAAAAAACTCAGTACTTTTAGTTCTCTGTTCATTTTTCTACTCAGCCCTAACAGGACATTTTTAGGCTTAATATGACAAAATGTAGGCTATTTTGCATAAAGATGAAAATCAGTGTCTGATTCCAAGAAGCAAATCTTCAGTCACGGCTAAATGACTTCAAGTCAATGGAGCATATTATCAAGTCAGTCATACTATGCCAGCTTACATGGCTTCTCAGTTATGTTCAGGCACTGGCTTTCTGTAAATAAATAAATTATCTGAATGGGAAAAAAGTGTCCTAACAGATTTCTGTATATATTAGTGGTGAGTAATATTTGCATTAACTCATGTTCTTCTCTCTCTTTTTCAATTTTTTTATTTTTTTAATTAAAAAACAGCCTTTGATAGATCATGGAGAGCTGCAGAGGAGAGGAGTTCAGGAAGGAAACATTTGCAGTACTGATACAGCCATTCTCAATTTAAGAATTAGTTTATGACCTTATGACTTATATAACAGGTTGTACTGTCCTCTGATGTCTCCAGAATTTCATGTAAATGTTGCTAATTTCTGCTGCAGAAAACTATGTTGTTCACTGGAACATCCAGATGCTTAACCCTGGAGGTCTCTATTGGATCTAGGGTTTCTTGTGTTGCGAATCAAGAAATTGCATTTAACAAAGCTTGTAATTTTGACATGGCCTGTGGTTTCTACTGATTATAGACAAATTCAAAATAGGGCGTAAATATTTAGGATGAAGCTACTGGTGCTGCATGCTTTACTTTGAAGAGGAATAAACTTTGATAAAAGTGAAATATATTTTAATTTTTTGCCAGGTTTCAGAATAACCTACAAAGTGTTGGAGAGAAGAGTGAAAATCTAGACAAATCAAAGAAATTACTCTTCTTTAGCGCCTTCAAGTCCATGAGCTGTGTGAGGTCTTGTTTAGAAGGCTTGTGCAGGAAAGTAGTTATCTATCTGCCTTTTTAGTGTGTAGGGAATGATATAATATATACATACATATAATTACCTGAGTATATGCAAATATTGTTTGTCAAAGTTTACGAATGATAAAACTATTTTTGATGTGTTCAAGGATACTGATGTATCGGTAGTGTAAATTACATTTATATGCAGGCATCAGGTGAACAAAGGACACCAGAGAAATGAATTTAAATAGGCTGTAACAACACTTTAAATGTTAATTCCACTGTCTTTCTGCCATTAATATAAGGAGTCAGTAATTGCATATCTGTGGATGTTTATTGGGCACATTTTTAGAGGAGTTAATTATTCTTACATCATACTGCTGAAATGCAATTACTAATACAGTTAGTTTCTCTATACCATTATTCTTGATTTAACTAAAAAGGACTATTAAAACAGTTTGGAATTTAAGCTACATACGTTAGATTGAGAGAATTATGAGCTACTTTAATGCCTTATTAGTGCAACCTTTTTTTTTTTTTTCCCATGAGTATTGTCCTGAAATAATTACCTACACAGCTAACATTTCTTGGGGTTTTGATGCACCTAAAGGAACAAAGCAGAGTCTTTATCAAGGGCAGTCATTCATTCTACATTAGTTGTTTTTTTGGTAAGATACACTTGAAGGAAATATGGAAGTCAAGCCACCTTATTTTTTTTTTTCCAACATCATAATTTAAGAAATAGCCAACAAAATCTGTAGTTAATTTATTTCCCATAGCAAATATAGTTTCAAATCATTAATTAGAAATTCCTTGCTATATTTGTTTCACTACAGAAACTGAAATTTGAGCTACTGGACTGAATTTGAATTTTTCATCAGGAAAGGGGAATGGCTGAAGACAAAGTAAATAAAAGGAGGTCTAAAGAAGAAACTTAATTCAGAATGCATTTTCAGTAATGTAAACCCATCAGAAATATGTTTATATGATAGAGGCAGTCTGATAAAACCTTTGTGAGAACCAGGGATAAAACTTTCCTTTACCAGACTCCAGCTATTTTGCTATGATGTATGTTTCCCAGATCAACAAATCTGAATCAGCAAGTATTTGAATCTTAACTATTTTTTTATTGTTGTTTTAAAATTAAGAGGTTTGTCTTGAAAATGTTAGTGGGATCCATTGGACAGACAGAACAAGCAGTGTTTAGGAAAATCTGGATGGGGTTTTTTTTTGGATTTTTTTTTTTTTTTGTTCTTGTTGTTGGTGGTTGGTTGTTAGGTTTTGTGGTTTTTTTTTCTCCCAGAGAGAGAAGGTTTTATTTGGGCCAAAAGAAATTTAGAAAATCTGGCCAAGGAAGATTAAGAGTCAAGTGAGGCAAAACGTGTGTATACAGGGGGGTTGTTGTTTATGCATTGTGTTGTAGGCACTGTGTCTTGGGAGAGTGAATAAATAAAGCTGTGTTTTGAGTAGCTAATCTGCTAGTCGCAGAGTACGAAAGGGAAGGCTTGTAGATGCCAAGCTCTATTGGGTTAAGAAGCAGAGAGGAGATAGGGGGGATCACTGGGAAGCAATCCCTGCTGGGGAATTGCTTCAGGTGCAGATGCCAGAAGCCAGGCCTGCCAGCATCTTCTCTTTCAGAGCTTGTCATACTTTGCCTACGTTTTTGACAGGTGGCATAGTTGTGTCATCACATTGCTGGAAACAGAGATCTATAATAGATGAACTTTAACTTTATTCTTTTGCTTTGTTCTTGATTAAATGACATAGACAACTGCAAATGGAAAAACCTTTTGCTAGCTGTAGGGACAAAAGCAGAATTATTTAGAATTGCAGTCCCAAGGTGCTTATTTCAGTGGGAACTGCTCATCTGCCTAATGGCATTGAGGCCAAAACACCAATGACTCTGCCCCTACTCCAGCAACAAGAATACTTTTCATGGGTGATCTCTTTATGGAGCAATCCCTCTCCTAAATACAGAACTGCTTTCCTTGTTGCATCAGAAAATTCCTGGATTCTGGATTTCTCAGTTAAGTTTTTAAGGGTTATTTAGTTTTGAAACAATGCTGCTGTGCCATTATTTTCACTTGTTACAATACAGTGTAGGAACAGCATGTAATATTATAGTTCTGTTTGGTTTACATTTTAGCATTCATGTTGTTTCCATACATAGATCACACATGTTCCTTTATTCTGCTTGGTGCATCAGCTAATGAAAATAAGTAAATGATACATGGCTGCCTCTTTGCCCATTTTTATCAGTAGATTGTGATCTCTTGACCCATTTGTAGTTACTTGCACCAAACTGCAATTTTCTTTGTAAAGGAAGAATTCCCCTTCCCAGATTTATCCTTGTGGGTTGGGTTTTTGGGTTTTTTTTTGCATTGTTTCATCTAAAACAGTCCCCTTGAGTTACCAGCATAAAGCTAGTAAATGCTTGGAGGAATTCTGTAAATAAATGGGTTTAAACAAATGTAGGGTCCTTACCTGTATAGGCTCTGGAGAGGAACAGAAAAATAGTGGTTTACAGCAAAAAGGAGAATCATGTCTCTATTTTCTGGATATGAGTAACAATTTTTCATGTCTCTCAGTCATCACAAGATGTGTTTTGTGTAGTGAGTCTGATTTAGCCATCCTCTCCTATTTCCAGATTTTCTCTGGCAGAAAACTTTCCCCAGGGGGTGGAAAGAGGCAAGTTAATAATTTTTTTGTGAATGTCCCCAAATGGGGATTCACATTGGTGACAGTTTTATGTATGGTTTGCATATTTAGATGGTAAATGGTAAAACAAAAATACTGGAAGACATGTTCAGTTTCAGTACCTTAATGGAAAGAATAATTTGGGGTAGATCGTTGTCTTTTGTAACAATGTTTTCCTGGGTATTAACAGATTATTATTTTTATTATTGTTCCATTAAGGTAATAGGGAACATTCTGCCTTTTATTTCTAAATGTTTTCTGTCAATTTTTCTTCACTTTTCAACACTCTTCTTTTACACAGGAGAAAATTTTTGGCTTGAGACAGAGCTCATACTCACACTTTTATTCAATAATCTGTTTTTCTTTTTCATACACTGTGATCTTACAAAATTTTAATTTTCTCATAAAAATATCGAAGTGGCGTTCTGAATTATGAAGTCTGTAAGACCAGTCTGCTAGCTTGAACATTTGTTTAAAATGTACAATTTTTTCCTCCTTTTAACAAACTGGTCAATTTTTTGATTGTAGTGTCTGAAGAGTGGGTGCCTTTTTGATCCAAAGCTGAAGTAGACAGTTGAAATGTTGAAATGTGCCATATTTCCTGAACACAGGAAACTCAACTTGAAAGCACTGCTAAAATGGAAACTCGCTTAACACTAGATTTATTTTCTGGATTTCATTAAATGAGATGAGGAAAATGTTGATAGCTTACTGAGCAGCATATATTGTGCAAATATTTTATATATGAAAAAACAATATGAGACCTTCATCTATCTGTAAAGTGTTACAAATCAGAAAGCCATAAAATCTAGGAGATTCCACACACTTCATTGTGAATTCTAGAGCTGTTGGTCCCAACTTCTCTTCTATCAATCACTCTGCAAAAGGAGACTTTCTGGAATAAAGTGGACTAAAAAGTGGCAGGATATTTAAGTGCAGTCAGTTACCTACGAGAAATCTGCCCTTTAGCAGAATGTTTCATGAGTTACACTATTATCTGCAATCTATTCAGTGATAACTTTGTTTGAAAAAAGTTGATTTCTTCAGAACCCAGTAAAGCAAGTAATGAAATTGTACCTGGTGACTACGTTCCTGAAGCATTAGCTCGATTACCTGGTGTAGCAAACATATTAGGTTAGTTTAGTTACTAGCTTTTTATTTGGTGCATTTACAAAAAAGAAAAACAGAAGATACAAGTGGTTGAGAACATTATGGTGAACTTCACAGTGTTGCACAAGAGCTGTGTGAAGGTGACGTTATACATGGCTGAATCTGAAGGAATCGAGGCAATTTTGCTTTAATATCCTTAATGATAACTTCATGTATTTCTTTTTCTTTTCTCTGAATAAGGCCTATTCTGAAAAGTCTTGGTTTTCTGTACCAAGTAGGATATTACACATCCTTCCTGGGTTAATTTAAAAGTTGTCTTTTTATTAGCTCTCTTTGGTTTATCTTTTTGCTTCAGTTATTAAAGCTTTTGGAAGTACGAGTACACATCCTTTTTAGTGCCTTTTGTTTTGTTGCACATTGCCAACTGGAGTGCCTCATGCAAAACTAGGGGATCTTTTGAAATGAACAGAAAGATTTAATCCAGGCACTGCTAATCCAAGGAAATCTTACAAATGACTAGGCTTCATTTTTATGTGATCTGCTTTATGATTCTTTTTAAAGAGAAGAGCTTGCATAATATCTTTTTGAAGCAAAACTACCAAAACCATAATATGTCTTTTAGCAGGAGAAAAAATTGTAGTATCAATTGATTCACTGGTGTTCTCATGATAGAGTTGTAATCTCTCCTTCACATTTTTGATTACAAATCTCAGCTGAATTCTTAGAATAGGAATGAAAACCTGAAAGATTTTTTTTTAAAGGCTTTATAGGGTCAAATAAACGTAGCTATCTCGGAACTGTTCATGATTTACACTGCTCAAAGCTTCTTTTGGACCCAAAACTTCCAGTGGCCAGCTGTGGCTTATAAGGAACTCCAAGGTGCTAATTTTTAAGATGGAAGATCTGACAAGCAAAATGTAATTTTCCTTTATCCCTTGCAGCTCACTCCTTCCTGTATAGATCTGTCTTTATTCTTATTTATAGCCTTGCTGATTTGTCAGAATGTTACTAGATGAGCTAATTTTTCTATTTCATTCTGTATTTTTAAGAAGTCCTAGAAAAGCCACCTTGTCTCCTTGCTCAGTTGTTCCTGTGCAGTGTTTGAGTTTTATCCTTGCCTTACCTGTCATCATGTTCTCTTTTCTCAGAGCATCCCCATTTCAGTCTGTTTTTTTAAGCTAGTTTATTCTTCCTTTCTACAGCGGACCCTCATGAGTTTGTATACCCTTTCACTACCTCATGCATATTTCATCAGAGGTCTCACACCTTCCAATTTTCTGAACTTACTTTCTCTTATTTGGTGAAGAGAAGGCTCTGGGTAGACTTTATTGTGGCTTTTCAGTACTTAAAGGGGGCCTACAGGAAAAATGGGGACAAACTTTTTAGCAGGGCCTGTTGTGATAGGACAAGGAGTAATGATTTTAAACTAAAAGAACTAGGTTGTTCAGACTAGATAGAGGGAAGACATTTTTTACACAGGAACAGGCTGCCCAGAGAGGTGGTAGGTCCCCCATCCCTATAAGCAATCAACATCAGGTTGGATGTGTCTCTGAGCAACCCAATCTAGTTGCAAAAAGTCCCTGCTCATTGCAGAGAGGTTGGACTAGATGATCTTTAAAGGTCCATTCAACCCAAACTATTCTGTGATTCCGTGATTGGTGCTGATTAACTTTCTGTCTCTATTTCTGTCTGTCCCCTTCTCTGTCCTTCCTACCTTCTGTCAGCACTCAGATTCTGTGCAAGTCATAATAGTCCAGTTTTCTCCACTCTTTTTTTAGCTCTTATTTGATATAGGCAGCTTCCACAGTGTCCTTGAGCAGGGAACGGAAGACTTAAAACAAGATGGATTGTTGCATTAATCCTGAGAAGCTGTAGTTGTAGCAATCCACCTAGAGCATGGGCAGTGCAACCTCGCTGAAACTAGGTAACTTAGGAGACTAAAAAGTCTCTGCTGAGCATGTGTGGCATTAGGCTTACTTGATTAAAAAAAAAAAATCTAAATAGCTTTTCATAGGAATAGTTAGATGAATATATTTAACTCGAGGGCTGTCTTCTAATAGGTCTTGTAGCCTGCTTTTAAATCATTCATGTGATGGAATGCTTTCATGCAAAAGAAAAGCCACACACAAGCAGATTTTCTTTTTCTTATACATTTATAGTTCAACCAAAATATTTTGGGGATCTCAGTCTTGAAAACAACTAAAAAGATTGAGCTCATAAGGGAGTGTGCCTAGATGGATTTATAAGAAAATACACTCCTGTCTGTAGCAAAATATAAAGCTTATATTAATTTAAATTCAATGATACATATTCCTAAGGAAATTCTGAATGTAATAACTATTTCACTCTCTTCATAGCTACATTTTTCTTTCATCTTAATATTTGAGTGACTGACAATATCCTGCTGTGATTTTTACTAAATATAATAAATAGAACATAATGCTGCATTTTCCAAAGCTTCCAATTTTTAATGAAAGTTAAATGATTACTGCTATCTTGTATTTAGACAGCCAGCCATACTCTACTCCTTTGCCTTCTGTAGCAACCTGTTTGATTTCATTTTATAAATCGTGTCTTTTTAATACCACAATGAGTTATTTTTCAAAATACTTTAAATCTACTTGTCTACATAGAAGACTAAATTGTGTATAAGCTATAGATAGGTGCCCCCCAACCTCCTGCTTAAGTCCGTGGGAGCTCCGAGGATGCAAAGACAGAATATAGGTATGAAATGCTTGAAGTTTAAGCTTAAGCATTCCTCATCCTTGTCCTCAATTACAGAATCTCTTGGCTGAGAAGGTGGAACAGCTGATGGAGTGGAGCTCAAGGCGCTCAGTTATCCGTATGAATGGAGACAAATTCCGAAGATTTGTGAAAGCTCCACCTCGTAACTACTCTGTGATAGTGATGTTCACTGCTCTCCAACCTCAGCGGCAGTGCTCTGTTTGCAGGTAATTTATACCTTTGTGATCTTTTTCATCTTCCTTTCCACAGTTTTCAAGTGAATGTTTTAATCAATGTGCAATACACTGAGTAGGATTGCTTTTTGCATGAGAGAGATGCTTACTATTTAACAGACTCGTGTTTCTTACAGCATCTTTTCAACTGCTTTTTAATTTAAATGTCAAATTCTAGAAATCTTCCTAATTTGGGGTGTTATTAAATTGTAGTTGAATAAAATGTACACAATTGCGGAAAACTTTGTCTTTAAGAAAGCTGCTTCATTTTATTATCACTCGACCATTATCTTTCCAAAGACATTGCGTGACAGAAATGATTCATTACCATTTATCACTGATTTCTTCAGTTAAGGGATGTCCAGTAGTCTGATGCAGATGTGAGTTACCCCGTGATTTCAGAACTTTGGACGGTTCTTACACGCAAGCACCTTATTCCACCAGGACAATGCCTATGGTGGAATTCTGTTTGGCACTGACTTTGATATGTTCTGGTGCCTCCTTTCAGAAGACATATTAAAGTGGCACTGATATTCTTCTAAGTTCAAGATCTTTCTCTGCAAGTTCCTAGCTCAGTAAGTTAATCCAAGAAATGACTAATGACCGACATGGAAATAGGGCCAAGGGACTGAAAGGTAGTCATGCACTTAATTACCTTAGTAAATCAGAAACTGAGCTAATAAAACCTTCTTCAGCCAAAATATACATTAGAAATTATTGTGTTTAGTAATAGATGGGATTATTGTAGAGGGAGTTCTAAACAGTTATTAAACAGGCAGCAAAATACTCTGTAGAACTATGAAATATTTAAGTCATATATGAAGAAATATTTTTTTGTTTTAAGTAGTTGCACTTTAAACAATATACTAAGTTGGTAAATGTAGCAGCTTGTTAGATTTCTTAGGTGTTGGAATGCAGCGTTTACCGTATCTGTAGTCATATACAGCTTTTATTAGATTTTCTTCATAATTTTTAGTCTCTGAAGTCACTTGGTCAATTGTGAGGGAGAATATATAAATTGCATTACCATGAGTTCACCCTCTGCATCTGAACTGTGAAGGTGAAGGAGTAGGTACAGAAGCTTCCCAACATTCTTAAATCAAAGGAATTTTTAATTTAAAACTTCCAGCACTTGGTTGCTGTTATTTCTTCTTTGTGTTGCCAGAGTTCAACTTCAGGAGATGAAATAAGAGTTGAAAGTTTACCATATTGTTTTAAATTATTCCTTATTTTCCTACCCAGTAGATAAAGCTACAAGAGATGCACTAAGTTCAGCTTTATAAGGGTATTTGTCATTGTAGTGACCATAGCAAATTCTTTCCCTATGTTATGCACAGCACTCTCACAGAGCATGTGAAAACAACATAAATATTGCCATTATTAAGAAAGTTAATTTTACTTAGTTTGCATAGTTTACTGTACTGGAAAAGAGCTTGTAAATATCATCCTGTAATATGCCAGGCTAGCCATCTATGTACAGGAGCAACTGAAAATCTTTAAGCAAAAAATTAAGGAAAAAACCCTAACATACTGCTTTCAGTGGGGTTTGTTTAAATAAATGTGAAGTTGCGATCCACTTTTTCACGTGAAATAAAAGGAATTTAATGAGGTTGATCGTACTGCACATAAAACCATTATTGGGAAAATCGACATTTTCAAATCAATGGCTAATTAATGGACAGGAGCACTGAAAGGATATACAGAACTGAAATGCATGCGTTACTTTATTGTTAGCTATTCACTACCCATTTTGCCCAAAGGAAAAATAGATTTTTAACTTAATCTGTAATGTTCTGTGAGGATGCTGTTGTCCAAGATTTAAGTTAACTGTTACTCAT
>VXAK01016994.1:1644-92549 GCA_013399435.1 Arenaria interpres | reverse complement strand
GGCGACATATTGGTCCCTCTGCCCCCCTCAGTAGAGAGTCACCCACAACAACGACCCTTCTCCTTTTCCTTTTGGAGCTAGTAGCGATGTTGTGTCTATAGTGATGTGTACTTCCTGACTTCTCTAGTCTTGGTGTGCCATTCTCCTCTCCATCAGCCAGTTCCTCCTGCAGGACTCCATACCTGTTCTGCAGGGGTAACTGAGGAGCTGAGAGGGGCCGGGAGAGGACGCGCCTGCTTCCCCGAGCAGGGGCCTCTTTCCATTCCCCCTCTCCTCTGAGATCTCCTCTATTGCTTGGGGACAAGAGGGAAGGGGGTCCTCCCATTTACATGGGGGCTCAACCTGTTCCCCTACTCTCAGGGAGTGGGCCCACCAGCCAATTTCTCTCTCACACTCCCTGATGCTCCTCAGCCTCTCCATTTCATCCTTCAGCTGGGCTATCAGGCTGAGCAGATCATTCATCTGGTCACATCTGATACAGGTGTTGTCCCCGCTGCCCTCCATTGCCGGTGCCAGGCTCTGGCACTCTCTGCAGCCAGAGGCCTGGATGCCCACATGTTTACATGGGGCCCCTGTCTGGGTGCCCATAGCTTTCCTGAAAACAGCCTTTGACTGGCTAGAAACCACAGCTGAGCCCCCTGGACTGACTGGACGTACCTTGTACTCGAGTAGAGGCACAGGGCCCGGCCATGCAGACTGCAGCCGCTGCCCCCACCGGGGCACCCATCCAGCACTGGGTGCTCGCTCTGGGCTCTGTGGGCAGGGACTAGTCGCTGCCCTCCATGAGGCTTCTTATCACCTGGAGGCATGATTAACCTGGGGTGGTGGTGGCTCCCTCACCCAGGCTCCCTCAGCAGCACTGCCCACCAGCTGACAGCCCCAGGTCAAGCAGAGGGCATGTCCCGGCTTCAAAAAGCCCCCAAAAGAACTTCTCACCAGCAGGAGGAGGAGGGACTGGGCTGCCCTGTCAGCGTGGGAAGTCCCAGGCAGCCATTGTGCAGAGGGTGCAAATGGGACACAAATCAGCAAGGGAGGCTGGAGGAGTGGCCATGTCCCCCAGCCCAAGGCACTGTGCCACTTTCATTGTGCGCTCAGGGATGAGGGTGTTCCCACATTCCAGACACTGTTTGAGGGATCTGCACCTTGCAAACTCTGCCCACGTTGTGTACCAAGGCACATTTCTTGCTAGAAGGACTCAAGGCAGGTTTTACATCCTGAGTAGTGCTGGGGGGGGCACTCAGGCAGGCGATTCCCAAGCCCTGATAGGTTCTAATGGGGTGGACCTTTTGATAGAGCTGGCTGAGCATCCCCTCTTGGAAACTCAAGGGAAGAATTTGTAGCAGAACGGTGCAAGGATGCAAATGTTGGGTATTTGCTGGGGATGCAGGTGGGATCCAGTTCTGGTGTCAAATCAACCCCCAAAGTGTCTCACTGGCTTGGTAAGAGGGAGGGTCCCATGGACATTTGATTCTCCACAGGAGGAGGCTGGCCCATCTCAGTGCAGGAGAGGACTCAGAGCCAAGAGCCTGGAGCCCAGCTACGATTGAAGGACAGGGTCAGGACCTGTCCCTTGGCCCAGTCTTTCCTGCTGCCAATGTACGTCCAAAAAGAGGATAATATCCAGATGGGCCTCTGCAGGAGGGGCTGAAGATGTGTCCTACTTCATGGGACTCCCCACCACGTGTCTGGCATAGATGCTCCAAGGGGTTGAAGGACTGATCTGTGTGGTTCCCCACTCAGCTGAGTAACCTCTCTGAGATGGCATTGTGAGCAGACGGCAGCTGAGAATGTGACATGGATCTAAGAAAATCAGGGAAATGCAAATATTTGTGATATTAGAAATAGCTACAAAAATATAGACCAATAAAAGCCATGATTAGGATTATAATAAGAAATGCATTCCAGACCTTGCTTGGGAAGCTGGCATCTTAGCCTCCCTCTTCCAGGGCTGTTTTTCCCCAGAGGATAGCTTCAACTACGTCTTTCCTGTGTCTATTGTCTGAGATGTCCAACCCTTTCCCGGAGATGAAAGAGGGCAGACAAGAAGCAGAGACTTCAGAGGAACCGTGTCCATCCTCATCTGAGCTTGAACATCCCTTTCTGTTTTCTTTTCCCATGTAAAGGTTTTCCTTTTGGAGAGCAGACCTGAAAAAGAGACCTCCCAGCCAGCACACAGTGGGTCAAGAGTATCTTTTTTGCAAAGCCTCCTGCTTTTCACTCTGTTTCACATTGAACTTCCTGGTTTTATTTGAAATAATTTCATATTTAGAAGCTCTTTATGGGGTACTCATGAAGAAAAGGGCAGCTTGGTAGCTATGTTTCAAAGCTCTGGAGGACTCCCAACCCCATCACATTGGCTGTAGATTTAAACTTGCTTTGCTTGTTGCTGTCACTGGAAATGCAGTGGGATACATAGACCAAGAACGCCATAACTAGTGGTGAAACTGGGAAAAAGCGTTCTAAATTCACCAGTTCAGGCTGTCATCATATGCCTATTTATGTGGCCTGGGGAAGTGTGTGCTCCAGAGGTCTGAATGAATTGCATCCCCATCACTGACCTCCGACGTTGCTAATGGCACTGCTGGGAAGCTGATCTGCAGGTATCCAGGTGCTCTAAAGACAAACTACCAAAATTTTCATTGCAGCACACACAGTCAACAGAGCAGGCTGCAGTTTGGGTGACAAGAATGCATCAGGAGATGTCTCTTAATGGGCCAGCCCAGATTCGAGTGCACACCACTAGGACTGGTGAGCTCAGAGCAATACGCTGCCACATCCCCACATCCACACCTCAGAGGGACACAGTGCTCCTGTGCTCCTCACCCTCATTTTCTGCAGTAGAATATGTCACATGCAAGGTGTTACAAACGCAGGCTAATTGTAGGGATGCACTGTAGGGATTCGGGGTGCTTATCTCTTTCTTGGGCACCAGGTTGTGCAGCACACACTTGTGTCTCGTGCTGGGGAATGGCTGGGCATCTGCTAAATCAGGCCATGTCCGTCTTTGTGTCGTCTTCCTGCTGGAAAGTGCTGGGCTCTGCAGCGCTGCGGTGGGAACACAGCTGAACTGCGTTACTAAGGGCCTGACTACAGCAGTCTGGAGCAGAGATGCAAAAGAAATGAGCTACACAAGTACACAGCTGGGCATAGCCCCAGCTCAGCCCCAGACACTGGCCTGGAGCTGATGGACCCAGTCCAGCAGCCTATTCAGTCACCACCACCACGATCCAGTGCTTGGAGATTTGGGAGGTTCACTTGAATTGGGTCAATGGTACCTGTAAAGTACAGGTAGGGACCCCATGCTGACTGCCATCTGCTGTCCTGCCAGAGTGGGTGTTGGAAAGCCCAGTCCACCCCTTCTCCTGGGGAGATTTTCCAAAGATACTGGTATCTGCAAGAGCAGGTGGTTCTTCTTTCATACTTGTCTGGTTACCCCTGGGGCAAAAGCAAAGAACGCAATAGCTGCACAGACTAGTCATCCTTCATGGGAAGCAACAGCAGCGGTGTAGGACATGACAATGGTGTGTGACTACAGAGTAAGGTCACACTGGACTAAATTTGACACTGACTCTAAGGAGTACTATCATTCTTAGCAAGGCTGTCATCTCGAAGCAGGAGCGGTTCCTGATGCCAGGAGCTGGCTGCTCTCAGACTGTGTCAAGGGCCTTGGAGATGCTGCTGTGCCTTTAAATAATGTGAGGTGGCACCTGCTGTGGACCATGGTCCTCTTGTGCTAAAAGTTCTAAGATGCTGAGCAAAATCATAAACATGCAATTTTAGCTAAAACCAAGTGGGAAGGTCACCAGGAATAATCTACGTGGTTTTCATAGATCTTTCCATGGTCCTTGAGGTATTTAATGATGTCATAAAGTTTTATGTTAGGCCAGAGAAATATGTCAAGGGGAGAAGAATGAATGGAAATGGTTGAAGGTGAGAAGCAGTATCATCCTCTCTGGGCAGCTACTCAGAGCTAACCACAGACGTGAGGCAGCTGGTTCAGCTTGGCAGGCAAGAGCAAAACTAGGGCAAAGTTGCCTCTAATCTACCTGGAAGGAAGGTGAGAAAACATTGCTTGCCATATTTGTCCCACAGCTCCTTCTCATTAATTCCTGAGGGGTATGAGAAGTGCCCTGCTCTGGGTGAGAATCCCCAAACCCAGTCTCTTATCCATGCTAAGCTCTGCTCTGCAGGTGCAGCCCTGCGTTGCACCTCATGAGGAGAAGGTTTTGACACCTAGAGGCTGCCAGTGTGTGCGTGATACCTAAGAGGTAAAACATGTAGCATTGCTCTTTATCTAGTATCTCCACGTAAAATTTGCAGCAATGGTTTTCTTTTTTTTTTTTTTTTTCCTGGAGAGCAGCAAGTTCCTTGAATTCCTCTCGATTCCAGTTCATGTCAAGATGCAGACCCTTTCTCAAGCAGAAAAACCCAAATTTCTTTCTTTTCTCCCAGGCTGCAGTAACAGACTTTCTCTTGGTCAACAATTTTTCTCTTGGTGGGCAGCCAAGAAGGGACGGGAACCGTCCACCAGAGGAACCTAACAGTGGTGATGCCCTTCTCTGCTTGCTGAAGGCAGTGACTGTATTCACAAACAAGCAGAATCAAGCAGAGCTTTGGGTACCGTTCAGTTCATTTCAACAGTTCTGCACTGCTTTTCATCACATCTTACTGCTGTTTTTCATAGTGCCATGGAACTGCCTTCTGGAGGACAACCTCTGTCCGCAGAGAGTTAAGGGTATATTCCAACCATAGCATGCAGGATGGGAGACTGTAGGCACCGGGAGGTAGAATGTTATGGATGTTTTCAGGATCTGGAGAAAGGAAAATCAAAGAGGTTGGCCATCCAGGACATGGAGGTGGGACCAAGGCAGGCAGCCGGCAAGGGGAGGGGTTGTGGGACATGCCTGCCATCTTGTGTTCCCAGAACTAGCTACTGCCAGGAGTGCACACACGGTCATTCCCATCATGTCTACTGGTTGTCCCTTCGTCACTGTGGTAATGGTGGAAACTCCCCACTAAGTGTGTTGAGAGACACTCCTTTTTCCAAGCTGAAATGGCTTGTCCCCTCAGCCAACCCATCCTCCCACAACAGCTCAGATGCGTTTGCCTTTCTGAGACATTAGTGAGTCTAAGTGAGGACAACTTTATATAACCTTCTTAGCCAATAGTTTTCCTCTGGAAAAAAAACAATTCCTTTCTGGAAAACACTGGAATTAAGCACATACTGCTCCAGTGAGGTATGAGCAGTCTGCAGGGTGAAAGGAAGGTTTCCCCTGTGAGTGCAGCTCAGCTCGCAGCACACACCAGCGCAACATAGCTGGCAGCGCCTGCCCTTTTTACTTGGCCCCATGCACCATCCAGAACAGGAGGAGCGTGTTTGCTTGTGTCAAGTTTTTCAGTAAAGACTGTCTCATTTTTTCTCACTATTCCCCCCAGGGATTCACTTATCACATGCTTTAGGTGATGTTTTTGTCACTTGTTTGCACAAAGGTGGAGCATACATACACACTCAAATCAGAGTTAATAATAAGTAAAACTATTCCTTCCAAAACAGAAACTCATTCTTGTCAAGATTCCCATCTATAAATATCTCTGAAAAGGACAAGAAAGTTTAGCTTGGCATGAAAATGTGGGTACCATGAGGAATGCCAGTTTTCAGTGCTACCAGAATGGGCCCCACAATAGATGCATACCATGGATACACACATCGAGCCCAGAATATGTGCCTCTCCTGGGTCTGACTGTGCACAGTGACCTATAGATTGGGCATGGCTGGCAAGCAAAAGCCTGTGGAAAGCTGCAGGGTGCTTCAGGCAATCTGACTGGCAGAGCAACAGTCCACAAATTCCAGAAAAAAATGCCATCTACAATGAGGTAACAAGAATATGAGGCATTTGGATGTGAGCTGTACAGACCATGACAAGGGACACCCCCATCCAGAGGAATTTAGCATCTCAGTAAACCCCGTGTGGGAAGGGAAGCAGGCCAAGAAGTGACTTGCTGGAGAGGGACTTCCCTGAGCTGGTGGGTGACAAAGGCAGGTTCCCTGAGCATTGGTGCCAACCAGTGCTCTGTCTCCTAAACTGTTTCTCCAACTTGACGTGTACCCACCACCCCCAGAAACTGGTGGCCCTATGCATCTGCAATCAGCATGTTGCATTCTTGGCTATTTCTTGGTCTCCCCCTTGAGTCGTCCTGGCTTTCTCCATGGCAGCCTGCCCCATCATTGGGAGAACCTGCTCTCCACACACCGATTCCTCTCTTCCTTTCTGCCCACAGCCATATCCCACATCCTTTGAACTCTGCTGCTTGCAGACCACGCTCCCACGCTCTGCATGCATGTAGGAGCAGGCAGGAGGCTTCAGGGCAGGGCTAACTTCCGTGGCTGTGTTTGTACAGTGGAAGTGTCTGTTTCTCTGGCTGATATAACTTCCAGAGGCATGTGGGTGTCCCCCAAATCAGATGTCCTTTCAGTAACACACATACAAGAGTTCACCCAACTTCTCCAAAGGGATGGGCACTTTCTAAACAGCTGCTCTGATGCAGCTGTGTCTCTGGTGTGCCTTGGGGATCAGAAAGCAGAATGCCAAGGACGTTCTCATACCCTGCACACCAGACACTAAACTGGGGTCTGTGATGGGAGAACAGCCCCTCCTCCCTATTATCAACTAGACCCCTCTCGGGAAGGACCCCATCTGTGATGGCTGCTGGGGCTGCTGATAGCGAGGTCCTTAGGTCAGACTATTTTTGAATAAAGCCCCCTATCTCAGATCAAAATCCTTTCCCATTCTGTGTTTTAAAACAACGCCTGCAGAGCCTCAGCACTCTGGACAGGAGACACGTTTGGCTAATCTGTGTCTGGCTGCTCGAAGCACAGCTGACACCTGTCAAAGCGATAGCAGAGGTGGCTTCCCAATGAGGTGTCTCCTCGAAATCCTCCGAGGTTCATGGCAAGTAGGAGCCAGCGTCCTTCAGCCCTTATCTCCCAGCTGCACTGAGAGGAACCTGAGGTGTGTGAAGGCAGCTTTATCTCCCCAAGTGACAAAAAGCCTCGAGTAAATAAGCTACTGGGTTGGGGAAGGTCCCAGATGTGTTTCTGGGCCACATTTTAAGCCATCACAGCTCAACGTTGAGGAGCGCATGGAGGAGTGGTGTGTACTGCCAGCACAAGCCTTCCTCACGTCCCATGGAGAACAACAGGACCAGGGTGCAGAGCAGACACCTAAACTGCCCATAGCGATCGGCACATCTGACACCCATGGTGAAGAGAGCAGTCAGAGGAAGTCTCTCCCTCCATTGGACCTAGGTGAGGGCAGGGTGACACAGTCTCGTCCAGAAGCAGGTCCCTTGCGACTGTGATGTGAGCTGTCACAAGGATGTTGGTCACCTGCAATGATATAAGCACCTGGAAAATGAGCCAGGTCCCCCTGGTGCAGAAACCTTCATGCAGAATCACTCTGGGTGTCACCAGGAGAACTCTCCCATATTTCCTTTCAGGTCAAAACCTGTCTGTCCCTCCTTTCCTAACCATGAAAACCGCGTAGGTGTCCCATCAGAGAACAACAGCTCTACCACACACCTCCAGACGGAGCTATGGATGCTTCCTGGCCTACTCACCAGATTATGCACTCCAATACTGATGAACGTCAGCCCACAGAGGAATACAGCTGAGCAGAACGGGCGGTGCTGTACCAGAGCAGTCATCTCCCTCTTTTAGCTCTCTCCCAGCTGCTTCCCTCCTTCTCCCGTACGAGGGAAACTGGTGACCAGAGACCTGGGGTCAGGGCTGTGCTCAGAGGAGCAGGCAGTCCTGCCGTGTCCTGATTATGTCATTGGAAGCCAGAAAGAAAACCAGGTTTTTTACATTTTTTCCCCAAATGTCATTTCCATTAGGTCGTCTGTTTTGGCCAATTTAAGCTCTCAGCAGAATTCCCACCAAATTTTATATCAACTATTTTAGGGAAGGGTTTAAAAAAGTGAAAGAGTTTAACTAATTTTAAACCCAGCTTTCCCAAGGGACATTTAATAAAACATACAATGTCTAAAAACCTTTGCCGTTTCGAAGAGTTCAAAATAACATTCCAGAAGGGATCTTTAGAAAAATGTTCCTGCACCAGTCCCGTTCCCGCCGCTGGGCCGGGTCGCCTCCCTTTAATGCACCACATTTGTTTTCCATTTAGTTATCAAACCTACATTAAAATAAAATCTCAGAGTAAATGAAATCAAACTAACCTGCCTCCTTTCATTTTCAGAATATTTAAGGTGTATTAAAGGAGCAGAGTCTGCCTGTTTTCATTTCCAATAGGGCCAGGTACCGGAGCTTGTCCCTTGGAGCCCATGTGCTGGGGTCGGGGCTGAGCACACCTTTGCTGTCCCCCATCCCACATCGCCGAGCGCTGCACCGTGAGCCACTCCACAGACAGGCTTTGGGCCTGTCCCTGGCACCCCCACGTTGATATGAAGGCACGCCAGCTGCCACTTGCAGGCAATACAGTAAATCTCATTTTACACTAATCCAAGGACTCTGCAAAGCTCCTTCTGCAGCTTTTGT
Source organism: Arenaria interpres (assembly GCA_013399435.1). Lineage (NCBI taxonomy): Eukaryota > Metazoa > Chordata > Aves > Charadriiformes > Scolopacidae > Arenaria > Arenaria interpres. The sequence goes on along the minus strand of VXAK01016994.1, from coordinate 83,998 downwards.
CTGGAGAAACTGGACAGGTTCAGAGACGGTTTTATTAAAAGAGGGTAGGAAGGAGGTATTTAAATCACCCTGCTTGGCAGCCTGATGAAATTACCTGTGCTCAGTCAAAAGAAAAATCACTGAATTGCTTGCAGAATCCCCTTAGTTACATAAAAATTAAAAACCTTTCCTCACAAATTATGTGACTTCTTCCTGCTGTGATTTGTTGCTTTTGACAAGCTCCCCTCGCTCTCCCCCGTCCCTCTGTCACTGCTGGCCCGTCAAGGGCTGCTGGTCCCCGGCTCGGTGGCAAGTTGCTTGTTGGGGGTTTAACGGCTGAAGCTGGGGGTGGGAACCCCACAGGTTGTCTCATCGGCCGGGCAGCTTGTTCTTGTACCCATCACCTTCCTGCTCCAGCACAAGCCACCCAGGTGACGGCAGGCGTTTGAAAGCCATTTTATATTTGTATTGATCTGCGTGGTGGGGATTATTAGTGACAATATTAGGTCTTTTGAAAGGAAGATCTATTTTGTCTGGTTTATTCCTAGTTTTCATCACATGGATAATCTTCATCGTATGAATTAAATTCATTTAATTCATCGCATGAATTAAAACATATAATTCATACATTTTAGCCTTTTTTAAAGAAATGAAAAATAAGAAATAATGTATACGAGTCAACATCTGCCTACGGAGCATTCACTAAAATATTAACTGTGCAAGTAATTCAATACCATGATTACCTTCTTTTCATTAATAGCAGACGATATTTCTTTTTGTCAACAAAGATATTTCAGATTTATTGAAGCATAGTGGGATACGTCTAGGTCCCAAACATACAAACAAAACTATAAATAGTTAGAGAAGATAAGAAAAGTATCTTACATAAATACTCAGCCTGAAATGAATACAGAACCCAGGAATCCTTCCTTGCTCCCCAGTATATTTAACATTTCCAGATGTGCCTGGATGACCAGTTTGGGATTAGAGTTCTGAAGCTGCGTGACGTGAGGCCCACTCTTCAGACAGAATAAGTCAAAATAAGTGTTCTACAGCACATCCACTTTTCTACACTTCTTGCTGACCTGAACAAGTACTTTGATATTTCATGGAAGAGACATCTCTCACTTGATGTTCTCTGTCCTGCAAATCATTGTCAGGCAGGGTTTTTTTCTTACTGTGGCTTCAAACTCTTTTGTCCCTTTGGACCATCTGGTCCTTTGGTCATCAGCACTGAACAGACTTAGACATTGCAGTGGACCAAGAACCTCACTGTCCTCAGTGATCTTCACATTATTTTGCTTGTGAGCTTGGTCAAGGAAAAAGTCGTCACGTCTTGCAGTCTGTGACATTTCCCTGTAGGAACCCTCTGACTGTACCTGGAGGCATTGTACAAAGGCTTGTCATACCTTGGATACGAATAGCCCCAACGTGTTATTAGTATTATCCCATGCAAAGAGCCCCAGGGATTGCTTTCTGACGCCTTTTCCACAGATACCCAGATTCATTAGACAACCAACAGCATGTTACTTGGGACAGGACACTCCACATTTACTGTACAGTGGACACAGATGGTTGACACTGAGGGAGATGTGCTGGGCCCACAGCACCACACAGGACATGAGCAACATCTGAGATAGAGTTAGGCATTTGCTGGAAGCCACTTTGGTCTGTTTTTAAATGACCTGGTACCTATTCACCCGGTTCACATCCACCTCAACCATCCCATTGCCACGTAAAGACCACTGACGTTGTGCTCTCTGTGCCAGGCCTACAACGGGACATTGACATTAGATGGCACCATTTAGGTTGTAATTGTACAGTAAACAGTAAGTGCTTCTGCCAGTGATAAAAGCAGGCTGAACCACAACCAAGGAACCCATCCCTCACACAGCTGTAAAAAGATGGTATTTGCCATCTTGTCCCAGCCAATGGAGTATGGGCTGGTGAGAGCTCCACATCTGAAGGGATTTAGGAGAGGACTGGAGAGAAGGTGAGGGCAGGGCAGGGCAGGGCAGGGTTGGCTCCAGCAGTCAGCCCAGGTGCTTGCTAAGTTGCTTTGTCCTGCCGAGTTTTCCCAGCCTGTCTCCTGTGCTTTCTAGTCACTGTTCAGTACTGCTTGAATCTCTGTCTCTCATAAATTCAGATCTGCTCGTTTCCTGCCATGCCACTGTGCTGCTCTCACTTCACCAGGAACCCCTCAGGCCCCCACCAGTCCATTCCCTCTACATGCATCTTTCCATGCTGCCCAGTGATCAGCCGTCCTCTCCGTCCTTTGGTCTTGGCCACGGCTGGTGGCTTCATCTCTTCTCACGTCAGTTATCTGAAAGTTAGAATCTAGTCTTAGCTGTCATCTAGCCTTCCTCTCCACTTGATGGAAAGAGAGACTTTCCACCAAAGCCTAGTTCCTCCCAGTTTGAGCTCAGTGTGGAAGATAAGCAGAGCAGATGGCCCTCTGCCAGTATCTGCTTTTGTCCTTTGCCTGTGCAGGACACCAAAAAGTTGAAGTCTGAATCTAATTTTTAGACAGTCGAGTTGGGAAGGATGAGTGTGGGGGTCTCAAAACAACAGCCTTGCTACTGACAACAGAGTCGGGGGTTAAAGGCAGCCCCTGCTTGTCCCAGTTCTGCCACCTCCCAGGAGCACAGGGAGCAGTCCCCTCCTGCAGTCAGCACGGGTCAGGTGTGGGGTTCTCACAGCGTCCTGCCTTAGCTCTGAAATATCCCTCAATACTTTCTGGGGGGGTGGAGGGGTGGGACGATGTTAATTTCTAAAAACATATTTGTAAGAAATAGCATATTGTCAAGAACAAGGACAGACACCTTATGGTTCATTTTCCCTCAGAATGGACAGGAAAGGGCTTTTTAGAGCAGTGTGTGAAATGATTTTCTTTCCAAGAGTTTCCTCTTCATCTGCATTACAGCATTAGGTCTATGTTTACACAGCATTTCAAACCCCTCTCCAAATAACTCCCCTGTTTGTTTACAAGTCCACAGTAGGAAGCTCCCCAGCACCATTGCTTTAGTGTTTCCCGCAGAGGTGTGACCCCGGGGACATGCAGCCACGGTCGCACAGCGCGGCTCTGCCTCCAGCAGCCTCTCTGCTCCTCAGCATTCAGAAAAAACCAACATATACTTAAATGTTAAAAGGTTATTCCTAGCTTTGATTTCTACCTTCAAAATCTTTAAATAGTAGGTAACTCCCATGGTTATATCAAACTTTCCCCAATTTCTCTTTTTATTTGGCTTTTATTATCTTGGAGGAAAATTTTCTGGAAGTTCTGGGTCCCTGCCACAGTGCTGTAGCGATGTCTTTGCTCAGGTTATTAATCTCTAAATCTGCGTTTTGCAGACTTTGGCATCTCCACATCCCTCCCCAGCTGGTAGAATTTCAAAGTCTCTGCATTATCTCCTGCTTGAGCAGCCTAAACTGATTGAAGCAGGGGACCTGGCGGGGTGCTGCTGTAAGCAGAATCAACCACCAGCCCTCCCGACTTCTTGACAACACAGCTCCCATTTCCCACTAAACGGCGACTGGTGGGGGAAACATCTCCAATGCCGCAGGTGAAGGGCAGGCGGGGGGGGGGTTTCTGCAGCAGGAGAAGTGCCCCTCGGGGGGCTGTGGGGACGGGGTGCTCTTGGGAAGCTGCAGTCCCTGCACGGACGATGAGCAGATCCCAGCACGGACAGAGAACTCCCTGGAGCGTAGAGCAGGCACTGCCGAGCTGCCAGCCAAGGTGCAAGACAGTAGCAGCCTGATATCGTGTAAATAAACATCAGGAGCGGATTCCTGCTCTTGCCTCGGGTCTTTGTGGCAGTGCAGGACTAGCTGCTCCTCAAAGGTGGCCAGCGAGAGGCCACAGTGCGCTGGTCCCAGGGATCCCAACAGTGTCCGTATCCCAGGCAGCTCTGCTGGGTGCAGACCATGCCCTCACCACATCTCCCAGTGCTTTGGAAGAGACAAACCCCTACAGATGTCGCAGATTCTCTGTTTTTAAGCATTGTCTAAACTCGGGAGCAGAGGTGGGAGAATTGGGCTGGAGAAGGTCGAGTGTGAGGGAGCTGGGGTAAATGGTGCCTGGAGGCTGTGGGATGCTCCTAGGGAGGTGAGGGAGCTCAGAGGGTTGGGAGCAGGGTGCTGGGCACCTGAGACAAACACCATCATCCATAGGCTCCTGCTCTGCCCCAAACCAGCATGTGTATTCCCGCCTGACACTCTGGGCTGAGGGGACACTGAGAACCCTCCTCTGCACCAGTGAAAGGTCCAGGCTCAGGTGTGAGGGGAGAGCAGGGCAGGGCACTTGAAGCATCTGTGACATGGCTGGCAACTCCTTGAGGGGAAGAACCATTAGCCAAGGGAGACCAGAGGAAAATCCTGTTCTGAGATGCTCAGGTGGGATCAGGGTCTGTCCATCCCTGTGCCTGAGGAACTCCTCTGAGCCCAGAGGTCACCTGGGTGGGGAGGGCTGATGATGCCGCAGGCCTGGTCCTCCAGGAATCTGACAGTTTGAGAGGAATTTGGGATCCATCTGCACCCTCTTCCATGGCCAAGGCAGGCAAGCCATGGCACAAGCTTCAGTGAAATAATGCATCTAATCCGCCTGAGTAATGCTAATGCAAGCCTCTTGATTAGTGTTTAGAAACCAGGCAAACAATTGATTTAAAATAATTGGTAAATTATGATTAAATAAAAACATTTATACAAAAGAGTTTGTCATTGATATGGTTAAATAAATATTTGTAGAAGTAACTTATACTTGGCCCCATGCCTGGGCGATGAGCTCTCTTGGGCTGGCTGTGGTTTCATTTTAATAAAGACCAGAAGGCATTCCAGAAATACATAATGCTCCCAGCCCATCCGATGTATATCTGGGGCTTCAGCTCTGCTCACCACTAACCCGGGCCCATCTTTGCTTCATATCACCCACTGGTGCCTGTCACCCCCCCTCCCCAAGCTCCTTATTTAGGGCTGAACCACAAAACAAGTGGCCGCGTCGAGACAGTTGAGTGGGCAGGAGGGAGGGATGCAGATGGAAATGTTCAATCCGTTGCCGCTCTCCGGTGGCGTCAGAGCAGAGGTAGGGCTGGGTAGGCTGCGTTGTAGCAAAACCTCAACCTCTGGAGCTGCTGCAGGGCTTACAACAATACAGCTCTTATCTGGCCCGGCTCGGTGGGAGATTTCCAAGAGCTTTAGGAAGGGGTTAGCCTCATTGCTGCCAGTTAGAGATAAGGAAACCAAAAGGAGACGTGACTTGCCCAAAGTCCGGCTGCAGAGGGAACAGAAGCCAGGACACTTTGCCGGCCGGGGCCCAGGGTGCAGTGCCCTGCTCAGGCACGTCCTCCTCAGCTCTCTTAGCCTGACGGTTGCTGCACTGCCTGACCACTGAATCACCCGCATGGACTAACGGGACTTGTGCACCCTCTTGGCTACCTGTGTGCTGCTGAGTGTCCCTGCAAACAGTCAGAGAGCAGAGGGTGCGGGGGGACACAGGTCAGCAAAGCGTGTCATCTGGGGGCTCTGCAGATGATGCTGACTCTGCCATTGCTTCACTCCCTCGTTTCCAGCCAGCCACCAAGCCACCAGAGCTTGGAGCAGTCAGGCCAGGCACAAAAGCTCCTTCACAACTGCACTGGTCATCCAGCAAACAGCCAAAGGCTACAAAACGCACCAGCTTAGGCTGGAGGCTCACGGGCTCCTTAATACTCCCAATACTGGTCCCACAGCTGCTTGCACAGGACTGGCTGGCTGGGATGGCTTGCTTGGAGACACATCATCCTCCCTTCCCCTTCTCATGCTGTGGTAGAGGCTCCTGAGCACCAGCGCTGCTGTGGCATGTCTTGCCCTGATGGGGCGGGGTGGGGGCTGCCCAACATGGGGGCACATTTGGCTGGCACTAAAGGAAGGAGGGACAAGCAGGCACATGCAGCAACTGTCTCATTCACCGTGACATCCTTTCAAGAACACGCAGTCAACCTGCAGCCCAGGCAGCATGCAGAGCATATCTGCAGCATGGTCTGGGGATGTGAAGGTGTGTGTGGAGTCTTGCCTGGGGTGACCTGTGTGACTGGATGATAAAAAGTCGGGGAGAAGGAGAAAAAGCTTGAAGGGTACAGGAGGAAGGACACAGCAGCCAACTGCAGGCTTGGTTTGCACCATGCAGGAGGCTCTTGCAGGACGGATGGGTGAAGTCACTGCTTTTCTGAGGCAGTTTGAGGTTTTCCCCAAGCCCTGCTGCAAGTGGACCTCAGCACCTGTTTGTGGGATCAGAGCAGCCCTGGGTGCTAGAGAAGTCCCCTGAGGGCAGGAAGTCACCAGACTCTGCTATCCCTGCCCAGCTCCATTGGGAAACCATCCCCAAAATGTCATCTCCAGCGGATTAAAATAGAAATTCGCCTGCCCCGGCTGTGAAACACACAAATAGGCAGTCCCACTCGGCATACACCTCCCTCAGCTATGCCCGCAGGGACTCAGCAAAGCCTTTCCCCAGTGTCCCTCCCCACAGGGACATCAGGGACGAGACGCTCCACCACCCAAGGGTCCGTACCAGGGGCGTGCTCAGGGTACACGATGCTGCAGGGTTGCTCTCCTTGGTGGGCAACCTTGGTGTCCCCCCACGATCGTGAGTCAGGAGGCAGCTCTTGGCATCCTCCATCCCACAGAGCAGAGCAGTGCTGCCTCTGGAAAACATGGGCCATGTCTGGCCTGGCCCTTCCCCCTGCTCTGCATGGACACAGGAGGTCCCCGAGTGCCTTGAACTCCTGCCACCACAGCCCGCTTGACCTGAGAGCTCTGCTCAGGCCAGTGTCCCCATTGCAAGTGTCACCCCTCCCGCTGACCTCCCAGCCTCAAACCAGTCTGAGACTTTGAGCCTTTAACTCTTCCTTCACCCCCTCTGTTCCACCCTGCTCCCGACTCCTGGAGATGATGGAGTGGTTGCAGCCACCACTGCCCAAGGACTGGTCGGTGCATCAGGAGTGAGCTCCCCGCTATGCCCACTGCCTGGAGCCAGGGAGGGGACAACTGTCACCATCACTGTCCCCGCACCCTGGGCTGCATGAGAAGGGCCGGGCAGGGACATGGGGCAGCTCCACCATGGTGCCCGGCAGCTCTCTGCACTCACTGCACATCCCTGCTCAGTAAACACAACAGGCAGAGTTTTACAATCAAATATTTATGCTAGTAAAAAACATTTTACATAATCTTTAAACAGCTATGTCATCTCCCTATTTTCATTCTCTGATCTCTATGTTTTGAATTGGGATTGGAGAATTTAGCGTATTTACACAGAAGTAAATATTATGATGAAAACATCAGGCAGCTTAATAGTAGCTTTAGTGAAGTGCAGAAGTATTTTTGTGTTCGTGTTGTCAATTGCATAATATCTTCTGGACCTTCATAAATTAAGGGACCTTGCTTGGACGCTTGCAGCACTCTGATAAATAGTTCACAGCTTGAATTCAGTAAGGCCTGTCTGCTGTCAGAATGGGAAGAGTTCATGACATCTCCACCATAAATTCCTGCCCTCAAGCTCCATGAGGAGATAGGGAGGTGACAGATCAGTTAAATGCCTGACAGACAGCAGTCAATTCAAGGCAGACAAATGCCACTGTGATGGCACTTACCAGGGCCTGATGCAATCAGAAGGTAAGGATTAGGTTGTGTTGAACCATTGATACTCACAGGTCAGGAAGACCAGAGAAATACCACGCTCTGCACTAAGTCCTCAGCTAGGACCAAGCTAGGATCATTCTGAGGTGTTCCTCAGAGACCAACTCTGCTTTACACTGATGGAGACACTGCTGTTTTGTTAGATCCAGCTCAGAAAATCTCTGTCTCTCCCAGGTCACGGAGAGGAGTATCCTGACTGTTTGCCATGTGAGAGCCAGAGGACCTCTTTTCTGTGCTATTCACCCCTGGGCTGAGTCTTAGGCATGCAAAGAGAAGCTCATTTCTTTGCAGGTTCCTGAAGACCATGACCAACAGCACAGCTGGAGGTCTGCTAGGACAGTCCCAGAGCAGGAGATTCATATCTGCCCTAACTTCAGATGACTGCAGCGATTCGTGTCTCTGTCATTGGGACCCATAAATGGCCAGTTCACCTTGCCCGTTGCAACAGTGTCCCTCAGGGAAAGATTGCTTCTTCCACTTTCTATCCAAGTACGTCCTGGAAGTAGGTATCTTAGGATCATAGAATGGTTTGAGTTGGAAGGGAACTTAAAGGTCATCTTGTTCCACCCCCACCTCCCCACCAGACCAGGTGGGAGGTAGACACCTCCAGACTAGACATCTTCAAAGGATGTCTAGAGCTCCTTGTGAGCCTTGGCTGCTGTAATGCCTGCCTTATACTCAGTTTATCACATCTGTGTTGTTGATGAATGGAAGAATATAGTCCTCCAGAGCAACATAATTGTAAAGGCGAAATCTCTCTCCAGCCTTCCTCCTCCTTCAGATTCAGAGTCATACCAGCCGGGGGATGTTCAGCACACAGTTCTGTGCCAGTACAGCTGTATCTCCCCATGGGACCTTCCCTGGCACAGCTACACAAGCATGCAGCAAATTATCACTAGCCTACACATGGGATGGGGAGAGTCAGGGTCACGACTTCAGCCCATCAGATTTGTCTTCCCAGGGCACACTGTGGAAATACAAGAAATCAGGCCATGGCACGAGGGCTTTGCTCCAAATGGAGCTGCCAGGTGCCCTCAGGAGGGAGCAGTCTGAGCAGATGTGACTGGCAGGATACCAGGCTTGTGGAAAAACTGTTTGCTTGGACAGTTGCAAACTGTTTATGAGACCTTTAGTTGGCATTGCATCCAACCCTAAGTCTTGCAGTGAATTCAGTTTGCTGAATTTAGGGGTTCACTGTTGACAATGCTGATAAATGCACTCTGTGTTGGCATCAACACCAGCAGGAGCTGGAGCACATGGGTAAAATGGTAGAGCTGGGTCTCCTGTGCAAGGAGAAAGCAAACAGCAGAGCAGGGGATCAGGCAAAGTGAATCCCCTGCAGGACGCTGAAAGGGCAGGAGACAAACCCCATCCTCACCTGGCAGCACGGCCCTGGTGGGGTCTGGGGGACGTCCCTCCCTTGGGCTGTGACACCACAGCCCTGAGACCTGCTGGAGTCTGGCTTTCCGTGGCACAGATACAGTGTCACACGCTGACCCCTCTGAGTCTCCAGAGGGATCTCACAGAAACGTCAGCTCATTTGGGTCTTTTTCCCACAGATGCAAATCTACATAGAAACAAACAGTCTGTTTAAAATAAATCAGTACCATAAACAATAGAGTGTGCTGGAAGATTAGAAGGGACTGCTTCCTGGTATCTGGTGAGCAACACAGAGCTGATATCCTTATGGCTCTGGGGTGTGACTTAGTTCAAAGGAATTCCCTACCATTACTAATTTATTCTGGTATTTCAGGCTCACTCCTTCACTCACTGCAGTCGATATGACTCTATTTACAGCAGAGATGCCTGTAGCAATGCTGGAAACAGGAGAACAGGGAGCAGTACTGGTCTTTGCAGTCTTTGGTACCTACCTGCCTGTTTCATCTTCCAACAAAAGGTGGCAGCTGGTGGCAATGCTTGCCCTTTTCAGAGCTGAATAGTGACTGTGGTGCAGCACAGTGCTTGGTGGCAGACGTCCAAGACACGTGAGGGCTGGGCAGTGTGAACTCCGGAAATACATGAGGAACTTGTGGAGGGTTTTACTATTTCTGGGCTATCTAAGGCAGATAGTCTCCAGGCAAATGGACCACTATCTGTGGTGTCATCTCAGTGCCTGTCCTCCTTGCCTCTAGTCTGAGGTTTGGTGGAAGACAGCTCACATGTTTCCTGAGGACATCAAGAATACATGTGGTCAGGGCTGACTCTCATGTAACTACCACCACAGGGAAACACCAGCTCTGAACTGTGAATTCAGCAGTTGAGTCATTTGTGGAGACGAGTCCTCTCTTAGAGGTTGCATCATCTCCTAAGAAACAAGCATGACCACTGAACTGAGAGCTTGCAAGGTTTGGACACTGGCATTCCCTGGAGGATAGAAGGGAGAAGGTGGGACGGAGCGAGAAGAGGAGAAGAAAATGTCTTTCGCCACTCTCAGCCTTTGTCAGTAGCATGATTTTATAGGGCATAGTTTGTGGCTGTTCCTTTTTGGAAAGGGGAGAAAGGATTTCTGAGAGGATGTCCTGGAACCAGCATCAGAATCCTCACCATCTCAGAAGCCTGGAGTCGACTATTAGCCTCCCAGCAGAGTCCATGTGTGCCTGATCCTTTCCCACCCCTCCACTAGCAGGCAGAGGCAGCAGTTTGCAATAACCCAGGCCAGATCTGCGGGATTGCTCCCCATGGAGGTACCTCAGTGGGCACGGCGTGTGTGCAGTGTTCGCAAGGTGGCTGGAGAAGTTTTTCCTGGCCCAACCAGGCTCAGGCACTGAACAATCTGACTAACTGGCTTTCTTCAGTATCGCTTAACTCCATCACAGGCTTATGTCTGCATTAAATGGAGTAGTAAATTGCACGCTGGGTCTTCATTCATTCTCTGAGAGGATGTCACATGGAAAGGTGGCAGTGGAGATGTAAGTAGGTTGCCCAGTGGAGCTCATGAACTGGTTTAGTTCTCCCCTAAGCACCTGTGCCTTTTCCTTACTGACCCGGCTTGGTAAGGGCAGGGCATTGCCCTCATCTGGGATAAACACCTGGCATTCTGTGTAAGGCATCCCGTGTAAGGCATCCCAAGGCGAAAGTAAGAGCCATTGCAGGCACCAGCGGAAGAGCAAGAGGTGGAAAGGATGGTGGCCAGGTATTAACATCTCCAGGGCCAGTAGTATGCTGGGGTCTGTCTTACTTATGACTGTGATTAAGGAGCTGTTGAATCACAGAATCATAGAATCATATAAGGTTAGAAGGGACCTCTGGAGATCATCAAGTCCAACCCCCCACCGGAGTGGGTCTACCTAGAGCAGGTTGCACAGGGAACTTGTCCAGGCGCATTTTTAATGTCCCCAGAGAAGGAGACTCCACCACCTCTTTGGGCAGCCTCTTCCAGAGCTCCCACTCTCACAGTAAAGAAGTTCCTCCTCATGTTTAGGTGGAACTTCTTATACTCAAGTTTGTGCCCATTTCCGCTTGTCCTGTCACTGGGCACCACTGAGAAAAGACCAGCCCCGTCCTCCTGACACCTTCCCTTTAAGTATTTGTATGCATTGATTAGATCTCCCCTAAGCCTTGTCTTCTCAAGACTGAAAAGACCCAAGTCCGTCAACCTCTCCTCGTAGGAGAGATGCTCCAGGCCCCTAATCATCTTTGTGGCCCTTCGCTGTACCCTCTCCAGCAGTTCCCTGTCCTTATTGAACTGGAGAGNCTACACTTGCCCTTGTTAAATTTAATTAGATTTCTCTCAGCCCAACTCTCCAGCCTGTCCAGGTCTCTCTGTATGGTGGCACAGCCCTCTGGTGCGTCAGCCACCCCTCCTAGTTTTGTGTCATAGAATCATAGAATCATCTGGGTCGGAAGGGACCTTCAAGGTCATCTAGTCTGACTCCCCGCAGTCAGCAGGGACACCCCCAACTAGACCAGGTTGCCCAGGGCCTCGTTGAGCCTCACCTTGAATATCTCCAGGGATGGGGCCTCATCAGCAAACTTGTTGAAGCTACATTCCATCCCTTCGTCCAGGTCATTGATGAATATACTGAAGAGGACTGGACCCAGTACTGACCCCTGGGGAACACCACCTGTTACAGACTTCCAGCGGGATTCTGTGTCCCTAATCACAACCCTCTGAGCTTTGTCTTTCAGCCAGTTTTCAATCCACTTAACTGTCCATTCATCGAATCCACGCTTCCTAAGCTTAGCTATGAGGATGCTGTGGGAGACGGTGTCAAAAGCCTTGCTGAAGTCAAGGTAGACAACATCCACCGCCCTCCTTTCATCTATCCAACCAGTCACGCCATCATAGAAAGCTATCAGGTTAGTCTGACATGATGAAGTAGCGTCAGAAGTGATTTTAGAAGAAATTTGTCAAATCAAGTAGTAACAAACCTCTGGGACGTGGTAGTCTCAGAAGACTGCAGAACTCTGAAAATTCAAAGAAACAGGTCTCTGTTGCTAAGCACAATGTGCAACCCAACATCCTTACCTGCCATGGATGGAGAATAGTTGTAAATCTGATGTTCATTTTCACAAAAGGCTCCAGTGAGGACCCAAGGAACTAAAAACAAGCAGATGTTCATTCCGATTGGGAAATTTGTTGAATAGATATAGCAGAAATATGGAGGAATTCTATGTATGAGGGTTATCATGCCCACCAATCACTCAAAACTCTTTGAAAATGTTCACTGACAGTACAGTTAAGTGTGGGCCAAAGACACAGTGGCTGTGGGTTTCCACCGACCTTTCAATGAGATTTCTGCTCTAGCTCCAAGCTTGGAGGTGGGAAGAGGAAGAACCTTCCAGGGACTAATGACTTGTTAAAGATGTGAATAAATGGCCATTTTTGACACCTGAGTGAGGTAGTTTGTGGAGTACCAAAGGAACATGTGCTGGGAGAGGGCTGCTTAGCAGAAAAGTTAGGGATTCAAAATGATCATTCAAAATGACTAAAGCAGTTACAAGTAAAACTTCCTGCAGAGAGCTGCAGAATGCTCTCTCCATGCTGGATGTCTGAAAGATGAAACATCAGATGAGATTCGACATCAATAAATGTAAATAATGCACAGAACGGGGAAGAGAAACGGCCAGTTGTTGCATCTCCATGGCCAAGAGCCCAGTTTAGCAATTACCACTCAAGGAAGAGAGACTGGGGTGGCTTCAGACTTGAGACATGACAGCCCCATGTCTAGTGGCTGCTAAAGTGACCGGTACAGTTTCCATAGCCTTCTCAGAAGAGCACCTCAGTGCTCTCAGCGTGATGGCTCCAGCACCACCTGGACAGGGAACTGCATGGAGAGAAATGCCAGATAAGCAAGATCATCTTGAGATGTGGTTTGCATTGACACAGTTTCTCCTCAGCCTCCCTAAGAAAATTCTGCTTTAAGCAGGAAGTGAGTTTTTAGATGAGATCGTTGCAGCCGTTTGAGCCCCTTGGTTAACACTTCAATCTTCCTGCTCTTCCCTTTCATTTTTGACGTCATTCAGGAGACTGCCAACGATAATTTTTGGGATCTGGGTGTTCAGGGAAAGGACTATCAGTGGCCAACAGGTTGTAGGTGACAAGAAAAAGGAATTAAAGAAAGCTGCAACAGTCTCATCCGTTTCCTCATGGGCTTGTAATGCTAGGGAAGAGGGAGCAAAGCTGTAACACCAGGAGTCCTGCACAGGCACTGGAGTTCAGGACAAGCTCTGACATCTCTTGTGAGCAAACCCTGGCACTGAGAAACTCACACTGTGTGAGGGGATGCTTGGGTGCCTCTCATACTGTGAGATACCTGGTGTAAATGTGCTCAGACAGAACACTCATCTAGCGGAGAACTACCTACACACCCTGAGATATGTGGCCTGTACAACCTCCCATACGCAGTGCTAGTTTGACATGTGCCCTCCGGGGGAACTGCTCAGGAATTGTCTGCTGGTTAATAAAAAGTCCTGAGAAAAGAGTAGGGAGGAATAAAGGCATCCCATTAAAATGGAGGTCACCCAGGTGGGACACCATGTACATCCCTGGCAAATCACCACCCAGGATGTGCCCACTAAATCACACCACGCTTTGTATTTCTCTGGGTGAAGAGTCACCAAACAAGAAAGGAGAAAGATTTATTCTGAAGCGTAAATACCATCTTGTCCACTTGGTCTCTGTACAATCGCACAGTGACTCAAGCTCAAGGAACCTGTGGTCTTTGCATGACTCCAACTCCCAGGCTTCTGTGCTTGGGGAGTTTGCAGAATTCATCCTCCATTCTGACACGAAAGTAAGGAATTTATCCACATCAAATAGACTCCATCTGCCACTGTCTGGCCACCATCCCCAGTTGAGGCAGACCACACACCAATTTCTTGATAATTCTGGGATTTTGCAAACGTGTTTACTTTTTCAGCTGCACATTTTGCAGCCCCTACCCCATCTAAATAGTGCTTGCCCTTTTCCCCTGTTGATCATTGCCCGACATTTCTACTTCTTTTTCCTATGTATTCCTGATTGTGACTCATCACAATACTTTGCTTCCTTCCTTGGAACAATTCTGAGGTTTCACTGCACTTGGGTGGGACTGTATGAAAAATTTTCTGAAAGTCAAAACCTGAATTTTTTAATTGGTTCTGTTTTAATCACTGCTTTAGAGGCACCTCCAGGCTGCCTAGAAACATTATGAGACCACAGCCTGTATCCATCTCACCCACTAATCATTTTAGTAGTCCATGCTAGGAAAAAAAAAAAAAAAAAGTCCCTTATCTTCATTTGTTATTTAGATGTGCAATGCATCACCATGAAAGAAGGAAGACTATGATAGTCAAGGGCTTTAGAGGCTCAGGAGGCTCCTACGCTGTCTACATCCTTGATGTGGGGTATTTCAACAAGTCCTCTTCTGTGCATGAGTCCCAGGAGAGACAACGTGCTGGTGGTGGAGGAGATGGGAGAAGCCCATTGAGCAGGGTGCCTGGCAGCAGGGACTAGACCTGTTCTCCCAGACTCCACCAAGCATTTGGTATCAGACCTGGAGCTCATGTGCCCATCCATCACATCTGCAGATAATCCTGAAGGGGTAGAGGGACAGATCCAGGATGAGATCAGCACATGAGGTGCTGTGTACGTTGGACAGCTTGCCTCTCCTTGCTGGTCCTAAGCCATCCCCTCTGATGGCCTTTTACCCCAAGGAGGATCACACTGTTCAGTGTCTCTCTTGTGCTCCATTCCTCTTCCACTGAACTCAAAGGACTGAAGATGGCAATTTGCAGGCAGAAAAGAACCAGTCTGGTAGCAGCAAGAGGGGACTGAGGAAGCAGCACTCATCCTCATGGGAAGATGTAGCACTGGAGTGAAAAAGTCCTGGAGACCCTTCCTTTGGGCTGCTGGGTGACAAGTGAACTGTCATGGCTGATGTGGAACCAGGGACCCATCCACCACATCTGCAGATAGTCCTGAAGGGTAGAGGGACAGATCCAGGGTGAGATCAGTGCATGAAGTATGGCCAGAATCTCTGCAGGCGGGTACTGCTAATGCACGATGGAGAAGACAATAGGAACCTGCAGGCTCCAGAGGGAGGGGACACCTGAGTGGGCCTTTGGCCATCAAGGGCAGTAAATCACACTGGAATTTGCAAAGTACAAGAAACTCCAGTTTGAGACCATGGGGGTTGTTGAGTCCTTTCTTGTCCTAGAGCTGCTCATGGTTTGGTTCTGCTAAATGGTGGCATTTGTTTCAGGACAGGACTACTTATGAGAAGACCATTAGATGGGACACTTCAAACACAGTGGGCTAAACATTAGGAAAAAATAATAAGGAACAAGTCTGCTGGCCACCTTGCTGGACACTGCAGTAGGGCCGTGTTTACCGACTCAGATCAATGCTTGGAGATTAATTTATTTCAATAAACTCTTTCTCATCAGACCTTAAGGAATATCCACTTTATCAGTGGATATCAGGAAATCACAGTCCTGCCCATGACTGGTAGAGGCCTCAGCTCAGGACAGCCTCCTGGCATGGACTACCTGAGGGTGAGGGACCCCAAGACATTCAGCTGTAAGTGCAGCACTGCTGGAACCAGAGCTTCTGGGGCTGCAGGCTTTCTAAGGTCTCTGGCAACACGGGTTTACAAGTCTGGAATCCCTGTCACCAACTCAAAATGTTTAAGAGGACTTCCCAGAAACCACAGGACTAAAAACAAAACAAAACAAAACAAAACAACACCTAATTTAAAAAAAAAAAAAGGAAAACAACAAAGCAACAAAAAACCCCAAAAGACCACCAACAAACCAACCAACCAAAAAACCCACCAAAACTCCAAACTAGGTCTGAGGGAGTGTTCAGGTGGCAGAAATTTAGGCAGTTTCCCAGGTGAGAGTCATATGTCAGGAAAGCTGAGATCTGCCCTTGACTTACCCTGACTTCTTACAAAGTAAAAGGTGCCATCAGTTCATTTCCTTCCACTTACCTCAAGTGAACCAGATGTGGGCTTGGGGAGGGGGACCTGCAAAGGATCTGTATCTCTTTACTTTGTGTGTTTGCAAAATGGTTTTCTTCTCTGAGAGAACATTTGATAGGTGAAGAAGCATCCTCCGTCACAGCTACATCCACCACGTGGCTGATCCTAGCCCTCCTTCTGCTCATCTGCAGCACAGGAAGCTTTAAGTCAAGATTTAGCCCTTCCTGGTATATTTGGCATTATTCTGAGTGTCTGTGTGTAACAGAACAAGAGGGTGTGTTCTCAGTGCCCACAGTGTATCCTACCTGGGCCATGGCACACGTGAGCATCTCAAGCGGATAATGCTATGGATGCAGCCACATGCTGACAAAGGTGTTCAGGGAGCAGCCCAGCTCTGGGCACACCTGGAAGGACATGCAGATGAGACACCTGAGCATCCCTGGGCTCACCTTCGGCTTCCCAGCAGGGTTGGGATCTGCGCAGCCCAGGGCACTGCTGGCTCTGTGCACCCAGGGGCCACAGTGGCCGCAGGCACAGCTCCATCTGCTGAGTAGCTGCATCCTCCGGCTCCCCTGATGGGATGGGCATCCAACACGGCACTCAGGACCCGCACCCAGATGTCCCCTGGCCTGGGACACTTGCTCTGACTCCAGCCTTTCCTTCGTCTTAGGGTCACACAGACCCCAAAACCATACTGGCCGCCCTGGGGTGGTAGCCGGAGCGCGAGGGCCATCCTTGCACCACGCTGCAAAGAGTTAAGCCCTGGCTCTGTTGATATTTCCAAGCAGCTCCCAAAGGCAGCCCAGCCCGGGAGCGCCGTGATTGGCTGCGTACCGGCCGGTAGTAATTAGTATCAGATATCAAACTTCTGTCTTTGCTGAGACCCTTTCTGATAGTCGCTGCTCCCTGCTAGACGATGACATCAGCCAGGACACCCAGCTGCTGGTAGTAAACGCAGGGCAGGAGGAGGCTCCCGCCAGCTCCACATTAATTAGTTCAACACAGCACAGGGGGAGCAGTTGGTGTCCGTGGAGGGTCAGTGCTGGATGGGACCAAATCTTTCAAAGCCACTTGCTGCTTCTTGTCGGCCAGCTGTAAAAGCACCCAGAGGGTCCGGGAGAGGTGGACGAATGCTGAGCTCCAGCCGTGGTCTGGGCGGCTTCTCTCTGTGGAGGAAGTTAATGGTTTAAGTGAGGATCTGGATCTGGTCCCCGAGTCACCATGACACTCCTGGGGTCTGAGCACTCCTTGCTGATTCGGAGCAAGTTCAGATCAGGTAGGGGAAACCTTGAGATTTCTCTTAAAACTTCTCTCTCCAGCAAGCTGTAGCCACAGACTGTTTTGCATTAAATGTTTGGAAGAAGCATGCGAGCCAAATATTCAGGGGGTCGTAGAACTGTCACGGCTTTGCTCTTTCAGCGGCTGTTCCGCAAGTGGAGAAACGCATCTTCCTTCTTCTCCCTTGTTCTTTTTGTTTTTTTCCCCCTGGTTTTCCATTGTCTTCGATTTATGTCTGTGGTTTCTTTTGGTAAAACTGCAGTTCCTGGGTCTCCTGGCCCTGCTGTGAAGGATTCAGGCAGGAAGCCAAAAGGGCATCTGGGATAAACAAGGTACCTGATGCCACCTGTATATTCCAGGTGCTCTTGAGGGTCCCTCTGTAATAACGGCAGTGAGGATGGGCCCGACGCTCTCCCTGACATGCAGGCAGCTGACTTTGTTCCATTAAGTTGTGACTAATTGGAGAAAAATGAATTTGAAGAAATGCGTCATTTTTAGAAGTAAAAATAACAAATGGAACATGAAAAGTATTTAAAGTGACATCATCAGAGAAATAAAACCAGAGCCACACAATTGATTGCCACTCTCGGAGGGTTTGCAAGTCAAACATGCCTCTGTCTCATAAGTCAGGGGAAGCACCAGTAAGGGGCTTCTCAGAGGACGTTCAGCGTGAGTGAAGGTGAGTGAAGGTGAACTATGGGACGGTCACTTCTAAATCAGACCCTCTGCTGGATATTCATGCCTTTATTCACTGGCTTTATTTATAGTAAGTATGGCACGCTTGTGAGTGGGTGTCTTTACTTGTAATTTTTTAAATGAACATAACATAGTGTAATATTAATGGTAATGTCAAAAAATGTTATCGAGGAGCTTTCTCTGACCTTCTCAGAGGTGAAGTTCTCCCCAGGAGTATTATCTGCGAGGATGTTCAGACAAACCAGCTGTATGTGCCGTACGGGACGCTATAAAACCGGACGGGGTAGTCACATTGGAACACGCACCCGGCCTGGCATGTCACCCACGCTGCGTTTTTTTGCCTCCTCATGCAATGTAGATAATGAAATTAGAGATTTACGATACTGATGGTAGACATGAGTGGTGTTATCAGGATCTCTTAGATAGCTGGGTGGTCAACTTAAACTTTGTTTTCTCAGCAAATACAGAGTTGGCAGTTGGTTGAAAACCCAAGAGTGTGTGTGCAAACACAAGTGTTCTAGTCTGGCTGAATTATACAAAACTGGGGTCCAGGGCTTTGGTGTGGTTTCCATATCGCTCTGATCTTACATTTCATTAGATTAAGTCATTCCTTAGATTTTGTTGGTACATAATGGTACATTGCTGTTCATTTGAAAAAAATCTTGGTCTGTAACAATTCCTCCAGCAACTACAAAGCAACACTGCCACCTTTCTGACAGAGGAGGATGGGCTGCATTCTTTTCAAATGAACCAGTATTGTTTTTAAGACTCATTTCTGGTTTATTTGTAAGCTGGCTTTATTATAGAACCAACAGTGGGATCTCTAAACATATTTTTCAAATGATTCTCCAGTAAAAGTAAACTTTGTGGGTCTTTGCATTCATAAATTCTTGTGCCTTTCAGCATTTCTAGGGCAGTCAATTTGTGGGGCATTCTTTGGTCCATGACTTATTCCCACAACTGCCATCCCTCGCTATTGCCTAGAGAAAGATAGGTTTCCCATTTGACAAGATTTCTCTGCCTATTTATTATGTTTGAGACAGGACTGCCAAAACCCCAGACGCGTGTCTGCCCCTCGCTTTCCCCGCTGCTGGGAGCGCTGCAGGTAACGCAGGACACGGCCACTGCACAGCCCTGGTCATGGCTGTCTGTGGGACGGGGGAGGAAAGAGGGATGATGAAGAATACAAATAAATCAATAATGATCCTTTCAATCTGTGCTGGATTTTTAGTAACATGGGGAAGAGAAGAAAAGCTAACATGTAATGGTTCCAGTGGTCTCTACGGGACAGTTTCCCCTGGTGTTCCTGCTCCAAGTGCAGGCTTCGGCAGCTGTAGAGCAACACAAGGATGACAGGAGGTGCCGCGCTCTGATTCACTGTCCTGCGCTCACTGAGCAGAGGGGTGAACAACCCATCGCCCCACACCACTCACAGCTCCGGCGCTGTAGCGTCCCCACAGACAGTTTACATGAAGAGCTGTGTTGCTTGCACAGAGCAAGTGAAGGACAAGCCAGGAGGCGTCAGGTCCTGAAATGCCAAGCCCCAAGCAGCCCCGAGGCTTCCCCCTGCACCCTTGCTTTGGGAATGGCCTTGTGCTGGCAGGTGTGAGGCTCTGCTTGCACCCAGGCTTGGGAAGGATTAGCTCTGCTCTGTGACTCATGATGAGTCTGAATCCCTTTTGAAGGATTCCAGGCCAGTGTTAATGAGGGCTGAGGTAAATCTTAATAACTAAACTTTTGCTGTCTCTCCATGGCCTGCACACACGGAGCAGCTGGAAGAGCTGTGTGTGTGTGTGTGTGTGTGTTAAAGGGTGCTAGACATATATTACTTGCTTGTTGTCTCCTCATCCCAAAATCCCTTTAATCTCTGTGGCACACAGCAGGCAGAAAGTGGGGCAAGGAGGTGGCAACTAGAGGATGATGGCAGGTTGGTGTCCCGCCTGGATTGACTCGAGGGTCAGCTGTCTCACAGGCAGCTGTCTCTTGCTCCATCTGGCAGCATTAGTAACAAGAAAAAGAAAGAGTTTGTCCAGGAAAGGCTGATGCAGTGGAGGCAGCAGCTTTTTCACACAGTGCCTGGCAATCCTCCCTCAACTCCACAGTGTCTTCTGCTCTTCTCTCTGGTCTTCTTTGCTGGTCCATAGCGAAGCACCAGCATAGCCGTGCAGTGTGGAGAGATGGTGGCTACTCCAGTGCAGGGCACCAGGAACCACTCCACAGAAGACACATCAAATCACCAACATGCTACAGGCCTTCAGGTCCCCCCTCCCCTTCCTGGAGGATTTGTGAGCATATTTATTTTGTCTGTTTTGCCAAAGATAAATATACTGATCTGAGGTCATCCCGACAAATTTTGCAGGAATGATGATTCTTCAAGCCTGCCATGCTATCCCATGTGCTCCAATTATCAATGGGATCACACAAAATCAACTGGGACATCTAAGCCCTGTTCCAGAAACATATTTAACTCTTCCCAGAGATGATCATTTACGCGAAGTGATCTCCTGCTTTGAATACAAACCAATTGTACTCCAGCAGTGGAAAAGCGTTGCCACCGGGCAGAGCAAACAAAGCTGGCAAATGCAGACTTAACCTTAACTCTGACCTTTTCTGTCCAGTGATATGGAAAGAGAGTTTACAAGGCCAACATCTGCATAACATCAGTGGTAGTTCAGATAATTGGTGAGAAGAGAAAGTTTAACACTCTAAATATGGCTCTGCGTGGCTTGGCATGGGGGTAATATCCAGGCCTAATCGTGGGCATGTGGGTGTGAATTTGAGGAGGTGGTGGCTCTATAGAGGAAAGGATTCACGCTTGCACATAGGGCTTGAATGAAGCTGGCTGAGATGGGAGAGGAATTTATTCTGTCTGCCTGTGATGGAGAGAGGGTTTTGGACCAAAATCAGCAGGTCAATAAAGGCAGAAGAGAGTAGGTCTTGGTAGGGTGTTAGGCCAGGCAATTTGGCAGAACCTTTATTTTTCTTTTCCCAGTGTCCAAAGATAAGGCATGTGCACGTGTTTCCTCTCAAATCATGAACTCATACAGTTCACTATTGGTGTGTGCGTTCAAACCATGGCCTCTGCAACTGGTGACACTGTTTTGTCATTTCACAGAGTTTTTGTAGAACACTGCCTTGATATTGATCAGTTTGTGCTTGGTTTTGTTTTTCTAGCATCTTGGTGTTTTACCTGACAGACATATGTTTCTCTGTCAGTCAGGCACGTGTTACAGCACAGATAGAAATGTACCTCGCTGCTTGAGGAGAAGGATGGATAAGCTGCTCACAGGGATGCTGAAGGGATGACTCAGAGGAGGGCTGGTGGCAGCCTGTTCTCAAGATCTTGGTGAGGTTGGGGTTGCACATTATGATGGACACAGGCCTCAGAGGGATGTCACAGCTGGTTGTTCTTTAGCCCGTTTGGCGGTCTGTGCTCCTTGCTATCCAGGGGTGGTCCTATGTTCCTTCCAAGGCACCTGCAGGCCTGGAGGTGGGTGTGAAGGTGTCATTCTCACCAACATAGATGAGATTTTCGGTGCATGGCAGCCTCCTGGGTAACATACAAAGCTGTAGCACATCTGCCTGGGAGAAGGTACAACACTCCCACCTCTGAGGTGGTGAGCATCAGGCTGGTGTTGCTGGGCCCTCCTCTGAGGAGTACCCAGTGGGAGAGGACTGACCAGAGCTTTTTCTGGCTGAGAGGTGCCATTTTCAGCTGGGCTATCTCTGGCTCAGCTTCATCTCTGCTCACATGGGTCCCACAAGGGCTGTGCTGTCAGAGGATAACATGGGCCCGGAGACATGATGTTACAGAGAAATCACTTTGTGGCATCTGGCTATTGGCAGAGGTGGGCTGAGAGCCATGGAGGGGTTTAGGACAGGGCCTGGGCAAGGTGTTTTTGCAAAGCAACAGCTCCAGAAAAGCATGTCCTACGATGCTCTGCTGGAGCAGTGCTTCACCCTGCCAGTGGTGGCAGCCAGGACCACTCAGGGTCACCTGAGTGACCTGAGCCAGTCACCTCAGGGTGACTCCACATTCATTCACCCAAGTACAGTCCCCACATCAGGAGCTTGGTGTCAGCCTGTTGCTCAGCTGGGATGGAGCACCATGGCTCCTGCTGCCCTGCCCTTGTGAGCATCCTGCTTTGACAATGCTGCAAGAAACAGTCACAGCCCCAAGAAGCAACATGAGTGCACCCTGCCACCAAGCCAGCCCTGCTCCTGCCCATGGGACCTTGGGACCGTCAAAGGATCCCACATGCATCTCCCACTGGGCAGCTTCTCTCCCACTGGCACGCTGGCACGAGAAAGCTTCAGGCACCATCTGTACAGACGGTCCCAAAGCCGGCAGCAATCCTGCCTTTCAAGGGAGGCTGGGTCCAAAGCAGGGCCATTTTCTGCCAGCCAGCGAGTGAGCAGGGCGAGTCCCCAGGTTCCTCTGGTACACACCATGGCCATGGACAAACTTGTGTTTCACATTCGCTCGGCTGCTGTTTGACATGCAACAAAGCTGCAGCTGTCGAAAACAGGAGTCCCTTCTCCCCATCAGACCATTCCCCATTTGCAGCCACCACCCCCCTGACCCCAGCAGAGCAGCCCCCATCCTGTGCACCGTTCACCTGCCCTCATGCTCCTGAAACCCCAACTCTTGGCCACAGAGGGCAGGAATGCACTGCTGGGGTGGCTGGCAGCAATTGCACTGGTGGTGAATGTGGCATCCAACCAAAAGCGAAGGTGCTGGCACAGCCCAGGCAGGGGGGAAACCGGCAGTTACTGGAATTTCACCTGAAACCACAGAAGAGAGCTGGGAACAGCTGAAGCAGTAGAGCCTCTGCCTCAATCACTCCCACTCCCAGAGGGTCTTTCAGAGACAGATGCTGGGTTGGAAGTCAAGAAGCAGCAGTGGATCTGCAGCTCCATCTGGGCAGCTCCTCTCGGCTGTGAGCTGAGCTGAACGCCAAGAAAGCCTCCTGCAGCCTCAGAGTTTCCTGGAGACTTGCTCTGGTCACTACATCAGTGTTGGTGGGAAGCAACAGGCTCTGATCCAGCCAGCTTCTCGGAGACAGAACATCACCAACACTAGGTCAGCTCAGCCATGGCTTTGCCTGCCTGCCCTGGTCCTGAACCCAGGAAGACAGGCAGCTTCCCCACCTCCCTGGGCAATGTGCCTCAGTGCTGCTCAGCCCCCTGTGCTGTTAAAGTCCATTCCCCAAAGAAAGAGGGCACTATGAGTGCAATGCCTGAGAATGGGGAACGCTCTGACGCAGGTGACAAAAGTCCCGTCCTGGCCAGCTCCTGAGCACTGGACCCAACGTGCCCCTGCAGATTGAAACAGAAGGCCAGGGCTGCCAGCTTCTGGGGTGGAGGGAGGATTCCATCATGTCTTTTCCAGTGCATCACTCCAGTGCATCACCAGGCCAGGCAAGGCCCAAGCTATCCTCCTAGCTTCCTAAAGCTCTGAGATCAACTCCTAGGGAGGAAAGTGAGTCATGACCGTGAGTCATGGCCAGTGGTCAGAGCTTGGGCTACCAGAGCTAGCTATGACTGGCACCAGGAGCTCGTCACTGCACTGATGACACAGCCTCACTTCAGTAATGTTTCTGGAAGTCGTATCACTAAATGAGCCTTGGTGTTAGCATAGAGGAGAGGATTATTTCTAACAGGAAAATGTTCACAAGCAAAATTCCTGGAATAGTTCTGACATGCCTGGCATCTTGAAGGGAGGGATTTCTCATCATGGGGTGCCATAGGAGGGAGCAAGTTTGCTGAGGGCAAGGCTATCTCTCAGCTGATGGCAGTTGATGGTGGTAGCCTAGCTTGGCACCACAGGGTGACCAGTATGCATGACTGCTCCCTTGGGGGGACTTAGAATGGTTTGGGTTGAAAGGGACTTTCAAAGGTCATCTAGGTCTTCTCACCATCCAAGCTGGTGCAGACAGAAAGCGAGGATGCTGGGGGTGTGGGCCCAAGAGTGTCTCACCAGTGGTACTCCAGCTATCAATCTTTTTATTAAAACTGTTCCTCTGAAATGTAAGAAAAGCAGTTTCCTTGAAAAATAAGAATGTTCCATAAAAAAACAATTCCTGTATGTGGTGGATGACAGCATCCTCGAAGTGAGTTACCGCTAGCACTCAGAGCTCAGGCTTCCAGACAAGCAGCAAAGGAAGAGAACAGGAATGCAGCTGAGGTCAGATACAACTTCAACAGATTTCAAGTCCCCTCCAAGTCCCACCTACGTGGTGGTTGTTTGGATGGTGTTGGGGGCTCCTCCAGCCCTGTTTTTAAGCTTTTTTGGTTGTAAGGGAAAGGTGCAAGCCTTGAGATGAGCTGCAGGCTGCAGCACCGACTTGGAGACTGACAAAAGTAGTGGCTGCTTCACCTCTTTCTGCAGGGATCTTCAGACTTATTGTCTGACACTGTCCACAGGTACATTTCTTCAGATGGTTTGCAACAGGATTTGGAAGTTCATGGAGGTGATATCTGGGAGTCAAAGCATGAGGGGGGTCCAGATCTGATGAAAATTCAGTGGCTGAAATCAGTGCTTCAACCATTGGGCTTGGGTTGCTCCTGGAAATGGCCACCATCTGCACATGCCTGTCCTCACGTTTCCTGTCAGCTTGCCCTGAACAGACAAGTTTGAATAAACTTTTCCTCTTTGCCCTGTGGCTTAAGAAAGGGCCAGGAAGTTTGTAGGCTTCGCATGGCCCAAGGAGAATCATGTGTCTGGGACAGGTTGCATGGCCTGCCCATAGCCACTCACCTGTGGCAGAGCTTAGCTCTCACGCTCAGAACAGCTCGTGTCACTGATGGGTCACAGTCTTTGTGCCTGTCAGCATCAAAAACAATTTGGAGACCTTTTCTCCTTGTGCAAAATTATCATGAAATAATATCAGGTGCCCTCTGCGGTGCTCTATCAGCAGCGCTTAGCACAGGAGACAAAGGAGAGGCTGGCAGCTGGAGCATGTACCAGCTGGAGCAGGACAGGTCCCTGGATTGTGCACTGTTTGCTGGAAGGCAGTTGGGTCTGGGAAATCTGGGGTCCTAAGTCTTGCTCCTGCACCCAAGCAAACGGAGAGCTATGGCAGTGAAACCTAGACGTTTTCAGCACTTCTTGCCTCAAGGCAGATGGTCTATCCTATAGCCACCACACCGGAAATCATCATCAACTTCCAAGATATGCTTCAAGGGAGTTTGAAACATCTTTTTCTGTAAACAGGCCTGGCTGACAGCTGACTGCACCCTGAGGCTGTTAAAATATTTGTTTGCTAGGAAGGGCTATGAAATAAGCAGAGGAAGCAGAGAGTGTGGGCTTTGAATGCACGGTCATCTGGCGGAGAGCATCCCCCTTGCTCATGTGGATGTGGTGTATCACTTGGCCTGGCTGTGTCGGAACTCGGAGTGAAATGGTGCAAAAAATTTGGCACATGTGGGAGCTGTGAAGGGAAGTGATGGAGCTTCCTCGCTTGGGATATGTTACAGCAGGACAGGGCAGGCTGTTGTGTCCTTGGCAGGGTGTTATATGTGACGCTACAAGTCTTTCCTGTCTCTGATTCCTGTTTGATGATGGGACATTGTGCGTAAATTGCCTCAGTTTAAGGCAAGATGCTCTGATGGCTGGGACACTGGACCAGGACCTAGGAGAGCAGAGAACCATTGCTGGATAAGCTACAGAGCTTCTTCATTCTTGGACAGTCTCCAAGCTCCCCTAACTCACCTGTGCCATAAAGATACATCTCTTCCTCAGAGAAAGGGCAAAGCTCTGCATGGTTGTTCATTATTGCGACCAGTCACAGAGAAGGTTCTACACAGGGAAACTGGGGTCCACCTCACTCTGTGCAAGAT
Organism: Arenaria interpres; assembly: GCA_013399435.1. NCBI lineage: Eukaryota > Metazoa > Chordata > Aves > Charadriiformes > Scolopacidae > Arenaria > Arenaria interpres. The sequence continues at coordinate 58,130 of VXAK01016994.1, read as the reverse complement.
ACCTACCACGAGCTGGTTCCCTTTAAACTGCCTCTATAGTCAAGGAGGAAAGACCGGCATTCCTAAAGCATGGAGTGCCCATTTTGGCTTTGAGGTCCCCTGAAGGGGATCGCTCCTGTGAAGGAGATGCAGATAACTGGGTCTGATGTAGATACCTAGAGTGCAAGGGTCCAAATCCGGGTCCATGGGCAGAAACAGCACTTACTGGGGGTGGTGCCACGGGGCAATGGAGAGCCACAGACTTCCCTGGCAGCCAGTAATTTCTAGTCACTCTGGCAAAAGGGGAACATCACGCGTGCAGACTTTACCAGGCGCTGAAGGCCACATTTTTCCCTCACAGCAAGAATCTATCTTTGGAGTCCTGAGCTGGAATTTGGCAGGAGATCATTGTCTCACGTGAGGTCTTCCCTAAACATTTGCTCTGAATGTGAGACACAGTTTGTGCAGAGGACATGGAAAAATCTCAGGGAGCCTTGTGCTTTGGGGACTCCTCTGGAAGGGATTATTATTCTGCTCCATCCCAGGTCCCAGAAAAGCCACATTGTAGATGTAAGCTGTTGGCAGAGCTCAGCAGGTTGCTCCCCAGGACAAAAAAATCTGTTCTTCCCCCTCTTCCCCTTCCACTACTGGCTTTCTTGGGGCAGCAAAGGGGGTGCAGCCTGGGGCTGTGCTGGCAGAGAGGGGATATGCGTGCAGTTATATTGTCATCACTGAAAGATATATATCCTCGCAGTGAGCTGTACTGAGTGTCCAGCAGGAAAATATGGAAATGAGTTTTATATTTCACCTTGTGATACAAGTGTCTATCTTCTTGAAGACATATTTGCAAAAACAAAAATGTAGAATATGTTACTAGCTCAAAGTCCAGGCAGGGTTATCCGAGTGATGGGATGAACAATCTTGTGCAGCCCTGGGCCATGCGGATGTCTGTAGCCTCACACACTGCAGGTGTATGATGGGTTCTCATCGCATGCTGTAAATATTGAGAGGTGCTTCTTTGTTAGACGTTTAATTGACGGTCTGTAGCTTAGGCCATGACACTAAGCTACTCAGTGACCCTGATCAGTGGTTCATTCCCATGTGTCAGTGTATGGTTTCCAAAAGGAAGGTATCCTGGAGATTGCAGGTCCTTGGAGTAGTGTATTCATAGAGAGGTGGCACTATTCTCTCCACACCACATTATCTACATTCCCCCTCAGTAGCGTAACCATATACACACCCAGTGCTGAGCCTTGCAGGATGGGAAATGTGCTGCCAGACCTTCAGGAGGGTGATGGTGCTGGAAAGCTCTACTCAACCCACAGTGCTGGGGCGAGAGAGGACCTCCCAGCTTCCCAGTTCAGAGCTGAGCAACTATTTGAGCTGAAGACATGGGCACCTGAGGCTGTTGTTACAGGTGCCAGGCAGGGATCAGTCTGTCCCAGGTAGGAGGGTGCTGCTGGCTCCTGCCTGGCTCATCCCTCCGCAAAGGTGAGGACCGGTGGGTGCTCGCTGCACAGCTCCTCCATGGCCGTCCTCCTTGGCTTGGGGCACTCTCTGCATCACGGCGGGTCCAGCAGTAGCAGCAGGGATCAGTGCCAGTCTTCTGTGTCACACACAGACACCCCAAAACATTGTCCCTGATAGATGTATTAGTACCTCAGTAAATTCCTGCAGCTTTTCCTGACACTCTCTCTCTCACAGTTTTACAGCTACGGCTTCAGCAGAGAAGGACCCGGGAGCAGCTGGCAGACCAAGGCATCATGCCTCGTGAGTACCTTCTTCTGCATTTTTCACCCACTCTTGGCCCAGCAGGGCCATATTCATCCTGGGCACTGTGTGGCACCAGCTGCCAGCTCAGACCACCCAGCTCTGAGCACATTGCCGCCAGGGGGGATTTTGCTTCCTGCCCTGTAGAAATATGATGGTCCCTCGTGCTGTACAATGGTGCCCAGCATTTGCCACACAGATTATAATGCTGCTGCTCAACTGAAGTCAGGAGAGATGCTTACCTTACACCATGCAAAAATTCAGCTGCATAGCTCCCTGTCCTGGAGGTGGCATACCCAACAAGTGCACCCAACTCCAACCAGAAGACTCACAAAGCTCTTCAGAACATTCCACGCCCTTCTGTCAAATCCAGGAACCTCTGTGGCAGGATCAGACCCACAGAACAAGGATGAGGTAGAGAGGGCCCCTTCCAGGAGGTTACGGAAGAAGGGAGTGGTAGGTAACAGCCTTGGCGACAGTGTGGAGGGCAGCCTCTGGATGAGTGAGACATATCCAGATCTGTGCCTGTGCCCAGCCAGGACCCCACAGGGCAGAGCTGTGAGTGCACACTTGAGGCCAGTGAAACCCCACCTGGGCCTGCAGACTGGCAAATGATGTCCATGCCCTCCCTTCTTTTCATTCATCCTTGCTAACCTGGCATTCAAGCCCGAAGGACAAGCTCCAGGCCAGCATTGTCATGTAATCACTCAGCATCAGAAAGCCAGTTGCTAGAGACCAAAGAGTAAGCAAATGAGAATGATCCCCTTTTGCACCTGCAGGTGTACCGTGAAACCTGCAGCACAACCGGAGCTCAGCCCTGCTCGATGGATAACTCCATCCTGACCTAGCTCAGGCTCCATGTGCACAAATCTGTGATTATCTGGGACCCAGGTAGAGGATTATCCTTTCTGTCTCTTCAGGACTCCTTGGGATCACTGCCAAGACCACAACTTTTCAAAGGCTGTGTCACATTTGTGTCTCCTGGTTAACCTTGAAGACTGTGATGCAGCTCTTGTTTAAAGAGCAGAACAACTCACTAAGAGCATGGCTATAGCACTGCTTGCTGCACCCTGCCTGTCCTGCCCTTCTCATCTGGCTGCCTTCCTAAAGGATCGTGTAGCCAGCAACAGACACCTCCTCACTATAGTATTGCCAGTATCAAGCATTAAGAAAACTTGAACAGAATGGGGAAAATCCTGCCTGTCAAAACAATACCATGGGTTTAAATTCCAATGGTTTTAAAGAACCTGATACATGCAGGTTCTTTTCATTTTTCTTCTGTTTATTTTTTAAATGATCATATTTTATGCTGCCTGCCACCAAAGGGCAAAGATTTTTGCCCCAGGGCTCCAGGAGTTGGAGCTTTAAGCAAGACATTGTGACATTCATTACAGTATTGCAAGCCCTGGCGATACAGTCAGTGGCCAGAAAAGATGTCTGACATCTCCTGAACTGCTAAGTCCACTTGGTAGAAGTGGGCACACTCAGAGAAGGTGCAGGACACCCCACTGCACCCGTATGGAGCACCATATCTTCCCATGCCCTGTTGTCAGGCTGGTGACCAGCGGGTGAGGTGGGCTCTAGGAGGTACACCTGGATGGGATCTCAGCTCACATGCATTGCAGGAGGGCAAGAAATGAACTCATATGCCTGTAACCCACAGTGGCCTAGAATAGCCCTTCTAGAAAGAGTAAAGATGAGAATTTCTGGTCTCCATGGTGAGTCAGGTTTGGTACCAGGCTTGGAGCACGCACTTGATCCCACATTCCACATCAGATTTTGCACAAGGATTGTTTTCAACCCATTGCATACATTTTCTGATGATATAATCCCAGGCCAGAGAAACTTTGTTTTTCTAACTGATCCAGTTTATACAGAGGCCAGAAAGAGAGATGGAAGGTCAGAGTGACAGAACAGCTTTGGATAAAAGCTTTAAGGGCTTGTAGAAACCCTTGTAGGAAGGGGGGTTGATGACTATACCCAGAGCCTTCTGAGCTGCTCAGCAGTGCAGTGATAGCATGTGAAACACGCTATAAGGTAAGCATGAAACACTGGAGCAAGTCCTAGGAAGCTGGCTGGTTTTTGGTATCCAAAAGAATAGTGCAAGAAGTGTCAGATTTACCTAAGCAAAGTGCACCCTTACCAAAGCCCGGTCTGTGATTGGTGACACTGGAAAAGATTAATGCCATTGCAAACGTGAGCTTTGTTCATGCTCCCTTTAGTGTTCCTCTAAGAAATGTGAAACCTTCAATGGCCCCATCACTGTAGCAGGCAGCAAACTGCCTAAAGGAGGATGCTCAGGCAGTAGCATTGCACAAGACTTCAGGTTCAAAGCTGGACTCTGATTGTCAGATGTTTTCAGGTTGTAAATTGAACAACTGGCTGGCAAAACAATCAACACTACTGAAAAAGGCTCTACAAATAGACAGGCATAGACTGGTAGGCAAGGGCAGCCTGTGGGCCCCTTCAGTCCCCTGATTCTGTGTATGGAGGGTCCTCTGAAAGCAAGGGGAGATGCAGGTTCATTGGGGCCCAGCCACACGCCTGATGCATAGGAGGGGGTTGGGGGGGTGGGGCAGAGCCTGCCCCACTTTTCAGGCTCAGTAAATAGGAAGTCTCCTGTTCATGCACCAACATGAGCAGTTTTATTTTCCTAATGAAACTGGTACAGACCCAGCAAAAGCATTTTAAATCAAGAGCATGTGGAGGTCACTTGCAGAAAGGCAGGCTGTAGGGCTGAGCATGGATGAACCCTTCCTCTAGACCTGCACAGATGCCCACCCCGGACCCCAGCAGATCCTGCGCACCCACCAAAAAGGAGAGGGAGGCAGCTTGCAGGACCACGGATTTCTCCAGGCAAGGTTCCCTCCGCTGTGATGGGCTGCAGAAATAGCTGCACTTGAAGTAAAGACCTTCTTGCAGTTTGCAGCCACCAAAGGACCACATCCCCTAACTCAAACCTTAGAGGCAATAGTTCCAAGGTTATCAACACCAAGCACAGAAGCTCTGCCCTGTTGCCTCCAGAGCCACAGCCATTTCAAGCTGACATGTCATCCCCCGGCAAGTTGTCTGAATAACCAGTGCTAGCGATGTCTTCATTTTTTTGCAGACTAATACAAGCTGCAGCATCCACATAATTCCTCAAAAAGTCCTGGTAAACTACTAAATTCTGCAACATTTTCCCTCTTGAATAGCACAACGTTTGGTCAATGCCCGTAGCACACTCCCCATGTCAGCTCTTCACAGTGAGCAGGGCTGTAAAATTCATCTCTCTTGCTAACTTCATTTTCTTGTGTGTACCATTTTGTTTTGCTTCTGATTAAACCAGCTGTCACCCGTTCCTCACGGCTGCTCACTGGAGCATGGCACAGTAATGCTGCCTTGTCTGTATGTCCGCTTTCCAGATGTTAGGGGCAGGGACGAGCCTTCTGTGTTTTGCTGTGATTCATGGGAGGTTAAGGAGGTGGGCCTGGGTGGTGCCTACCAAAAGCCAGTTCAGAGGGTCCCCCAAACATTTCCCGGCTGCCTCCAGTCTTCTCTTCATCCTCCTCTAGACTTATGGAGGATAACACGTCCTGTGTGAAAATAATTTCTGTCCTTATCGGATCCCATTCAGAAGATGGAAAAGGAATTGCTGTTGCCAAACAAAAAGTTGTAGCAGACTGTTTTTGTGGGTCGGGACACCTACCCCTTCCCCGTCCCAAGGGGAACAGTTAATTTTGTTTGCTTACTCAGCCAGAAAAGAATTTTTGCAGGATCTGAGAAATATTAACCCCTTCAACATGCAAGCTCTCCTCCAATTTCTACTGAACCAGAGTAAACAAGGAAATGTGCAAGGTTCCCCATGACTCCAGTACAGACTGCTCCATGGAACCTGTGTTCATTGGTCCAAGAGCCAGGGGTTATTGGCTTTCCTTCGGAAGCCCCTCTGGGCTAATCCTTCTTGGTGTCAGGAGATGCTGAAAGCATCATCTGCTGCCTGATAGTTGGCTGGGCAGCTGCTTAGGGAAGCCCCATGTCACACAGACACTCCTGGGCAGGGGACAGGACAAATATCCAGTGAGAGGGAAGCTCAAGGAGATGGAGGGGTAGTCAGCAATGGAAGAGGGACAAAGGACCACAGCTCAGTGGTCTTGCCTCGAAATACTGTTGCTGGAGGCTGCACCCACGTGGCCCCACAAGGCGAGGCAGGTCTTTTCGGTTTTCCCTCTGGCCTCAAGCCTTAGACACCTACAAGTTTTACTTGCGGTGAGGTCCTCTCTCAGGTTGTTGCTCTTCCCAGATCTGTCCTGTGGGGCTGTGGTGCCTCCCACGACCTGCAGGAAGCACTCCAGGGAAAAGCCGCATCTGCACTCTGACGTGTCCCACGGAGCACCACATTTCAAAGCCTGCACCCCCTCCCTGCCCATGTGCCTCCTGCGCTCCCCGTGCTCTTTGTCCCCCCTGTCTCTTGCCGTGGGCTGGCTGAGAGCATGGGATTTCCCAGAGCTTTCCTGAGTTATTTTTAGTCAGCGCAATAAAGCAAACGGCTAGTTTGTGTTGCTATTTTTATAGCACTCATTAAAATGCTGTTGCTGAATATCCTGGTGGCTGCTTGCTTCCGCTCCTGTGCTGACTGCTCCTCTTTCTTTCCTGTTGCAGCACTGAAAAGCCCATCTGCATTCCATGAACAGCGAAAAAGTCTGGAGCGAGCCAAGGTAACTCCTGCAGCCATCCCAATGAGGAAACACGTGGGCTCGCTTTGCATGCATTGTGGGTTTGAAAGCACCTTCCACCACTGTCCCCTCCTCCAGCATCCTCCATCCAGGCCCAGTCGCCAAGGATGAGGGTCAGGACCTCTCCCTTGCTTCCAGACATGGTGGGGCCAATCCAGGGTTCACAAATGCTCTGGAGCACCCTTCTCCAAGCAGGGGAGGTTTAAAAAGGTAGAGGGGCCATCTGTGCCCTGAGCTATGGGGTTTCACAACAGCCCCTGGGGTTTACAAGAGGCAGTGGCCAGGGCACAGTTCACAGTGGCATTGGCCACCCTTCCAGTAAATGTCCAACCAGCTGAAGTGCCGTGTTCCTCTCCGGGCCAGGTCCACAGGCCACTCCTCGCTGTGCTGGCTGCTCTCTTGCTCAGGTCAGCAGGGCTAGAGCAGGGCCAGCAGCAGACAGGACATACGGAGCCCAACCATTTAGCAAGTGTGCAGGGGAAACGCAGATGCCCTTTGTCACCTGGAGTGAGTCCCCAGGGAGCTCACACTTGTCATCAGAGCAGAGCCTGGCTTTTAGCTCGGCAGTGCAGCTTGGCCGTTAGGACACACAACATCCAAGGGGCTAAGTGGGCCAGGCTCCCTCCAGTCCCATTATCTAACTGCACTCAGGCTTCCCTAAATATTGCTGAAGGCAGAGATAAGATAAGTAGCCATTTCCAGAACACATCAAAACTTCTGTGATGCGAGTGCTTTTTGGGAAATCACACTGGTTTCTGAGCACCCGCCATCCAGCCTTGACCGAGCTGGAGGGATGTCCACAGAAAAGGGAAAAATCAGTCATGCAGGTTTTGCTTGAACAGAGGAGTTTGTCCATTAATCTGCAAAACGTGCTTGCAGTCACGTGGAAAAGGAGCCTTGCAAGGAAGAATGATTGTGAAATATGGAGAAGTGCTCTTCTGAACTTAAACACACCCCGAATCTCTTGCCCCGAGTCTCCTGTAGTAATAAACGACTAGTACAAGGAACATAATATGACTGTGAAAAATTAGTATGCTTAAAAAATTTCAAGCAATCCAAAGTATCCTTGAAGTGTCATATATTTTACAGTTTAAGTATACATTTGTGTCTCTTTGTCTTTCTCTTCAAAGGCTTTCACTGGCGAGTTGCCTGGGGAAAAGGGAAGGATGGTCTAGTCTATCCCAAACTGCATGCATTTCTTTCTTCCAGAGCAAGCTAACAAAGACACTAATGAGCACAGCCCATAACAAACATATATTCCTTTGCAAGGATGCTCTGCTTAGAGCTGTGACAGGGAAGGAGCAGCGGCTGTTTCTGCATAATTACTCAATGGCATTTGTTGTTTAGCTGCTATTCCTCCAAACTGATGCTCTGCAAACAGAAAGCAGATAACAATAACCACTTCCATGTGTTTTGAAAGCTTTTCTCCTTCAGCTGACACTAAAAAAAACCGCATCTGAGTTCTTTCTCCACCATTTTCACCCCAGTGACACAAGCACAACTTATAAACAGCAAAGGTCGAAGGGAACAGGGATCCCAGCAGACAGTCAGGCTAACGCAGTGTGAGTGTTGGGTTCAACACAAATGATGCCACATCTGCTGGACAGCAATTCAAGCTTAGTCCAAGTCAGGATCTGATCTCAGGGTCAGCTGGAAACGCATTAGGTGAATTTAATTGCACCCAGGTGCAGACACCAGCTTGCTCTGACCTGGCACAAGAACCAGGCAAACTTTCACATGGTTCAAATAAGGGATTACATTGGTGAAAATAAGCTGGAGAAAAAATACAGGGCTGGGGGGGGAAGGGTAAGAAATTATAAAGACTTCAGTAAATAAAATGTCTATTATTTGTTTAAACATGTCAGTCGCTATGTTGGAGGCTGGCAACAGGCCAGCGCAGCAGACTTTGAAGTCAATGTCCTGCGATGGATTGCTGAACTGGAGGACAGAGAGCAGTCTGACTTTCCTGGGGCAGTCTGGCTCAGCAGGGCTTTAGCACTTAACCCCAGCAGCCCAGCAGGCTTGGCAGACAGGGACTGTGGGGACAGCCAGCATGCCTCTGCCCTGAGCAGAACAGCCCCATCTGGGTCATTCCTGACAGATGTGTGACCACCGACAGACACCAACCCCAGCACCCTCTCTGGGGCTCTCTAACCTGTGCTGTTAGCAAATGTCCCCTGATGCCCAACCCGAGCTTGTCTGTTGCAGTTTAAACCCGTCACTTTCTCTCCTACCTACATGCACATGTAGAACTGTTTATCTTTTTCCTTGTAGCAGTTTTTAAAAGTATTTTGCATCCTGTTTCCCTGTAGCCATCTCACCTCCAGACTTACCACCCTCCTCTCCCTTCAGCCTGTCCTCACTGATCCCTTTCTGGCTCAGTAATGATTTCTGTAGCTGCTCTGGACCCTTCCCATGGACCCTTTCAGATGTAGGGCACAGGACAGACCTTGCTGTTCCCAGGGTCCATCTGACATTCTTCACTGTGTCTCCTAGAAAGCTGCTCTGGGGATGTGGTTCAGTTGCTGATCACGAGATTCTCCAGAGCCTTTTACATTTTTTTCTTTGTTTATGCCGTAACTAATTTCTGCCTAAGGCCACAGTCCAGTGACCACTGCAGAAGCATCTCTGGCAGATTAAGTCTTCATCCAACCCGGTGCTTAATCAGCTGGCTTAGCCGTGGCTGTGACCTGAATGCAGTCCTGTCCAAATGTCCTTCAAATTGTACCAAAAGTACTCCAGGTCATTTCTTCAATTACTGCGAATCTTATTGCATTGTAATCTGTTAGCCTTGAATGATTCAGATTTAAAGACTATGTCTTCTATCACCCAAGGACTTAATGAATATATTGACTGGTAGGAAAAATTGCTGTGTAACACAATTTGATATATTCTTCTGTTTAGACTGTGAGACATTCCTAATTCCTCTGCTGACCCACAGCTATGCTCTTTTTTTATGTTAGTCTTATCCAGACCGAATTTCTCTGGCTTGCATATGAGAAAGCCATGTGAGATAATGTCAAAACATGCTTAAATTCAAGCTACATGACATGCATTGTTTATTCCTGTAACAGAAATCTGTCATCTCTGCATAGAAGGAAATTAGGCTGGTGTGATGTGGTTTGTTCTTGATGAATCCATCCTGGCTTTTAGTCAACTCCTTGCTATCTTCAAAATCCATCTATATAGATTGTTTGATTACTTGGTCCAATATCTTCCTGACTGGTTTATAATTTCCTGGTTTTTTCTCTCCATCTCTTTTAAAGCAAGAAGTAACGCTCTCCCTTGCCCAGTTTCCTGGAGCCCCACAGATAGCTGCTATTACTCTAGCCTTGTGTATCTCAAACTGTTTGGGAACATTTAACTCATCTGAGTATTCTCCAACCTGTTCTCCAACCTGATAACTGGAGCTTTTTCTCTTTTGTTGTGATGGTTCTTGGCTTAGTCATCTGATTGATAATAGCCATTTATCTTTTTAGGGAAGATGGTTTGAAAATGCATTAAATCCCGTAGCCATCTCAGCAGCATCCACAATTTTATTTCTCCTGTTTATGGAACACAGACAGCACTTTCCATTGCCTTCTCCTGGCTACAGAAGGGCTTATAAAACCTTTTTCTCATGATCCTGTACATTTTGTACTGTGGGTTTTCCAGTTTTGTTACAGCTGCTTGTGGTATTCTTTTGTATTTATCCTTAAGACTTCAAGCTCTTTGAAATGTACATTTTTTGTACTATCTTGCATCTCAGCTCAGCAAACAACTAATAATTTGTCCAAGCCATGCTCTAGCATTTCTCCACCAGGGCATAAGCATTTATTTGTATTCTTGAGGGCAGCTGCCCTCAACTCTGACTTTCTTGGCCCTAATGGAAGGTGTTACTGTACCTCTGCATGCCTTTCTGCTCCTAAAGCCATGAGGAAGTTGGTACAAGGCTCCAGGACCATGTTCATCACAAGCTCAGATGGAGTGGATTTTCCCAACCCTACGTCATAACTGGGCTGAGGAACCGCAGAGGAAAGGAGCTGCAGGACTGCAGGAAGGCTGCCCGGGGTAGACAGCCTGAGTATCTTCATTACTTGCTCGGCCCAAAGTGCCAGGCTTCCCACAGAAGCCATTGCTGACTGTACACAGTGACACAGTGTAGAGCAGATCCAACTCTCCCAGTGAATAGGCCTCATCCTTCCCATAAATCTCATAATACTTCAGGCATCAGAATTCCAAGGGAAATTGGAATTGACACAGCATAGGAGCAGGGATAGTGAACCGTCAGCAGCTCTATGTACATTGCCCCCTTTTTGAAGAACTTCTTACCAAAAACAAACCAGTGTCTGAGTGAAAAAAAAAAAAAAGAAAAAGTCAAATTTAGGAGCTCACTCAACACAGCTTGTAATAAATCCAAAAGAACCATGGGATGGCACAGGGGCAGACACTCTCTGTACCTTATTGCTGCTCTAGCCAGGTAACACTCTGCATTTGTGTTCTGCAGACTGAAGATTATCTCAAGCACAAGATCAGAAGCAGGCCTGAGCGATCAGACCTGGTCAATATGCACATTTTACAAGGTAAGACTGCTGGAGCTTCTCCCACATACTCCTTGTGTCTCCTGCCTTGTGACCCACGTCTCTCCTGCCCCGCTTGCATTCCCTTCAGGACTCTCATCACGATTAACTTTTCCCCAGCTGCTCATGAGAAGCAGATTCTAATGGGACACATGTTGTACGGAATTCAGTCCAGACCTGGTCTTCAGGAGGCAGGACACACATTTCTTCTGTGACAGAAGAAAACCCAAGGCTATCTAATCTTTGTCCCACCTCTGGCAGGGACCAGTATAAGATGCTCTAGAGGACAGTGGGGCATAGAACAGCTCCCAGAAAGGACTGTTAGACAGAATTGCTGAGGTCTGATCCTTGTGAAAAGCACATCTGGGGCATTTGTTGTCCAGGGCACTGAAATCCCTGTAGCAAGTGATTGCAATACCCCCCTAAAGCTGGACATCTTTTGTTTTGCCTTATTTCTGGATATTTTATGTGACAATCCATGGCGATGCAGTCAATGACCTAAGCACATCCATATGAAAAAGGCGAGCCCTGCTCTCAGCCTGTGAACCACAGCAGCTCTCACCTCTCCCATCCCAGTGTCCCCTCCCAGCCAACGAGCTGGCACGGCTCTGCTGCATCCCATCACAGACAGCAGAACACTGCAGCGTCCCTCGTAATCTCCAGAGATAACAAGCTCCTTAGAGACAGGGAGGATGTGCAGCCTCTCTCCTCCAGTTCTATCAGTCCCCCGGAAGAAGCAGACCGCTCTCTGGCAACTGTAAATGCTGGCCTCTGCTCTCAGCATGGATGAAGTCTATCTTTCTCTTTCCTCTGCACGCAGGAGGGCTGAGCCAGCGGCCCATGCCAGATCAGTGCCACTGCTTTGCTTTTCCCTTGGGTCTCTATCCCTAAAATAAGCCAGCACCACTGCCTATTTAACAGGTGGAAAGTGTGTTCCCCTTAGGTTAAATAAGAGAAGCAATATGGACTGGCATTGGGGCCTGGGAGCTGTAAACTAGATGTGGAGGCAGCTGCACTCCCCAGTCATGGAGAGAGCCAGTGAGACACAGCTGGAGGAGCGGTGCAGCAGAGGCTGCCTGGCTGTGCGTTGAGCAGGACGGCTGTGCTGCCCGACACACACCTCCCAGCCAGAGCCCCGCTCACACCTCTGCCTGATGTGCTCTGCAGTTCATGGAGGTGTGCCTGGGCTTATCATGGATTTACATGTCCATTTGGTTCATAACAAGTCCCAGAGATGACTGAAATTGGCTGAAATTGGCCAGTGAGACACCTTCTATCGTCTAATTAACTTCCAAGCACACCTGTTACTGTGCACGCTGAAGAACTCACGTGTGTTCAGTGCCCTGTACAGCCTGAGGCCAGCAGTGACGCTGGATCAGCTCTTCTGACATCCTGCAGAGCATTTTTCCCTGGTATCAAGCCCTGTAGCTTGTATTGCCTACACCATCTCTTCTAGAAGAGTGTCCAGTCTTTGAAGATAGCACAACCCAGATGCAATCCTTCTTACTTCAGACCTCCAAGAGTATAGGCATGGTCTAGTTTAGGATCCTGTTCCTTCACTACTCGTGCCTGTGCCACCAGAGAAGCCAGATCACCTTTGTTCAGGAAATCACCGCTTTCTCTCGTCTTTTATCACCACTCAGTAATTGGGAACTTCTCAGCTGAGTTCGGTAGGGCTGTAGCTTCCAGATCTCACTGCCTTTGTTATGGTCATCTCCACCACCTTGTTTTTTCCCTGAAGGCCTGGAGCACTGCAGTCATGCCACTTTCAAATGTCCACTCTCAGACAGCTTTTGATCTTCCAGTGTAAGGCATTTACTCCAGTTGTCAAACACTGTTAATGGTTCTTTTCGCCAGCTGTTCCCCAGAAGTAGGGAATACAAGCACCAGTGGGCTCCGGGCAGGCGGGAGCTGGAGTCCACTTTGGCCTTTATGTTAGTCAGAGTTTGTTAATGAAGTTTCAATTGCAGATCATTCCTGGGCCTTGGAGAGGATGCTCCAGCTTGCGTTTGCAAGCCCAGGCTGGTAAACAGAGGCTCCTCCTTGGGGATGGAGAGGCTCGACCTAAGGCTCAGAGGAGAACCCATGTCCCAGACTCCAACAGCCCCATCTAATCCAGCACCCTGCCTCCCAGCCTCAGAGCAGCTCCTGCTGTGCAAAGCCATGCTTAGGTTTTGGCCACAGCCCAGAAGGGCTGGGGTAAAGGGGGAGCACATTCTCGCCGAGCTGTGCTTACAGATGCCCCGGGTCATCAACTGACACCTTCCATTTGGCCTTTTAGACTCAGCTGCAGAGGGGTCCATTCAGTCAACTCAAATGAAGCTGAAAAGAGCCCGACTGGCAGATGATCTCAATGAAAAGATTGCTCTCAGGCCGGGTCCTTTGGAGCTGGTGGAGAAGAATATTATTCCTGTCGACTCAGCTGTGAAAGAGGCCATAAAAGGTAGTGGAAGTGAAGGTGCATGTTGTGTTGTGTGCGTGGCACGGGGCAGGGGCTGGTGAGACTACGCGGATGCACTGCAGCAACTGCAGGAAGTGACCAACCTGGAGTTAAGAGCTGCATTTATTGCTTAAATGTTATTATTTTCACAGTAAGCAGCCCAGTCCAGCACAGCCTATGCTTTCTTATCCAGGCCTATGAAAAGAGAGCTCTTACAGCAATGAATATAGCAACATGCCTATTGTTCAGCCATGTCTCCTCAGAAAGAACCTCCCTTCTTAAACCCCTTCCATCCTCATGGCTTTGAGCGCATAAATGATACTGCTGGAGACAGGACGTTCCTTCCTCCCTCACATGGGTGAGGACCTGGGTGCACACGTGTGGCTGTGAGGCCAGCCTGGATTCTTCCACCTGTGCTTTGAACAAGCTTTTACATCCCAGTAGGCAGAGGTGAAATGGCCCCAGTTCAGACAGGCTCCTTTTTTCCCACTGATGCTAGTGGCATGCACAGCCCACCAGAGCAGGATGCTGCATGGCTGGGCAAGGGAAATCATCGCTGGGGTGCTCTGCTGCTGGGGAACACAAGGAGCAGCCTGCACCCCAGAGCAGGGTACACTCCTGGAAACCAGCACCCAGCGCATGGCTTATGCCTAAGCTTGGTTTTCCTCCGTCGCCTACCCCCAGCTGGAGGAGGGAGGCAGAATCATCTGCAATTATTTCCCCTGTGCAGGAAGGTTAGGATGGGAGTTGATACAAAGCAAAAAGGTGACTCAGATTTTGACTCGGGCCCCAGTGGCAGGACAGGGAGGTCCAAAAGAAGAGAAAGGAGCAGGAAAGACAGCAGGGCCCTGCAGTGCCAGGACAGCAGCCTGTATTTTTGAAGCCTGGGGCCATCTCTGCATGTCCAAATTGGTCCTTGGGTCTCAAGTGAGGCCCAGAGAGGTGCTCTACTCCCTGGGAACCCCTTCTTCTTGTTACTTCTGGTTCCTGAATTCATGGGATTATTTCCACTGGCATAATCCCATGTTAAGTGCCTGTTCTGGGGCTCAGAGCAAACCGGGGACAGCGGCAGGGCTCTGGAATGGTGTGAGGGGAGTCTTTGAATGACAGGAGTGATGCCGAAAATGGGAATTGAAACAGGAAACACTTTGACTTTTGTTTCATCTCAGAAAACAGCGTAAATGACATTAAATATTCCAGGCTCTGTCCTGCCCTGCAATTGTTCCTGCTCTTGGTTTTCCCGCTCTGAAGTGCATGCAGTGCTTCTACAGTGGCTTCTCCAGGCTGATCCTTGAGCTGCTCCATTTCCAGCCTTTCACAGCTCTTTCCTTTGAAGGTGAAATATTCCAGGACTCTGCCTGAAGAGGAATTTTTAAGGAGAGTTCAAGTAAAATCTCCCCAGACCACTTATCGAAGGAGAGAAGAGCAGAAAAAAAAAAAAAAGTTTAAAAAAAATCCCCCTTTATAAACATTCAACGTAGTTTGAGCATGATTTTATCCATTGGAGCTGAGGCTTGGAGGCTGGGCAAGTGTGCTTGAAGTCTGAGCAGCATTTCTCTCCAACTGCCTTGTCAGGAGCTTGTGGTAAACAGAGATTTATGGGACAAAATTGTTAAAAACAAAAAGCTTGGCTTAAGATGATTTGCATAATTTTAAATGTCTCCCTTTCTCAATGCCCTTCTATCACATTGATGGGGAAAAAATGTGTCCAGTAAGCCAGTTTTATCCCATTTCGGGTGAAACACACAGCACATTAGGGTCAAACATGAACTTACTTGGTACTGTTTGGTGCCATGAGAAGGAGGTGATGCACCTACACCGGGAACACAAACCCAGCCCTCAGGTTTCTGCAGAAGGAAACCCCAGACTGAATGATCCTCAAGCTGATTTTCGGAGTCACAGGCACCCTGTGGTGCTTACGGTTTGGGGCAAAGGGCTGAACACAGAGCAGAGATGAGCACTGGCACTTCTGAACATTAAGCCTTTTGTTATTGCAATACCAGAAAGATGACAGGGTTTAAAATCATTTTACTTTAACCTTGGAATCTCAACTGTTTATACAGTGGAAAATTTAGCTGACATGTTCCTCTAATCACCTCTGGCAGGGTGAGCAGAAAGTGCCAGACCCCAACTGAAAGCCCTAACGTCCCAGTGACAAGAGGCCGCCAGTGCCCTACATAGCTGAGCAGTGATATAAGAACCCTTTTTTACCAGGTCCTTGTCATCACTTTGTCCAATACGCTTGAGAGGACAATACCCAGTGCATTAGAAACAGCCCTGAGCAAACACCATTCTGCCTGAGATTACAGCAGAGACACGGGATCGCGAAAAAACACAGTCAGCCCTGGGCTGGGTGAGAGCAGGACAGATAAGGGCAGCATTCCCTATCCAGCACAGGGCCCCGGTATCAAGCAGCAGGATGCGGCACATTCCTCTCGTGCTCTGGGCTGCCGCTGTGTCCTGAAGGTCCCTTGGGCTCCTGGCTTTGGCACCATTTCTCAACACGTGCTTACTAAATGCCAGCCCAGCAGGAGTCTTGCAGACCCATAAGTCTTGCTTGGTGTTGTTTCTCCCAAGAGAGGATGCCCACGCTTGTCCACAGGCATGGGGAGCATCTCCCACCCGGCCCAGGGCTCTGACCACGAAGCGTTTAGCTCCTCAGGGAAGACCCAGTGTGGGTGCTGCCTCTGCTGGAGAGGGGACAAGGCCCTGCTTCCAGGGACACAGGAGGAGCCCCGGGGAACGGGGAGGAGAGACTCTCCACACAGGGCTGGGCAGCAGGCGGTTGCCCACACAGGGCTGGGCAGCAACTCAGGGCGTGGAGCCAGGGCTGCCTGCTCCTTCACCCACCCTGGCACCGCCAGCCAGAGCAGGGAGAGATAACCCTTATCTCTCAGATAGGGGGGGGGATCAGCGCAGCAGGGTGTGTGTCACTGAGAAGGTGCATATTGCTGGACCAGCAGCAGGGACAGGTGGAAGCTTGTCCCTGGGCCCTTCCTATTTCCCCATTTGTCACCTCGCTATCGGCGTGCCAAGCTGCCTGACAAATGCCAGATGTGAGCACCAGGAGATTACGAGTGTGGCCGCGCTGCTCCTTCCTCTACCCCCACCTGCAGCCTTCTTCAGGCTCACATGAGACCTTTCTTTTTCAGCACTTTATTTATCAGCAAAAGCCAGGGGTCAAGAGCTCTTGCCCATCTGACTGGGAGATAGTGTGCTGGGAGCTGTGTGGGGGGAGAAGTGATGTCTGGGGCAGTCAGGAGGCAGTGGCAGTGCTTTGAAGCAAGTTGTGCGGGTGAAGCTTGTGGACAGAGACAGGACCCAGAATCCTGTGTTCAGCTGCAGCTGGGTCCACGCGTGTTTGCTCTTGTGCCATGAACAGATGGGTCACCCTCTGGGTGGATTTCAACCTCAGTTCTTCTGCCAAGGACAGGGTCCTGTGCTCAGCTGATGGGGAGGGTGGCTCTGACACCCCTCTCCCCATCTCAGGTGGAGTAGGATGGCAGAACCCCTCATGCCCCAGCCCCACCTGCCTGCAAAAAGCTTCCTGCCCTCGGTGGGCCAGGCTCCTCGGCGGTCTTGTCCTGAGCAACATGGCCCATGGCAGATGCCACCTTCTCTCCACCAGCACCGGCTGCAGGGGCACACCCAGGAGCTGCCCCTGCACATGGCTGTGGTGGCAGGAGGTGTCTGAGCTCTCACCACAGCCGCCCCCCGCGTCCAGGTCCAGCGGAGGTGGGCGCAGGCAGGGAGGTGTCCCTCAGGGCTCACCCCGTCCCTCCCGCCGCCGCCTTCGTCCCCTTTCAGCAGGGCCGGGCCCTGACCGCTGCCCCGTCTCCCCCGGCAGGCAGCCAGGTCAGCTTCCCCAAGCCGTCCGACGCCTTCGCCTTCGAGGAGGACAGCAGCAATGACGGGCTGTCTCCAGAGCAGGCCAGGAGCGAGGACTCCCCGGGCTGCACCGAGTCGGCCGCCGGCACCAAGGCCCCAGAGCCCGCCCCCGCCGCGCCCGCCGGGCCGCCACAGGTAGGGCCGGGGGACCCGNACTGAGGAGACAGGGGGACTGGAAGGCAGCTGGGATGGACTGAGGAGACAGGGGGACTGGAAGGCAGCTGGGATGGACTGAGGAGACAGGGGGACTGGAAGGCAGCTGGGATGGACTGAGGAGACAGGGGGACTGGAAGGCAGCTGGGATGGACTGAGGAGACAGGGGGACTGGAAGGCAGCTGGGATGGACTGAGGAGACAGGGGGACTGGAAGGCAGCTGGGATGGACTGAGGAGACAGGGGGACTGGAAGGCAGCTGGGATGGACTGAGGAGACAGGGGGACTGGAAGGCAGCTGGGATGGACTGAGGAGACAGGGGGACTGGAAGGTGACTAGGATAGCCTGGGAGAATGGGGGGGATAGTGGGCTGGAATAGACCTGGAGGGCTGGGATCAACTGAGGGGGCTGGGATGGTCTGGGGACACCATGGGGCAGGGGCAAAGGGGCCAGCAGGTGCCCCTTGTGGGCAGAGGCCATGGGGGTGCCCTGGTACCGGCCCCACAGCCCCTCTCCCACCACACGGCTCACCTCTCCCTTGCAGGATCATCCCCACGGCACCGAGGGCCATGCACCGGACCCGGCTGCGGGGCAGGGCAGCCAGTGCAACAGCCCCAAGCAGGCAGCGGGGCAGGAGAGCCCATCCCTCCCGGTGACCTCCACCGTGAAGGTAATGACCATGCCCCCAGGTTCCCCGGCAGAGGGAACAAGCCCAGGGCACCTGGCTGCCTCCAAGCCTGAAGTGCCCGGATGCTGCACCCCACATGTGTGGGAGGTCTGGGAGTTTGGCCTTAAGGCTTGGAATAGTGCAGGGAGACAAACATTGTAATAAAAAACTGCAATTTGACTCATAATGGTATAAGGTATAGTATTGTACCCCGTGAGAGGTGATTGCTCATGTCCCACACTGGAAATGACCCCTGGGGCTAGGAGCAGAAGGAGATACAAGGCAACACTGAAATACCTTTGAGGCAAGAAGGGTCATTCTCCATCTCATGTGCTCCCAAGGACAACTGAGATGAGATGTGGCTCTGAGGGTGTTGCCCGCTTGTAGGCTCAGCAGCTCTTGGAGTTGGAGTGTCAGGGTGCCAGCAGGAGCTTCCCTTTCTCTGTCCTAGGCCTCTGAGTTCTCACAGGGGTGGCAGGAGCTCTTCTCTTAGCTAATTCCTTTCTTTCGTGGACCAACAGTCCAAATCATCCAGTGACAGCAAGAACCGTCACAAAAAGCCCAAGGACACGAAGCCCAAGGTGAAGAAGCTGAAGTATCACCAGTACATCCCTCCAGACCAGAAGGCAGAGAAGTCTCCTCCACCCATGGACTCCGCATATGCCAGACTCCTCCAGCAGCAGCAGCTCTTTCTGCAGCTCCAGATCCTCAGCCAGCAGCAGCAGCAGCAGCAGCAGCAGCAGCAGCACTTCAGCTTCCCAGGGATGCACCAAGGCCAGCTAAAGTGAGTGGTAACGTGCTAATAGCAGGGTTTAGCCCTGTCTCCCTCCAAACTTTCCCCTCCCATACCCATTTGTACAAGGCGGGTGGATGCATGCAAGTGAAACATAAAAGCTCAGGAACATAGTACAGTCTTCTGCAAAGCTGCTGCAGCTTTGTGCACTGGCTGGGGCACCTGTGACCTGTTGATGGGTCACAGGCAATCTCTTTACAGTCCAGTCTAGTTTTCCTTGGGGTCCTTCACATCTCATACAGGAGATAGCAGCCCCAGGGAGGCAGAGAGGTGGTACGTTGGGCACAGAGACCCCAGAAGGGCAGAGAATTAACCCCAAGTCTCCTTTGTTATTTCAGGCAATCAAATGAGCAAATGGTCAAAAGTTCAAATTCCTCATCAACTTCTGTCAGCAACACCCCTCTTTCTCCTGTGAAAACCACCTTTTCAGGCCAAACTTGTGTCTCATCTATCAAGCCAGGCCCTCTGCCATCTAACCTGGATGATCTCAAAGTGAGTGCAAACTTTGTCACCACAGGAGCAGAATCTTACAGCCTGAATGTGCTTTGCTACCCCTGAAGCGTGCAGTGTAGTGCCACAGGCTGAGCTGGCTGCGAGTGACCGTGTGTGATCAGCAAACCAGAACCACTGTGCTGTGAGAAAACCCAGGAGTCCATGGCACTGGGTCAGGAGTTGGTTACCATGAGGGTAACTGGAAACATGGGTTTGCTGCTCTGCAGGTGGCACATGTTCCAGGGCATGTATCAGTAACCCTTCAGTGTAACTTGAGATAGCTGGAGGCCAGGCCATCAGATTGAGGAGTAAAGGATGACGTGCTGCTGCTCCTGCAGCTCATGGCTCCGTACCTTCTGTGTTTTTATGGTAGACTTCATGGATGCTGCTAGCAAAGCAGCCAGAAACTTGGAGGTCAGCACAGCCTCCACTTAGTGACCCAACTTCTCAGTGGCCATT
Source organism: Arenaria interpres (assembly GCA_013399435.1). NCBI lineage: Eukaryota > Metazoa > Chordata > Aves > Charadriiformes > Scolopacidae > Arenaria > Arenaria interpres. Next base: position 38,216 of record VXAK01016994.1, on the reverse strand, counting down.
GCAGCCAGGCCAGCACAGCTTTCTGCACAGGCAGGTGTCTCCTGGAGTCTACAGCTACGAGCACTGCTTTGAGCAGGATCTAAATCTCTGTAGGCAAGACGGGGCATAGGAGAAAATCACTCAACATCAATGGTTCTTTTATACTTTGCTAATGGAGCCTCATCCATGGGGAAGGCCAAGTCTTTTTTCAGAGAGCCCTGGGGGCAATACTTGTTATTAGAGAAAGAAGTAAGGTGAGGTAGAAATAACTTGAGTTTGGCCATAGCAATGCCCCAGCTCGGATGCCTGAACTATGTGCAGATGCTTGGACATGGAGTCTCTAGCTCCAAGGTATGTGGTCAAGTTCTCTGAGCTAGAGGATGCCATCAGCTAGTTCCCGGTCTGTGTGAAAGTCCTCTGCTCATGTGGAAACCTTGTGTTAGGAAGGGAATCTTGAGATACCTTCATGGCCCAAGGACCATTGCTGGTTCATGAAGTGCAGTCACGGTTCCTGGAGGAAGGAAGGTTTTCCTGTTAGGAAAGGTCGAGGTCCTGCAGGATGTGCAGTGGTCAGGGCTGTGCATGGAGACCCTGGTGACTGCAGGTGAGACAATGAGCACCTGGGGGAGTAGACCTTCAAAGCAGGAAGCTGGGAGCCTGTGATCTGAGACTGCTTGCTAGAAATGTTGGATTTCTAAAGGGCTCATCTACCATTGGGACTGATCATTGGTGACTTTCCTTCCAGGTGTCAGAACTGAGACAGCAGCTCCGAATACGAGGCCTGCCAGTGTCAGGTACCAAAACAGCACTGATGGAACGGCTGCGGCCCTTCCAGGAGTGCAGCAGCAACGCGGTGCCAAACTTCAGTGAGATCACCACTGTCACCTTCCCAGTCACTCCAACAAGCACACTGTCGAGTTACCAGTCACAGTCCTCCACCAGCATGTTATCAAATGGCTTCTACCACTTTGGCAGCACCAGCTCCACCCCACCCATCTCTCCAGCCTCCTCCGACCTCTCTGTGAGCGGTTCCTTGCCAGACACATTCAATGACGGGCCCATGTCTTCTCCACAGTTTGGTCTCCAGCCATCTCCTGTTCATGGCAGTGCCGAAGAAAGTCTCATGGGCAGCATGAATGGAGGGAGCATCCAGCTGGAGCTGGAAGGGATTGACACAGAGAAAGACAAGATGCTGGTGGAGAAACAGAAGGTCATCAATGAACTGACATGGAAGCTGCAGCAAGAGCAGAGGCAGGTGGAAGAGCTACGGATGCAGCTCCAGAAGCGAAAGAGAAGCAATGGCCTTGAGGAGAAGCATCAGCCTGCTCAGCATTTCTTTGGTGTCCCCATCAAGCAAGAAAATGTGGTGTCCAGCTGTCCATTTGCATCCAAACAAACTGCCTTGAAAGGCCAAGCCAGCAGCTCGGATAAGTTAAGTAACTGTGGGGTGCCGCAGCTGCCTCACATTGTAAATAGCCACTGCTTGGAGCCTGCAGGGCAAAGCACCATCCCCTCCTCAACATTCCTGAGCCCACAGTGCTCCCCCCAGCACTCTCCACTCGGAGCTGCAAAGAGCCCCCAGCACATCAGCCTGCCACCGTCCCCCAACAGCCACTATCTCCTCTCGGTGTCTCCAGGCTCGCAGGCAGAAGGGCGCAGCGGGTCCCCCCAGACCAACAATTGCCTTCGCACAGCATCGGTAAGTAGAGAGCACCCCCAACGGCATGGTAGTGGTTAATGCGCTGGTGTCTATGGGCAATCAGTCAAACATCCCTGTTTGAGTCCTTTCCTATTGGACTGGGACTGCTGGCACCCAGGGTGGGTACCCAGGGGGCCGCAGCAGCAGGTGAGCTGCCTGAAAAGGCAGAGAATAGCCCAGGTGGACAACGGGTTAGAAGCTGATGGCACCTCAGGGTCCTTTGCAAGGCATCTCCTGAGGTTCCCTGCTGCTGTCACATCTAATTGCTTTGGGGGTGACAGCAGCGCTCCCATGCCTCATGGAGCTCTGGCACAGCTCCTTCTGCCCTGGGGGAGCCCTGGCACCACTCCCATCTTCCCCAGAGGACCCCAGCACAGCTTGCTCTGCTCCTGGGTGAGCACTGGCAAAGATCCCATATCCTGGGAGAGCCCTGGTACAGCATCCTGTGCCATGTGGAGGCCTGGCACAGCTCCCTCTGCCCTGGGGAGACCTAGCCCAGCTCCATCTGCCCCTGGTTAAGCACTGGCACAGCTCCCTCTGCCCTGGGGAGACCTAGCCCAGCTCCATCTGCCCCTGGTTAAGCACTGGCACAGCTCCCTCTGCCCTGGATGAGCATTGGCACAGCTTCTGCCCTAAAGAAGCCCTAACTTGGCTGCCTCTCCCCTCAGGGGGAGGCCTTGGCACAGCTTTCTGTGCCCCTGGGGGAGAATTGGGCACAGCTTCCCCTGCCCAATTGAGCCCTGGCCCAGCTCCCACCACCATAGGGTAGCCCTGGCACAGATCCCTCTGCCCCATGGAGCCCTGGCAAAGCTCTGTCCACAGCAGGGAAGCACCAGCACAGATCCCTCAGCCCCTTGGAGAGCCCTGGCACAGCTTCCTACACCCCTGGGAGAGTCCCGCTGCAGTGTGGCAGGGCTTTTCATCTTCCGGTACCTAAAGGGGTGACAGGAAAGCTGGGGAGGGACTCTTGATCAGGGAGTGGCGTGATGCGATAAGGGGTAATGGTTTAAACTGAAAGATAGGAGGTTTAGATTAGATATTAGAAAGAAATTTTTCACTGTGAGGGTGGTGAGACCCTGGCCCAGGTTGCCCAGAGAAGCTGTGGCTGCCCCATCCCTGGAGGGGTCCCAGGCCAGGTCAGAGGGGGCTTGGAGCAACCTGGTCTGGTGGGAGGTGTCCCTGGCCAGGGCAGCGGGTGGCACTGGATGGGCTTTAAGGTCTCTTCCAACACAACCAGTTCTATGATTCTAAGATCTTGCTGCGCCACTGCGGCTTCTAGAAGTGTGTGGGGGATTTTGACCACCGGGTTGAAGGAGGGCAGTTACCCCAGTCATATGGCAAGTCTTTTCTTGGGAAGAAAGAGCAGGGCTTGCAACTGGGGTCTGCAATAAGATAGAGCTTGTGCCTCCCCACCAGGAAACAGGCACAGCAGAGCGTTGTCTCTTCAACATCCACCTCTCCTCACTCACTGTCTGGAGAGGTACAAAAGCTTGGAGAGGGCAGATGCTGCCAACACACAAAACCAGCACAAGGTGCTGCTGATCACAGCCCAAATTCATCCCAGCACCCTCCCAGTGCTTCCCAGGCAGCAGCAACACCGACCATACAGTCCATAAAACACAGACAGTGGTGCAGGGCATGCACTCCGCATTCAGGGATAATGTACCACAAGTGCTCGCTGAGCACACAACAGCTGCACAGCAGAGCAACAGCCACTGTCAAACACCCAGCACTCAAGCAGGGCAGCTCACAAATCATAGAATCATAAAATTGTCTCAGTTTGAAGGGACCTTTCAGATCATCAAGTCCAACCATCAACCTAACACTGACAAAACCACCACTAACCCATGTCCCTCAGCACCACATCTGCCCAGCTTTTAAATACCTCCAGGGATGGTGACTCTGCCACNAAGACTTGTGCTCCAGACCCCTCACCAGCTCTGTTGCCCTTTTCTGGACATGCTCCAGCCCCTCAATGTCTTTCTTGGTATGAGGGGCCCAGAACTGGACACAGCACTCGAGGTAGGCCCTGACCAGTGCCCAGTACAGGGGGACAGTCACTGCCCCAGTCCTGCTGGTCACACTATTGCTAATAAAGGCCACCTGGGCACACTGCTGGCTCATATTTGGCCCCTGTCGACCAACACCCCCAGGTCCTTTTCTGCCAGGCAGCTCCATCCACTCTGACCCCAGCCTGGAGCGCCGCAAGAGGTTTCCTCCAAGACGAAATGTGATTTTCCACGTGGGAATCGCATTCCTGCAGTTAGCACACTGGGTGCAGTGGGAGCCGGGCAGTGGGGTGCAGTGCTGCGAGGTGGCAGAGGGTGGGACTCAGTGTTGTCTCTAAGCCATTCATAGAGCGGTGGGATAGGGGACATGTGCAGTTGGCACACAGCACTGCCAGTGAGATGGGCAACACGGACCCACTTAGTGTGAGAGGGGCAGAGGGACAGAGTGCTGCCAGTGGGACAGGCAGTGCTGTCGGAGGGAGGTAGGCAGTGGGGCTGGCTGCTGGGGTGAAATGGGAATGGGGAGCCGTGCTGTGGGTGAGCTGGGCAGTAGGGAGCAGTGCTGTGAGTGAAATGGGCAGTGGGGCAGAGAGCAGGGGATGCAATGGGTAGTAGGATGAGGCAGGTGACAGCACAGAGCTGTAGAGGTGAGCAGAGTGATGGGACAGAGCTGTGGGTACAACAGGCAGTGGGACACAGGCGATACTCCAAGAGAGGCAGTGGGGCTGGGGTTGCTCTGTGCGACTGGGCAGCAGTCAAACGTCAACATGGAGCAACGATACCTTGGGGGCATCTCCAGCTCCTTCTTCGCTGCCCAAGTGCGAGGGACAGACAGAGGAGAAGGCCCCATGGTGTCCTGCAGCTCATCCTGGCTGTGACACCACCCATCCTTGACATTGCTCTGCTGCCTGCAAGGGGCTCCCAGGGGACAGGGTCCTTCTTCAGTGACAGCTCCCTCTCTGTGCCCAGCATTGGAGTGCCTTCCTCCCAAGCCAGGGATACTGTTCCTCCCAGCTGCCCTCTACAGAAATGTGTCCAGGATGTGCACGGCCAGGCCGAGTGGCCCCAACACTTCTCCGAATCCACTTCTGGATCCAGTGCGCCTGCCAGGGCTGCGTCCATGCTGCATCCCCTGGTGCTGGCTCTCATGGGACAAGGCAGCTGCAGCCAGGTGGTGGGGAAGGGCTCAAGGGCCTAGAGGCAATGGGAACAGCATCTGGCAGGCCCTGGACTGTCAGGTGAGGTCCCTTCTGGAAGGGAGGACTGGCAGAGGCTGGCACTTATACGCAAATGTTTGGCACTGGCACAGGGAAGCCTAGGTGCTGATCTGGCAGTGGCTTTTCTGAGTGGTCTTCCCTGGGCTGGGGGCTGTGAGATGTCCCCGGGGAGGTGGTGATGGAGAGAGTCCCCTGCAGAGGGGCTGGCAGGCAGCTGGCAGTGCTGCATCACCAGCTGGCCGCAGCCAACTGCCAGCAAACCATTTCCCTCTGCCCCTTGCTCTGCACATTCATGGCTGTACCGAGCACCAGGGTGCTCTGTGGCATCATGCCCATGCTCCGGCAGCAGCCAAAGGCCAGCCTGGCCAGGGGTCTCAGAGCTGGGCTGACAGAGCTCTTTGACTTCCCTTTCTCCTGCCTGGTGGCCAGGAACTTCGAGCTGATTTGACCCACAAAATCATTAGTTTCCCTCGCACTACTCCGGCTCCAACATGGGTGAGAGGGCTGAGCCTCCCACCGTGCCTCTCTGTGCATTGACTCCGTTTCCATGTATCTCCCCCCCGCAGATGGCTACACAGGCAGGTCAAAAGTTTTCTATTCCATCCCCAAGTTTTTCTAAGTCAAGCCCAGCCCTCTCAGAGGGAAAGCAGCCTCCACCCTATGAGGATGCAGTAAAGCAGGTAACTGCATGATTTTTATTTTCTATAGGGCTAGTACTGCGCAGAGTGTTCTTTTGTGGTTACTGAAACTCATCTGCAGGAGTTACAAGCCATTTTGGGTGTCTCTCGGTAGAACAGCCCTGTTTTCATAAGGAATGGGCTTTTCTTGAAGAGTTATTTGCTGAAACGGCCACAAAGCAGTCAGACGCCACGCTGGATGGGATTGCATCTTCTGTGCTGATGAAAGGCACCCCTCCACCCTGGGGTCTTAGAATCATAGAATCATAGAATTGTCCAGGCCGGAAGGGACCTCCAAAGGTCATCTAGTCCGACCTCCCCGCAGTCAGCAGGGACACCCCCAACTAGACCAGGTTGCCCAGGGCCTCGTCGAGCCTCACCTTGAATATCTCCAGGGAAGGGGCCTCAACCACCTCCCTGGGCAACCTCCCAGTTGCTCCACCACCCTCAGAGTAAAGAACCTTCTCCTAATCTCCAATCTAAATCTGCTCCCCTCCAGCTTAAAGCCATTGCCCCTCGTCCTGTCACTGCGGGCCTTTGTAAACAGGCTCTCCCCAGCCTTCCTGTAGGCCCCCTTCAGGTACTGGAAGGCCGCTATTAGGTCTCCCTGGAGCCTCCTCTTCTTCAGGCTGAAGAGCCCCAGCTCCCTCAGCTGTGTGTCCTGACCCCACACAAATACCCCAGGGCTTGGGTGTACTCCTGTTTGGAGTGCTCATTGCTATGTGAGAAACAGACTCTTGAGCATTCCCACATCACCAGGAAACCTCATCTTCCTTCTTTATCCCGTGAGCAAAGTGCCCTGCTCCATGTCATCTGCTGCCTGTAGCATTACCCTGGAGTGACCTTCCCATGGCGGGGGATGTCTCCATCACCCACGAACCCCTTACTTCTTGTGAGATTCCATCAGCAGCCTCAGTGCTAGTTGTGATGGTGCCTTTAGGAAAACTGAGTGATGCTGTTGGCAGTGATAAAAATGGGCTTATGTTGGCTGACAGGAAGACATGTAGAAAGTACTTCCAGTCTCCAGTTGGGGAGAGGAGGATGACAATGCATTGCCCCCAAGGAGCTGCAGGGAGTGGAAGGAAGCACAATTCAGGGCAAGGTGCTGCGTCCAAAAAAAGTCAGTGTGTCCTGATGGCCCTGGGAAGACCACTCCCAGGTGGCCACTGAGCAGCGGGTCAGCGGCAGGGCGGGGGGAACCTGGCGCCATGCTCCCCAAATCCACTGTGCTCGTCCCAGGGCTCTGCAGTGCTCAGCTGAAAGCCGCTGCCAGCCCCATGTTGGAGTGGCATCTCTCCTGCATGGGAGAAAGCCACTTGTGGGTCTAGAGCCACCTACCTGGCTTGTGGCCGGAGGGACTCTCCTCCTAACGCCCTCTACTCTCCTCTTTGTCGTTTGCTGCAGCAGATGACACGAAGTCAGCAGATGGATGAGCTCCTGGACGTGCTGATTGAGAGTGGAGGTACGCACTGCTTCCCTGTTCCCCTCCAGGGTTTCCCCTCCATGCCAGCGTTGGTCTGTGGGGCTCAGTTCACTCTGTGCAGCCCAGCAGAGCTGCCTGAGTTGAGGACAACTTTCATTTGCCCTCCCTGTGCCAGGAGCCACTGAGATTGAATCCAGAAGCATATTTGCCCTCCTGGAGCCTGCTCCTGCACGGGCAGCCCTGGTGGTGTGGTCCAGGCTTGGTTATCACCTCTGCAGACTATGCAGAGAGAAGGATGGTGGGGTGGCAGCCCTGTGCATAGCACTGCCACCACCTCCCCACACAGAGTCCCCTGTGTCCCCCACTGTCCGCAGTGCCACCTCCCGCCTAGAGCACTGCTGGTGCCCTCCCCTGTGCAAACTGCTGCCTGTGCCCTTGCCCATGCCCAGCCTGTGGGGACAGTGCTTGTGCCCTGGGGACTGTGTCCAAAACCAGGGAACTCGAGGTCAGAAAGCAGGAATGTGTGCAGCTTCCTACAGGGAGGGTGGGCAAGCAATGCCGAGGGGATTGAGCGGGGAGCAGGTCTCTCTAAGCATGCCCCAGAGCCCAGTGAGGGGGCTGTGGTGGTGCCTCTGTGCCCAGCAGTGGTGGAGCACCTCAAACCCCTTTCATTTGTTGACAGAAATGCCAGCCAATGCCAAGGAAGATCGGTCATGCCTCCAGAAAGTACCTCAGATAACAGTGTCTACAGGGAACTCCAGTGCTCCTCTCCCAAAGTCATCTGCCCCCTTCGAGCAGGTCTCCTCGGCCCAGCTCTCCTTTGAGCACTGTCCAGGCAGCAGCGATGCCCACCTCGAGGTCCTGCTCAACGCCCACAGCCCCCTGGGGAGGGTCAGTGAAATCGCCCTCCTGAAGATGGGGGGAGAAGAGTCCCACTTTGAAGGGATGATGGAGGGGTTCTCCGGCAAAGCCGCAGATGAACTGCTCACCTCCCAGGAGATTTTACAGACTCCCCTCTCGCCCATGGAAACCCAGCTCTCCCCTTCCCCTGCCGACGGCTCTGGTTTACAAATGAGTTTCACTGAATCTCCATGGGAAACAATGGAGTGGCTGGACCTCACGCCCCCCAGCTCCGCCACCGGCTTTGGCTCGCTCACCCCCGCGGGTCCCAGCATCTTCAACATCGATTTCCTAGATGTTACTGATCTCAATCTAAACACCAGCATGGACCTACACCTTCAGCAGTGGTGAAAGGATGGGTGGTGGAGGCAGGGTACTGTAACCCCTCAGCAGCCAGCAATGTTTCTGTCATGCCAGAGGACACGCAGGGCTAATGTGCCACGTCCGGGGAAAATTGGAGCCATTTTCCCAGGATATAAACTTCTTTGAATTTCCAGTTACTGCAAATTGATAGCACAACAGCTCTGGTCCTTTGGTTTTCCTCCATTGACACATCCCCACAGACAACACCAGTGCCTTTAACGACACTTCTTTAGATTGACAAGAACTTCAGTTTTGTTTCTTTTCTCTTTCCCCCCACCCCCAGTTTTAGCAGTCACTCTCGTGAGAACTGGAGCAGCTCATGACAAAACTGTGTGGTGAGGAGACCTCACCTGGGTGGCAATGGGAAATCATGGAGTGGGAAGCCTGTTGCTGCCCTCCTGCCCATCCAGCCCTGGGCACATCTTGGTCATGCCCAGGCCAGGGCCGTGGGAGCCGGGAGGCTGTGCCTGGCCAGGGCGACAAGCACACTTCATACAGCCAGGCTCACCGGGCATCCTTCCTCCTGCCCCCAAAGCTGTGTTGCCCAGTCCCTGCCCAGCTCTGCTCCAGGTGGACGAGAGATGGAGACCACCACATTCGTGGTGGCACCTTGTTGTGTCCTCACAGTGCCTGGAGGCCTGAAAGCCCAGGAGCTCTCCTGGCTGCAGTCAGGAGGCTGAAGCCTGTCACCTGGGAGCAGAGAGCTCTGGATGTTGGAGGCAGCTGCTCAGGCTATAGATTCAGGTATTGAAGGGACGTGGCATCCCTGTGGAGCTGCCATGTTTCAGCTAGCGCGGTACAGAGGAAGAGATGTGTAATGTGTTTTGGTCCAAGGTAGGAGCAAGTCGTATGGAAAATGCAGCCAGGCTTTGTCAGGGGCTGTCCTTTGCACAGCCAGAAGTCAGGATGGATCTCCACCACCTTGCATGACCTGGAGCAGAGGGAGCCAGAAAGGGGCACTCAGTGATCTGCCCCGGGGCAGGGCCAAGCAGGCCCTTCAGTGGCTGTGGTTTTGTGCAAGTGTCTGCTTTTGTTGCCTCCAGTTCTCTGCCGTCCATCCCTCTGTCCTTCCCATCCCTCCTCCATCCCCAGCAGTCATCCCCTTCTTCCCAAGTTTACTCCAGCGTCACTGTTCGCTCAGCCCAGAGCAAGGCCATCGGAGAACTGCTGTGAATCACTGAGCCTGGAGGAGCTAGTTCTCCCGAAGCCGGCAGAGATGGATGCTCTCCTGCAGTGATGCCTCCCGTCTGAAGTCACCAGCATTTCTCCTGTGAGTCTCTGTGCAATATACTTCCTCGGGCTCTGGCGAGAAGGAGCCTTTGCTTCACTTCTTGGCTTCCACCAAAGAACTTGCTGCAGACTGACGGACATGTCTAGTTCTTTGCAATCCTGGTTTTGCCAGAGTAAATATTGTTGCTGACAAAGATTGTTAAACTATTTACAGACTGAGCATATTTAATATTTGTGTTACTGGAAGCACAGCACATGGAGAGGCAGCAGCTGGGGAGGGGGCGCGGCGAGGGGCAGCCCGGCCCCTGGGATGCTCTGCAGCCCCGGCTGTGCCTCCTGCTCCTGGCGTTGTTGCATGCTGTATAAAGCATGTGGCAGGAGCTTTCAACTCACTATTTAAAGCACCACTTTTCTATTGTACAAATGGTCACCGTGCACTGCTAGGATAGACGATCACAGGTTGCATTTTTTTTTAAAGAATTTCTTTTTCTAAGTGAGAGATTTTTTGAAGCCAGTCTGTGGAGAATATTAATAGCACTTGAAACAGAGTAGTGTTAGCTGCCACACTGCGTCATGTACAGGGCTTTCCAGATAACTTTCTCCTCTCAGCAAATGTATTTCCTTATTTAAAGGGATGCTGTCAGCTTCAAACCTGTAAGCAAGCACATTTCCTTACCTATGTTACCAGCAACACCTTGATTATTAAAAACCCCTTTGTCTTGCCACTCTTCTGTTGGACATTTGCTGTTTGATTTTTCCAGCTGGGATACCCTCAGCTCTCCTGGTTGCCACCATTTGGAACCAGCTCCATCCCCTGGGGCAGCCACAGTGCTTGCAAGAGCAGCATTATTTCTTTCACAAATTCTCCTGGAGGACTTCTAAACCAGCCAACCGGAGTCTCCTCTTCCTGAAGGCTTTTTCTTCTGTTGGCTTTGGTTTCGCTTCGTTCTCCTGCAAACCCTGTTCCTCAGGTCAGTGTCCCCTCCAAAGGCCGTGGTCGGTGCCCAAATCCTTTGCATTTTCCAGGGCCGAGCTCCTGGCAGTGGTGGCTGCCAGACATGGGGCAGTACAAGGGGGCACAGGCAGAGCTCCCCATGCAGCCAAACCTCCCCTTCCCCAGTGGTGAGTGGCAGAGGGGGATGGAGAGCTCTCCCCAGGGGGACCCTGGTACCCGTCGGTGTCAGTTTCTGGATTCGTCCCATCTTTCCTTTAATTAAAAAAGGGTTCCCAGGACATTCACCCACTGGTGTGCAGGGAGGGACTCCCTGTGTGGCCACAATGGCTTAAAAGGTAGAACAGCCCTGAGGCATCACAGAAGTGACTCTGAAAAGGTGTAGATGAAAAAACTAGTTCCTGCGATCATCCTTTTAACCTCTAAACTACGCTGCAGCCAAATGTGTTGTGTTCAATGCCTGGACTGAGCCAAGTTATGGTTACTCAGAGGATGAGAAGGGAAGCCTGAATCTGGGATTGTTTCAGGAACGCTGATGGAGGAGCTCTTGCCTGTCCCGCTGCCTGCTGAGGAAAGCCTGCTGGTGGTGTTCCACCTGCAGAGGAGCTGGGGGGACGTGCTGCTGGTCTCCTGGTGCAAAAGGCAAAGAACGGGGTGAGGGCTACAGGGAGTCACAGCTTTGAGGTGCAGAAAAGATGTTTGTTGGGTGCCAAGGTTTGGACAAGAGCCTTTGCGGAGGCTGAGTCCAGACCAAGGTCCTGCTGTGGGGCAGAGGGAGGGATTGGGGGGATCTTCTGAGGTTCTTCTTCCAGACCCCAAAAGGTACCTGGAGAAGAGCTCAGTTCAGCTCTGCCCCAAGCCATTGGTTTTCCAGCTCCCCAGACCAGGCAGCAGGACAGGACCTGCTCTCCCCTCCCACTGCCTTGGCCAGAGAAGCACCTGCAAAGCCCCATCCACCCTCAGCCACAGCAGCCTCCTGGCCGGGCACCGCCCCTGGGTCCCATCTCCCCAGGGGGAAGTTTCCTGAGGTGTTTCAGTTTCCTGCCCTCCCGGGCAGGGCCGCCAGAGCCTGACCCCGCTGGGCACTGCAAGGTCCTTGCATTCAGAGCTTCAGGATTGTTCCCTCCTGCTTTGTATCCCTGTCCCCATGCCATGGTGTCCTGCATCTCCGACAACTCGTCCTTCACGGCACCCTGTGTCAGAGCAAGGCCATGGATGCTCTGCCACCTTCTGCCCAGTGCCTCCTGGTGAGCTGAACTCTCCATCCCCAAAGAAGGCAGTGCCTTCAAGGAGTGGGTGATTTTCCCACACAGGCTGTCCCACAGGATTTAGGTTCTTGGGGTTTTTCTTCCCATTTGTTTTGGTTTGGCCTCAGACAGCAACAAAGAACCATGCAGCAGCCGCTCTCTCAGACAGGACACCCCCCCGCCCCCCTACAGTTAGGGGAAAATCGGAAGAAAAAGGCAAAACTCGTGGGTTGAGACAAAGGCAATTTAACAGAACAGCAAAGGAAGTAAGAAACAACAGTAACACTGGCAGAGGAATGTACAGCCACGATTACGATACCACCATTTGCCGCCCCAACTGTCCTGCTCCCCCTGGGGTCACCTCCTCTTTCCCCCCACCCCCAGATTTCCTGTCCCTCCCCTTCCCCAGCAGCTCCCAGGCACCCCTGGGCAGGGCTCACATGGGATGGGATACCTGTGTCCCTGATAGATCGTGGGGAGAATTAACCCTGTCCCCACCAGACCCAGGACACCATTAAACCCTGGATTCGACGAAGGAAAAAAACCTCCATCTCAGTGATGTCCCACTCTCCCTGGGCCTTCCTACCTGAAAAATACAGGAAATATAAAGAAAAATAAAAAGTTCCAAGAGTCAAATAACATTTTTCATGCCTTTGGCGAGGTTTTTCAGTGTGAGATGCCTGTCTCAGTGCACCACCCAATGCTTCCTCCACAGGAGGCACTGAGGCATTAGCACCATCTTTCCACCAGTCCCAGGTCAAGACAGACACAGTTTCCCCTCCCAAGTGACATCTCTCCCTCCTGGCCTGAGCCAAGGGGGGCCCTGTGTCCTCGGGGGGTGGGATGGGGAGGTGGCAGAGGTAGAAACATGCCTGTGCCTGTCGCCGGGGGAGCCAGGAGCTCCTGAGCCCAGCACCGTGGGTGCCAGGGCCCTCCACTGCCCCCGCGTCCACCTGTGACACCTACACCCGCACCCTCACATCCCTCTCTGCACCCCAATGCCACCCCCGCACCCACAGCATCCCCAGCCCTCTCCAAGGGCCTCTCGGCTCCTCAGGGCACAGCAGCCCCAGCACTCCATCACCCCAGCAGAGCCCCCGCAGCAGCACATACAGCCCCCCCAGCCTGCTCTGACCCCTCTCTGCCACCCACCACCCTTCCTGATCCCTCTTCTCATCTCTGGCCCGTTCTCCACAGCCTCTACACCCCTTTCTCACCCAAATTCACTGTGGGGGGGAGCAGAGCAACCCACACATAGACCTTCTGCACCCCCTTCACCTGCTGTCACCCTCATATCTGCAACACCTAAAAGGAAGCCACCAAGGAAGAAGGGAGGGCTTCTTCTGGCTGTGCAGGATGCACTGAAGGTCTTGGGGGGCTTCAGCATAGTTGACATCTGGTTTTAAAGCCCAAACACTTGTTCTCTCTGGAGCATGGGCAGTGGCACGGCTCAATGGGGAAGGGTATTCAAGACCACCAATGCTCTCTGCCCACCTTGGCTGACCCACAGGAGGACAAGACAGTCTTCAGAGAGACGCTTTCTTTTTTTTAATCACAGCATTCCCACCCTCAAACTTTTACCAACTCTTTTCGTGCAAGTCAGGGACTAAGTTCCTTGGATTTCTACTAATTTCTTACACTCAAAATTTTGCTGCACTCAAAAAGAAACGTGCTTTTATACAATGTCATGAATTTATTGTTGGTTTCATTAACGTTGTGAGAGTTGAATCAGAAAAATAGTTTTAGTTCGGTTACAAATATACTAATAGTCTGTGTTACGTCCAACTTCAGTCAATGCTCACAGACCTCCTTGTACCGACCCCTTCTTCTGGGGGCTCTGCTCACCTTCCTCTACCTCTCTGGGGCTTCCAGCCTGAGGTGGAGGCCATGGGGTGCCACGGCACGTGGCAGCATCTTCAGTCCTTCCTGGGAGAAGCAAAGATGTTGATGGGTTTTTCCTCTTCACTCTACGGTTGGCTGTAGGGAACTGGGGTAATTTTTACCCCCTTGCTAGCAGGCTCATTCTTCCCTGGTTTATAACTCCACGTTACATCTGGATTAACTGTACTTGGTGGGATTTATGGATGCAGGAGGCTTATTCTTTGTTGTCTTTCTTTAAGGCTGGTTTTACCCAACACTCCCCCCACACCCAAGTCACATTCCTTTGATGACCAGTGGGTGGCCACTGATGAGATACTTACGGCCCTGGGGCCCCTGATGTCACCCTGTGCCTCCTCCCTCAGTCCCCACTGCCATCCCACACCTCCAGCCCTCAAGGTGCATTCTCCCTTAGAAGCACAGATAGTTACACAGAACCTCTCACTATCATTAGCTGTTACTTACAAAATATACACAAGGCCATTACGGCACACAACTGAGGAGAGCTAAAACAGAGCAAGAGATGATCAAGTTGTCATAAGGTAATTGTGGTTACAGCTGAACAAGACAAAGCAAAGCTCCAGGCAGGCGAAGGCGAGTTCAGAGAAGGTCTGGTGAGTCCTGAGACGCTTCTGCTGGCTCAGCACAAGGCTATGGCCTTGCAGCAGCAGCAACAGCAGCACCCTGTTCACTGAGCTTTAACGCTACGAAAAGCACGGGACCTCAGGAGAGGACACAGAGCATCTCCTGCATTGCTCATCAGAAAACCCCTTTGCCAGGGACACTTGAACCTCTCCTGTCCAAGTAACCCCCTTCCTGGTGCAGCCTCAGCCAGCACCCTGTGAAGGGGTGGCCCCGGTATCCCCTGTTGGAAATGCCCCTGCATTCAAACCCACACTGGTGGGAGTGATCCCATCAAAAATGCGGCTTCAGCTGCACTGACTTTTCTACAGGAAGCAGGAACTGGCTGGATTTCAAGATGGTATCCACTGACCTCTAGAAATGGGGATCAGATTCAAATGTCTTTAGGACATCACTATGACATGTAATCCCAGGGCCTGAATCTTTCTGTCCTCTTTCCTCATTTGCTTCCCTCCTGCTTTTCCAGCTCAAATCCAGTTGATGAAGGAGAAAGAAACACAGGATCCTGGTGCAGGAAACCAGGAGAATGGCCGTGGTCTGCACCATACAGAAGGTTGAGCTACAACTTCCAATCACGCACCCATCACAGTTTCTCCATGTTTGGGGATTTTTCTCTCTTACAGCACCTGCAGCTGGCCAGGGTGTGCTTGCTTGCATGGAGCAGCACTGCTGGATCGTCCTTCTGTGGAGCACTGAGAGTTCAGTGTGTCTCCTGGGTCGGCAGGACTGGAGGTGGTCATAAACTGAATGGTTCAAGAGCTGGTTTTGTCTGGTGGGCATTTCAAAGGTCTTCTTCTCAGAAACACCCAACAGCTTCTCAAGAGAAATCACTTGTAATCAGTCCATGGAGCTACTGGTGTGCTGCAGCACAGGGGTTCTCAGTCCATCTTGAATCCGGTGAGAAACCGGTTTTCCTCAGATCATGCAGGATCTCCTCCTCTTCTCAGAATAATCTGTCTGAACGCAGCCCGGATTGCTAGAACAGTGGTTTGCGCCATCTCTATCCAACAGCTGCACTCCTGTCTGGCCACGGGAGAGAATTGCCTCCATGGTCGGCCACTAAAATAAACTTTCTTCCCAGAGGCATAGAAAGAATTCAAGCACCCAAATTTTGCATCTTGTCTTTCTGTCTGAGGTCGCTGATTCAGGTCAAGTATGGACCAAATCTGGGACAAGAAAGGACAGAGCAGAAGTGCTCTGGGCAGGACAATGGGGGATGCCTGCCAATAAGCAGGTGTCTGGTGTCCTAACAAGATGTGATGCTCACAAAAAGCACTTTCTCCAAAGGTTTTCAGCATCGCTCTGATGTCTGCCCTCACACAAGCACATGTGTGGTCACACACACAGACACCATACAGTCTTGCAAGCAAGAAGTGTGTCTCCTGTAGCGTGAGCAGGAGGGCTTTCTGTAGACACCAAACCCTCCCACCCGCCTCACTTTCTGAGCCTTTCTCTGCTTTTGGGTGTGTGAGCCCAGCTGCACCCGCCAGTACCATCCCTGCAGAGATTCACTGTTGGAAGTGGCAAGTACTTGGAGATGCCGACTTTCTCCTGGCAGTGGGACCTGCCCAGCCCTTCCACCTGGGATTTATCCAAAGATAACGGCTTTTAGTCACACACAGCCCAGGCATCCAGCTCTGCTGGCACTCCCAAGACAGCGGTGGCGCCGTCTGTCTCCAGAAGAGGGAGTTTGCGCTTCATCCTCTTCTCTAAGCATTTGCACAGCTTGAAATGCAATGGAAAAATTCAAGGGCTGCTTTCTTTTCTTATTCATCACAGCAGCCACTCCTTCTTTCCCTGGACCCCTAGAGCAATGACCACGCTTGTGATTTGTATCAGGAGTCAAAGTGAAAAAAGACGTTTTATTTTCTAAGCAGCACGCAGTACCCAGGCCTGAGCACTTCATTTATACTTACCTGGCCACCAAAGGAGACAAGAGGCTGGGATGAAGGCTAGGGGAAGCCAAGCAGAAGATCAGTGGACATACAGACCACACAACTCAAAATGCTCCTGGCGGGAATAGATGGTGGTGCACATCTGCATTCATAGTGCTTGAGTCCAGGCAAGGATATTTTTGAACTCATCCAAACCTCAGAGCTGGTCTTGGAGTCCCACAGACACATGATAATCATAATAGATCCCAGTATGATTTTTTGGATTTTATGTAATGGTTGGTGCAGATCTGAGAAGTGCCTCAGCCATGCAAGTGGGCATAAAGGTGTGAGGAATTGGTATGAGGTACCAGCCTGGACCACTGGGCACAAAGAGGGTGGTCAATGGCTCAAAGTCTACCTTGGAGGCTGGCTTAAACATCTGCTCCTCAGTCTTGGTGCTGAGTACAGAACCCAGGGCAGCCTCAGAGCCCATGGAGCAGCACAGAGGGAGAAGCCAGAGTCGAGCCATATGGATCTGGTCATGATGCCCATCAGAGGACTCCCAGCCCCAGGGCTGGAGAAAGCCATCATACATCACTCAAGCAAGGAACATTGGAATTTTCCAAGGACTCAAAGGAGCAGCAGCACTGGCACTGTGCCGGTGTGGGTCCTGTCTGAGACACCAGTGGCATCCGGGATGTGGGTCAGAGGTTTTTTGTACCACCCTCAGCAGAGACACAATGACAACAAAGGTCCACAGCAAAGGCAGTGAAGTCAAAATGGGCAAGGAAAAGAGCCCACAGGAGGAAAAACTGAGCATGTGTTCAACAAGAGGCAACTGAGAGGAGCTGAAATGGCTACAAAGACAGTCCCTTCTGCACGCCACGGTCACAGGAGAAAAGAGATGAGAGGGATCCTCTGCCTCCTGCAGAACATGGAAACACCCAGTGCAGGGTATGCGCAGGTGGACTCATGTCAAGCCACCAGCTTCTTTCAGCTCCTTCAGGTGTGACAGCTTCCTCCAGAAAAATCCTGGGATGCAAAGGCAGGTTGCAGTGCAAAGGGAGAGAATTCCAGAGCAGCTCCTATTCATGGAAAAAGGACCCATAAAGTGAAGAGCTGGGTCCTCCACAGCTTGCCCAGCAAGGAAGGATCCTCCCAGGTGTGTGGTTGGATTTTGTCTTCTACCTAGGGATCACCACATCAGAGATCTTGGGCTCTGGCTGAAGAGTGGGGTCAGCAAGGTGGTCCAAAGTACCCCAAGCATGTGCTGGCAACAGGAACCTTCCAGAAAAAAAGGCTTCACGTGGTGGAAATGCTGAATTACACAAACTGACAGACTTAACCACCACTACCCTTTCACACTGTGTTTCTCTATGCGGCAAGACTTTCTTCAGCTCCATTTTCTGCCTTCCCTTCATAAAATTCTCATCCTTCACATGAAGAGACACTGTGAGAGCCAGTACCAGGTTACTCCACCCATTCAGAAGTCCATGACCAACGATTCCTGCCAGTACACTCTGACTCTCCCCGCACTGGACTGGGCACTACTGAGGATGTCACATCAAACCAGTCTGAGTACTTCAAGGATGGCCCCTCACCCCGGACACCGTCTTCGTTCCAGTGGGGCTGCAGGTGTCCAATTCTGCCCACCCGCCTAGACAGCCTCCAAGCCCTCCGTGGGTTCCAGACAGGAGAGACACTTGTCCCAGCAGCAGGAGGTTTGGCAGTAGGAATTGCCCGGGCTCGGTACTCTTAGATCATGGGGACTTTGCAGACATGGACTGCTTTTTCTGAAACAAAGCAGCCTGCAAGGCATCAGCTGCCCTTCCCCAGAGCGTGGGCACGGCCACCTCCCCTGGCTGGGACAGTGTCCCGAGCCACCAGAACCTCCCTCTGCAGCCAACGGTGTTCACCTGAGGTAGCCCACGAGTGCAGAGGCCTCAGCAGTCCTCCAGAGAAAGAAAAGCTATCCAGGTCTCCCTACACCTTTTTTTAAAAAAACCCAAACCTTAGCATAAGCCATTTCGACAGCTGCTTTTCCCTGCAGAGCTGCCTCCTCCTGGAGGAAGGGCCTGGAAGCCAGGAATTTCAACAGCTTTTAATGAGTCTTCCCATTCACGTCTGGCCCTACAAAATGAAAATAACAAGGTCACGGTCACATCCTAGTTTTATTACAACTGACCTGCAGGTGAAAGGATAGAACTCTTACATAAACACTCTGAGCCACATATAATATCTTAAGTAGAAGAGGAAGTAAACCAGGATACCAGATAAAATATTCTGAAGCTCTTTGAAGTGGTTACGTTCCTGAGCCCCTTTTTACAGACAATAAGGCAACATCCCTGCACATGAGCTTTTTGACAATTTTTATGCATTTTCCTATGGTACAAACCAAAAAAAAATAACCAGAGTTCACAATGTACAGTTCTTACATTATTTTCACAGCTTGTGAACACTAGACACCTTTTTTTAAAATTTTTTTAATAAAGATGATACATTGTAATAAATGGTGCGCCCATATGAAATAATCTGTATTTCATATGCTAAACCTGCCACAGCCCTTCAGTCCTGACCTGGCCACTTCAGGTTTCCATTTCCCATTCACCAGCAGCAAACTGGTGGGGCTGTGGAGGAGGAACTGGTGGGGTTGCCAAGGAGGAGCTCTGGAGTGTGGGCAGCAGGGACAGGACCCCGCCAGTGCCCAGGGCCCAGCAGGGCAGACATCACCTTGGAGGAGCACCAATTTGTGGTGGGCTCCATCTCAGTGGCAGCCCTCTGAAGTCCTGTCACTGGGGTGTGAACTGGGCTGCAACGACTGGGAGGTGAGGGAAGAGGCAGAGCGTCTGGCCTTACTGGCCCTGACTCGCTCTGGTCCCCCCCAGCCTCCCACCCGAGAGACTCAGGACACCTGAGGTCCTGCTACAGGTGGTTGAAGGCTGGTGAGATGAATTTGGATTTGTCAAGCCTGAGAAAAGCCGTGGTTTTTGAGGCTGCAGGGCTGGGGTGGGAATTACCTCTTTGGATATGCTATGCTTCTTGTTAAATGGATCCTTCCACATGATTCTCCAGAGCTGTTGGGAATAACCAGTTGTTTCAGAAAGCTCTGCCCTGTCCATTTCGGGAAGACTTTAGCGCCTGCCTGGCCTAAGGAGTATCCCTGGAGGGAGATCAACCCAGGCGGGCAGGAGGCCTCACCTCCCTGCCCGACCGGGAACCCTGCACCCCAGGGGAACCCCTCGGCACTCTCCTTTCCCTGGTCTCCAGTGCTCCCGCACCTGCCCCATTAGTGCTGGGCAGCACTGGTTTGAGGTGAGGAGCCTGTTCCCTGGTGCCACTGTTCTCATTCCCAGCATCTCCAGCCCTCTGCCTCCTGGGTCCAGTTTTGCCGCAGAGCTGTGACAGTAGTCGCTCTAACAGTGATGAAGTCTTACCAAGTGCCTACACTAGACAATTCAAAATGGAAATCAGAGACCCTGCAGCCTCCATCGTACCCCGGTACGCTGCTAAACGCCTGAAAACTGCAATGTTTCGGAAAAAAAAAAAAATTCAGGAACAATTAATCTTTGAAAAATATGTGAATTTTTAAAAAAATAAAATGACTCATGCACTTTTTTACTCAGCAGAGGGTAAGAAGATGACACTTGCCTGGCCTTGCCAGGTCAGCTCAAAGCCCACAAGGCATGAGATGCTCTCTTGTCTCCATTTGCAGCAAACAGTCTCAGGGAGGTTCGCTGCAGAGTGCTCTAACAACAAACACAGAGGGTCACAAAACAGGTTAAATGCGCCCAGAAGGTGGTGAATAAGGTCTCCAGAAAAGCTAAGCAGAGTGTGGCGCTGGCAGACGCGGGCGGCACAGAGCCCCGGTGCGGTGGGGACATCGCAGGGGGGACATCCCAAGGGGGACATCCCAGGTAGGGGACATCCCGGCCATCCTGCTGGCTGCGAGGAGGACACACGGAAGTTTGCTCTTGTGAGGGACATTGGGCTGGGAGGTGGCAGCAAAGCCAGGCCAGTCTTGGGACAGTGAAAATACATCAGGGCTGGGGACAGGGAAGAACAGGAGAAACACGGGGTAGAAATCACAGACAGTGGTTTGCGGCTCATTAAAGCAGCTGCAGACTGTGTGAACGGCACTCATCGAGGTCAAAGCAAAGCCGGCTGGTGGTGAGCGCTGTGCTGCTACAAATCAGGTCACAAGCAGGTTAAATTCAATTGAGTAGTTTAATAATTCTTCAGGTCAAAGGTCTTATCTTACCAGGTAACAATTTACAGGACACCTAGTTAAGAGTGAAGAGTGGCTGGCTTGGTAAAAGGAGAAAGAATACATTATGTCCCATCTCTGAATAGTTTAATGTTAGCCTCTTTCAACGCAACATATTTTTGGTAAAGACATATTCACTATATTTAACATGATCTCTCTTTAACAGGAAGTTCAGCTGAGCACACTGTCCCCAGAAAGTACACTGCGACTGTAAAGCAACAGAATTTCATAGCAGTAAATCTATTGCACTTTGTGAAGAATAAAATTCTCCTTTGCCTTTCCAGCTCCAGAAGGCAAAGCATCTCGTTGGTTAAGCAAGTTCTTCTCCCTCCAGGCAAAGTCTCTTAATGTTCAGACAGACAACGCCTAACTTTTGTTTGTTTGCTTTTTATTATTACTTGAAACAACAATTGGAAGAGTTTGAGAGAAAAATCTTTCCAGTAGCTGCTGAGAAGTCTCCAAGTTTTGAGTCTAGAAATGAATTTTAGGTGCTATCCAATCACGGTCAACAAATAAATGTACTTATTTCCACATTTCATGAATATGTCCACAAAAGAGCAAGATGAGGTCTCTCTTTGACCAACACTAACACTGTGTGATCAGGTATTACAGGGATGCACTTTATATGTGACAACAGTATACAGACAGGATGGAAATAACACCAATATTATTGCACATGGTGTTTGGGCGAGCATTAAAAACACTGCAGTATGTGATGAAAATTCTTTACAGCTTGTTTTCTCTCAGCCCTTTTTCTAGAGTTTGATGTAGCAGCAATATCAATCGACGTACATTGGAGAGCTGGGAGTTGCTGGCATTTGATCCAGGATTTTACAGACATAGCATGCAACATCCACTGTGCGTTCCTCATACATCAGGATGAAGGGATGTTTCTGGAACCAGACAAAGAGACAACAAGGTTATGTTCACCCTTCTGACATGTGCTGGCTACCCCAGAAAAAAGCTCAGCATATGGATTTGCCCACACAGGCCTTGGTGGGCAGTAGGACATAGCCTGCTCCATGGCTTCTACATATGGGGAATCCATAACACGCAGTAGGGAGGTGGGATGGGGCTCCAGGGGTGTCAGAAACTGCTGGGCAGGAGGGCGCAGTTTCAGCAGCACCTGGCTCCTCTGTAGCACGGGCATGCACCGAAATACTGTCAAGAGAGATCTCACTGTCAACCTTGTCAGCAGAGGGGAGACAGGAGTGACAGGGAGACACGGCTTGCAGAGGTCAAACAGAAGATCAGGACACAAGCCCAGTTCTCAACCCTGACAATCTGCTCTGCCCGGGGGACCGCTCTGGCTGGACCCAGCTCTGAGCAGCGGGGAAGTAGCAACAGGGTGACTCTGGGCCAGGACACCAGGGAAATGCCTTTTCTATCACACCACCACCAGCAGGGCCCCGGGCTGTGGTTTCACACATCCCCTTAAGAGGTGGCTTCCAGATGCCCAGAGCTCCTTGAAGGTGCCTGGTTGTCAAGTGTGACTTATCCAACCCAAAGGCCTCACTGCGTTCCCTCCTTTAGGCCCCCCCCGCATGGCAGACAGGCTCTGCTGGTGTCTTACTCCAGAGCTGTGCTTTCAGGTCTCTCTTTTGCCTGAGCCCTCCCATCCTCCTCATGTGGCCCGTGCGCTGGAAGCATTTAAACCTGACAGCAGTTCATCAAGGCTCCTGCACGGTACTGGGACCTCAAGCACATGGCCACCCGGCCTGCGTCTGCCCGCCTCAGGGAGCACCGACCCACCGCTGTGGGGCACATCCCCCCCATCTCCTGTCGTTATGTACTGCCACTAACTATGGTGGCCATTGCCATGACCACAGGCCAGAGTAGGTGGCACGGAGGTAGTGCTCCTCCTTGGTCTGTGGAGCTGAACACCCCACCTTGGTGGCCGAGAAGATGAGGAATGAGCTCGGATGTGTGACCCAGCTCTGCTGTGTGACTAGCAGAGCCACAACAGCCAGTGCCAGCAGCCACACTTCACACTCACCAGAAGCTCCTTATACTTTGGCCTTTTGGACTCATCCTTTGTAAGGCTAAAGAAAGCAGAAAGAGAATTAGGAGGAGGTGGGATTGGGGTAGTTGTTACAGATGTCAAATGCAAATTTTTACAGGACACAACATGGAATCCGCTGCTGTCATGGTGGGATTCACCACCTCCCACACCCGGCAATACCAAGAATGTGTTTTCTGGAAAAAATATCCTTGTCATGCTGTGAGTGACCACAGGAACTCCCTTCCTCTCCACATGGGTGAACAGCAAGTGTGGCCACCAACGAATCCTGCTGGGGATGGAGCCCAAAGGAGCTGTAAGTGGAAGGCCATCCCGCCTGTTGCTGCCATAGGGAAACGGGCCTGACTGCAGCATCACCACGAGTGCTGGTCAGGACTGGCCTGTCCTCCATCCACGGGGCAGAGGGGCTCAGAGGCAAAGGAGGGGCAGGACAGCCTGTCAGGGCACAGACAGATGACATGGGCACCCAGTGGGCAGGTGCTAGGGCTGCAGCACTCAGTGGACCCCTAAACCACTGTGTGGGTCCAGGTCTGGGCTGCTGGGCCCTCCCAGCTCATCCCCAGCACTGGTGGCACATCCAAAACTGAGCAGGCCACAGCCACCCGGAAGGGACAGGAGAGGTGACATGGCTGCCCAGGGGTGACTGGGAAAAGGGGGGCCTGGATGGCAAGTGTCCCCTCCCGTGGGGCTCCACCGGCATCCGACTACCCACCAGCCTCCCAGCCCCAGCCCAGCGCAGGGGGACGGCAGTGAAGGCCACCCAAGCCCTGCACAGGGGACATGGCGGGGGACAGGAGAGGTGACAGGGACTAGAGGCAGAGGGGCTGCAGGATGGGGCTCGGCAGCGCCAGCCCTGGGAGCCAGAGCTGCTCTGCTGGGAGGAGAGAGCAGGGCTGTAGTGTCTTGTCCAAATGAGGGGAGTTAAGGCTCATTCCCAACACTGGCTTCTCCATCCCCACCAGCTCTGGCTGGACCGTTCTCAAGCTCTAGCACTACGACTGTGCAGCCTCAAATTAATCAGAGAAGCAGAGGTAATTAATGCTGCTCCCTGGCACTGCTCAGTCCTGTGACCTGCCTGCAGAGCTGCGCAGGGGCAGGGAGGGCTGCGGCAAAAACATCCTGGCTTCAGGCTTTTGTTACCCAACAGCAATTCATTTTCTAACCTCGGTGAGTTGGGTGTTAGAATATGCTCCTCACAACACCTTTAAGGCAACTAGTCGGACTTTCAGCTCACAGAGCAAGTGTTGCTCTGAAATTTCTATGCATACTTTCATAGAATCACAGAATGATGCAGGTTGGAAGGGACCTTAAAGATCACCCAGTTCCAACCCCCTATCCTGGGCAGGGACACCTCCCACCAGACCAGAATTCTGTCATTCTATGACTCTATGAAAGTTAAAATTGTCTAGAGCTGAGTGTGCCTGTCACAGAGCTTTGAGCCAGACACCGCTGTTCTAGGGATGTCCATCACCTGGGTCAGGAGGTCCCAGAAGAGGAACGCAGGTCACACTGGTGGATCTTCTGTGTGCTCTTGTATTGAGTTAACAAAATCATGTTGACCACCTCTCACATCTTGATAGAAAAGTACTCCATCAGAAAATTCACAATGAACCCTTAACCTAAGCAGGACGACACACACGGGGCAGGCCCATGGACGGCCCCGAGCCCCTCCTGCGCAAACCCTGCACACTCCCCATCCAAGGCTGACCATGTCCCATTCCAGGACCCTGCCTTCTCAGAAAAGCACCTCTACTCTTGATCTTGACATAGGATTGACACAAGCCACGAAGCCAACAACCAAGCAAGGTCCTGACCCTCGCTGTGCTGAGCAGAATGGGGTGGGAAGGCTCCTGGCTTTGCCAGGCAAATGGTGGGACCAGTACAGATCCTCAGCCCAACCACAAGACAATACTGCTGGGTGTCTTGGGCTTCTGCCTGCAGAAGAAAGGGCAAACAGCAGGTCTGACCCAAGGCTGTGTCATACCAAGCAACAGGATGCACAGGCCAGGCCCTTACCTGGTCACACAAACCTCCTGCCATGGGTCTTATCAGGCTTCCCCTAAACACAGACTCTCAGCAAAGGTCTGCCCTTCAGCCCCCACCCAGACAAGTCTCCCATCACTCCCGAACAGAGAAATGTGAAATGGGGAAAGTCCTCACCCTCACGTTGGCGCAGGAATATGAAAACTAAGCGTTGCCAAATACCTAGCAATTACAAAACAAGCCAACTCCAAGTGCTTTCAACAGAAAACACTTACCACAAGTTGACGAAGTTGATGAAACTTGGGGAGAACTCCCGTTCCTCTGAGTTGCTCAGCTGTGGTGGGTCTCCTTTTACTACTTGTGTCAACTGGTCAAACACACTGTTCCACTTGGGGTAGGGGAATCGCCCCGTGGCCAGCTCATACTGCAGAGACAGCAACAGCACCAGGCAGGTTACACAATGTAAGTTCAATTGGGGTAAGAAAATGTCTGCCAGGACCCTGAACCTCCCAAAAGGAAGACTAAGATGAGATTCTTCATCCTATTCTCTACAGGAAGCTCAGCTGAGAGGAGGGGAAGTTTTACCCAATAGCAAGTTCTGCTTGCTTACATTAGGAGAACCTCCAGATTTAAGCTGGCTTAACATGAGCATACTTCCATGACAGTGTCTTCTCCCCGACTGACTACAAAGTGAGCCAGAGCTCTTACTAGGGTGCTCAAAAGTAGGAGAGTGAAATCCTCCAGTCCCCTTCCAAGCATCCAACCAACCACTACAGAAAATGGATAGTGAGAGTCATACAATCATAGAATATCTCAAGTTGGAAGGGACCCGTAAGGATCATCGAGTCAAACTCCCTGCTCCTCGCAGGACAGTGAAAACGAGCATTTTAAAATGCTTCTGGGGAAGAGAGAAGCTACTGATTCATACTTGTTGCTTCTGCTTTCTCTTCTACTTCACTATCTCAAGAAGGGAAAATCTTTTCAATGTATCAATGTGTGCACCCAGCAGTGCTGTGGTTAAGCCCAAGAGGAATCAGCAATCAGGATCCAGGATTAACTGAAGCCCCACACAGCCGAAGTGTGCCAGATGCCAGCTGTGAGAAGCTGGGTGCTCTGCTGGGTGCTCTGCTCTG
This sequence comes from Arenaria interpres, assembly GCA_013399435.1. NCBI lineage: Eukaryota > Metazoa > Chordata > Aves > Charadriiformes > Scolopacidae > Arenaria > Arenaria interpres. The sequence continues at coordinate 12,726 of VXAK01016994.1, read as the reverse complement.
CACCACCACACTCACCATCCCTTCTCATCTGAGATTTTGAAGACTAAATTCATTTATGATCTGACACATCTTCCCTGCTCACATCTCTTTCTCTGCAAAACATAGCTGCAGCTAAATGTATCCTCAGGGCTTCAGGAGAGCCATCTGCCTCCAAGGGATGTACGCTTGTTCTGAGCCAGGAGGTGCCCACGTCAACCGCAACATGCAAAGGCTTCACAGCTGCAAAGCTGCACTTTGCTTCACACGCGTGTTTCACACCAACCACCTCCATCGTGCCGCAAAGCGCCCCACAGCCACCCCCTAGGACAGCACCACGCCGCGGAGGGTCCAAACCCCACTCACTCACCAATGTAATCCCCAAGCTCCAGACGTCTGAGCGGACATCGTAGCCTTGCCTGGATGCGCTGGGATCTATCCTTTCAGGCTGAAACGGGAAGAAGGACCAGTCAAACACTGAGCCATGCATGAAGCAATGAGAAGCATCTGCAAACTTAGAAAAAACTCTGAACTCATCCCGCTGGGCAGAGCCGGCATATCCCTAGGGCCAAACTTGTCACCAGGGCACACGTCCACCCCCAGCAGAGAAACATCTTAAGGAATCAATCACTGATTGTAAGGATGTATAGTGTAAAAGGTGATCTGTAACGCAATTCAGCACAATTCAATTGTTGTTGTTTTTTTCTTTTCTACAGGCAGCCTGAGTAATTATTTTGTCCCTCGAGAATCAGAAGAATGAGAATGAACATCTCATCCACCAGTCAGGAGAACGGAGGTTTAGTGGCGTCTATCAGAACACTTCTTCCCAACTGTCTGCTGGTTGCTTAACCTCAGGGGGTATTAAAAACAATGCATTTTAAAAAAAAACTCTTCTTTCCAAAATTTTGGGCATCCCTTGAAGTCAACTGTGATGTTACAAGTTCTTCAGACATGTTTTCCATAGAAAACAATATCAAGCCAGACATGGGTGATTTGCACCTAAGAGCCAGTTATCCACACAGGTGAGCCAGCACAAATTATCTTTATGGTTTGTGTCATCTTTATGAGAAACCTCAATTCTGTAATAATGTAATAATTAAAATGTCAAAAGACACAGGGTCTCATTCAGTTTTGGCTACAACAACAATAAAGGACCTGAACTGCAATTAAATATTAAATTATCAGGTACAGGAAATATTACGAAAGCCCCTGGTTGCTTTGTAAGTTAAATTTTCACAGAATTTCATGGCAAATGCCAGCTGAGTGCCACGCAATGAATGAAGTCCCTTCATGCAACCTCAACCCTCCAGTGGACCACCACATGAGAAGACTACCATGTTCCTGCAATACCTCCCAGCCCCAAGCATTGACAGCGTTTGTGATTGCTCTTCCTTGCTGCCAGCTCTCCTCTTTGCAGCCCACCACCCACATGGGGCTGTCCCAGCTGTGACTGCTTCCAGACCTCCCCCATCCTCTCCAGCTCCAGGAGCTTCTCCAACAAGGAAACCTGCCCAGGCTACCACCCACGCATACCCACACAGAGAATGGAGAAGTTTCCACCAAGGTTCAGTGGTTCTACATGTGGCTTCTCCTACAACTTTCTTGTCTCCACTACTCCTCAGCACACGGTTGGTTGCCTTCCCAGTGCCACTGATGTGTTTTATCATCCTTACTTCCAGTTACAGTCTCTGCTTTGAAACCAGCTGGTTTCAAAGGCGATGCCCTGAACACGCTCCTTTCCCACCCTCCCAGCTCTGCCCTTCCCTTTCTTATCCTTTGGCTGTGGTTTCCCTTCATCCTAAGCTCATGTATTAGTTATTCCTCTCATGACTTGGATGGACTTTTCAATAATTCTGCTGGGAGGGCAGGAGGGTATGCAAAATAAAATTACTAAAATTCAACTCTCTTAGACCAACCACCAGCCCTTCACATGCTCACTTTGTAGCTCAGTCAAAACCAACCCCATTTATATTGCGGGCAAACTCCTGCTTGTAACTGCTCCCAACCCAACATCCTGCCTTGCTGGATGAGTTCAGTCCTTCCATATTGGGAACACCACATCAACGGACTACCAAATCAGCTGATAAGGAATTAATAGCTAATACAAGCATCCATTTCTTTAGATATGGCAAACAGAAATGCAATGACAATTTCAGCACAATTTTGTAGCTAAGACAGTGAGAAAAGTATGTGAAAACAGCAGGAGGAGTGAGGATCTGAATGGAAAATGTGTATTCCCAGCCCTTGCTGCTTGCTTATTTGCGGGAGGAAGGATTGATAAGCAGCGAACATTCAGGATCTGGATACTCTTGGATGTATCAGGCAGTTACTGGACATTTCAGCAAGAAGAAAACATCTCAAGGAGGAGCCCACGGCTGAGCACTGGCTCACACTCAAGCTCAGGAAGGACAAGAGGAGCTCAGACTTAAAAATTGAAGCCATCCTCTGCTCGGAAGTAACACGTGGAATAACATCACCTGATGGATACAAAAAAAAAGTCAAAAGGCTCTCAGTTATTTCCGTGAACAAAATTTCCTGAGAAAGCAAATGGAAAATGTCAGCAGTAGGAAGGTGGACAGAAGAACATCAGTGACAGACCAGCATTACATGTGGCCCAGCAGGCACCTCCTCTGTCCCCTTGTACAGAAGGTCACAGACTGAAAAGGAGTTTCCAGGGACTCTCATCAACCACGCTCATGAGTGACGCTGTGTCCACCCTGCCCTGCCTCAACGCCATGGGTAGCATGATGGACCTGCCCCCTGCAACAGCCTTGTTTGCCTTTGCCCACCCCCCAACCCCCTCCAGCATCCCTGGGTCTCAGGCTCCAGACCAGCCGGACTCCATGGGCCCAGCAGCTCCCAGTCCAATGCCAGTCCTGCCATCCCTCTGTGCAATGCTCTGCCTGCATCCTCTTGCCTCCAACCCCCCCCCCCTGCCAGACACTGCTGGCTTCTCCTGTCTTCTTGGTTCCCAGCAGCAAGAGTGGGTGTGAAGCGGACCAAGCTGTCCCTTCCCTGTCCCTCGGGCACAACATTGTGGCCAGCAGGCTGAGAGAGATGACTTTCCTCAGCCTCATCCTTTCCTGAGGACCATGTCAACCCATCTTTTGAACACCTCCAGGGATGGTGCCTCAAACACTTCCCTGGGCAGCCTATTCCANCTCTACACCCCCCCTTCAGGTAGTTACAGAGTGTGATAAGGTCTCCCCTCAGCCTCCTCTTCTCCAGATTAAACAACCCCAGCTTCCTCAGCCTCTCCTCATAAGACTTACTCTCCAGACCCCTCACCAGCTTCCTTGCCCTTCTCTGGACCCGCTCCAGCACCTCAATGTCTTTTTTGTGGTAAGGGGCCCGAAACTGCACACAGTACTCGAGGTGAAGTGATTGAGGTCAGGTTATACAGGACTTTTGAGCAACCTGATCTAGTGAATAGCAGGGGTTTTGGACTATGTCATCTTTGATGGTCCCTTTCAACCCAAACCATTCTGAGATTCGATGTTTTGATGATTGTACCAATGCTACCTGTACCACTCTGGACCAGTGCCCCACAGCAAGACAGCTGTCCAGGGGCATGGTTGCTATCCATGCCAGGCCATATGCATTTTGGCAACAGAAGATGGATTCCCTGGCTGGCATGTACCTTCCCACCAAGAAAATCAGAGTTCCTTCGCAGGAACAAGGACCACCTTGTGAGAAGAGACTGTCTTTAGCCCCACACACACCATCATGGGGCATGCCCCCCATGCAATGGATGTTGGTGCGCAGGAATGGCAGCGGGTGGCTCAACCCTGTGTGCTGGTGGGGACATATCATGACATCTGGTGGCTGCTACCAGGGACCAGACAGCACAGGGCACACAAAATTATGGAGATGCCAACCTTGCCAGTACCGAGGCTTGCACGCAGCAGCTCCACAGGGATGTTCTGCAGCAGAGCAGTTCTCTAACGGCAGGAGAAGGACTCACTGTTGGTGCAGCCCAGTGAACGACGGGACTGCCCGGACAGCAGGTATTTTGGGAAGGGTCTGAAAGTACTAAAGGTTGTGTGTTACTGGGACGGGTGAGGTAGGTGGCAGTGATGAGACAAAGCTCCTCCTTCACAGCACCCACAAGCCTGCTACCACCACCCAGCAGATGGAGCAACAGGGACTTGGCCCTGGATCCTGGTGGCACAGTTAAAGGGAAAGCAGGATGGACCAAAATAAATCCTGTCTAAATACAGAGCAGAAAGTATCCTGGGAATTTTCCATGTAGATGACATGGGAGCGATTAACACCAAGGAAGGAAGAGTCAGCATGTCACACTCCAGGAACCTGGAACGAGAGCTGCAGACAAAGCCTGGCTCCTGCCAGGTGTCCTAACGCCAAGCGCTAGCGAGGGAAGGAAACAGCTGAGATGGAGACCCTCTACCATGTGCTGACAGTAAGAGGCAGGGTGTGAATGCATCAAAGACGGGTGCAGGCTGTTGTGGGGCTTCTCTCCATCTCAGTGTCCACCTCGGCACCAGCACCTTGACTGAAAAAAGGAGGAAAGTGGGCAGCGTTGATCCTCCCTCGCCTCCAAAGCCCAGCCAGGCAAACACAAGCAATTTGGGGTGACACAAGGACAGATGCACACACAACTCCCTGCAGTCCTCATGTTGCTAAAGAGCAAAGTAGCATTCCTGGGAAAACCCTGTTCTTGCAGCTCAGATCTGGATTTTCTCCGGTTATACAATCACAGAATTTTATCCCGCATGCACTGCAAATTCAAAACGGCCTACATGGCATTGAAATGTACATAACAAATTCTTAGTCGCTACTTAGACCAGTGCGTCCCTAAAGTGGAAGAAAATGAAAGGTGATGAGGAGCGAAGAACAACCAGAAAGAGCTAAATTTTTTGCAATATGAAAAACAGAACAAAGTCTAGACGATACAAACTCTTCCTCTGCTCCAACCATGGGAACAGACGGATGCGAGACAGAAGCTGCCAGCCTCCGTTGGAGACTCTCTTCCCACTCTAAAAAATGCGTGAAACGAAGTCCAGGGGCATCCCTGGCATTGTCGGTGGCGGGAGCAAGGTAAAGTACTGCACATCTGGAAATGGGGCTGAGGGGGATGCGGCTGCAGTGCCAGCTGTGCCAAATCCAGCTGCAAACCCCACAGTGCGATGAGAACCAGGCCAGTCAGGGTTAACAGACCTTCACTGCTCTGACAGGAGAGTCTTACGGCTCCCTGGCACACTATTCTGCTGCTGTGTTACCTGAAATGCCATGTGTCTTTGTTTAGGGATGCTCAAGACAAAAACGCCATCTCTCCCATGGTGGTGACCCCATTACCACAGCTTCCTTGTGTAGTGCCCCTCAAGTGCTCACAGAGAGAAGCATCTGTCACTGCCTGAGGGACTGGGCTCTCGGGGCCAACTCCAAACCGAAGCCACAGCGAGGAGGGGAGCGATGGCTCTGAAGAGCTGCCTGCAGGTTTGTGCAACCATCTTTAGGACCATAAATAACAAGCTTGAGAAATTCTTCTGCTGTTCAGTAAAGAAAAATGTTGTCACTCGCCTTTCACGTTGCTGTATTTCTTAAGCATATTCCTACAGTTGCTCTTCCTTCAGGGCTCTCCCTGCCCGCCCAAGAGGAGCACGGGGAGGTGGCCAGCGCTGGTGTCACAGCATGGCCCGGGCTGGGACACAAGCCACGGGCACAAAGTAGGACAGGCAAGGAGGCACCAACTCACTGGGCTCTCCAACCTGCTTCGCCCATCTCCTCCTCCTCCAGTGTTGAGGATGCTGTGTCCAGCTCCCTCTCATCTGCTTGCTGGAACCCTCAAACCTTTTATTCCTGTGAGCCACGTCCCTGATTCCACTGCAGGGCTGGGCTGGCAGCTCAGACCCTGTAAGGCTGAGGAAGGGTCTGACTGCTCACCTCCCCGGGAAATGCTCACCACCAGCCCTGGGTACATGACCACCATCTCCAGAAAAGAGGCAGTCCCGTTCTATGAGGGGACTGTCCTCAAGGGACCCACCATAACGGCTCTTGAGCAGAACCTCGGTGCCCAAGATGCAGCCCTATGGTAGGTGCTGGAGCTCCAAACAGATGGGAACTTCCATCCACTCCTCCTGGCTGATGCTACTGCTCTGCTCTATGGGAAGTTTTGGAGACTCACTTAGGTGGCTCCCTTAGATGACAGTGATTTCCCTTTGGTGTCTCATTTCATGTGGTTCTTGATTTTTATGTGCAGTGAAGCTTAACAAGCTCTCTGGATCTCCTCCTGGGCATGCAGGAGCTCACAGAAGGTGACTTTAGTGCTGCAAAAGCCTCGGTCTAAGAGCACAGACGTGAGTCATTCACAGGAGCAAGTGAGGCATCATGGTCACTCTGAGCCGGGCAAAGTCTTCTCTCCGGTTATACCCCTCCTCTCCAGGACGAGGCGATTGATGAAAAAGCTGTTAACACCTCGTTTCCTCTGGACCTGTATCACAGCACCCATGGACGCAGGGGCCATGCAGCAGCCTGCCCTGGATGCAGGAGACTCGGCGCCTTGCCCAGTGTGTGACGCAGCAGAGCAAAGGACACACAGCTGATGGGTGCAAGAGCTGACAGGGAGTGGAGAATGCAAGTTCTTCTGTCTTTGCTGGCTAAGGGGACCTGCTGCTTCCCCCTGTTCCTCAGTCTACCACCTCTATGGCAGCAGCACTGTTTCTTCATGCTCCACTGGTAAACCTTCTGAAGACAAACACTAAATAGGGCATCAGAGTATTATTATTGTCCAAAACCAACTTCAGCCAAAATATCTATCCCTACTTGGACTTTTGCATTCAGACATTCGTTCCAAAATCCCCTCTGTTCTTTGATTTCCTGTCCCTCCCCCTTGCCCAGGTCAGCCATGGAGCCCGTTGCTGCATGGAGATTATCAGCAGAGATCATGTTTCTAGAGAATGGCCTTTCCTCCCCTCCTATTTCCTTTACATATTTACACTGAGAGACTGTTTCATTTAAAACATTCTCCAGCAGCATTTTCCAGGTGGAGACGCTGGTTTCCGTTCACATGGGGTTACCATCCCCTCCCAGCTGGCTTTCCTCGCAGGGTTGGAATTCCTCCTTCTCCATAGCAGGAAGATGCCTGGAAAGTGACAGACTGGCGGATGGGGGACACTTGCGAGGAACAGAAAGATTGGCAGGAACATTAATGAAGCAATGAGGTCCCATTGGGCTTGGCACAGCTGATTCTCAATGACCTTCTTCGTCTTCTTAAAAAAAGTAAATGTGTAGCCGTAATAAACTTGGAGCAGTGCAAGGCATTGGCCAGGCTGCCACTACATCGGGCATCAGTCATTTGCTTTAGTAAATGGCTTCACTGATAGAGTTCAGAGTAACTGCTGTTAAAAGGTCTCTGTTGCATGGGGAAAGGATCTATAATGGGACCTCAGTGTTGTCTTTCCTTGGCCTTATGGCTAATAATATCCACGAAAATATAAAATTAGTGCTGCTAAATTCTCCATATTATAAAAATATTGCTAGGGTGATAAATAAGGCCTGAAGAACCGGTGTGATGTGAAGGTTTGGCAAGCAGGCCTGGATGCTGACTCACCCGACCAGACACAGGAAGAGCAGGACCCCGGGGTGACAAATAGGCTCCTGGAGAGGGACAGCAGAGCTCCCCCAAGAACCGTCATCATTAAAGGCTGGGGTGATGCATGAGGAACTGGAGCTCTGATTAGATACTCTGCAAGTGAATGAAACACTCGAAGTTTGCTAAATTGCAGGGTCTACATTTGTAAAAACCAAGGCGGGGGGTGTTATAGCATAGCCATAAAATACAATCCAATCCACCTTAAGACGCCTTAAGCTGCTCAGTGACTAATCTCCTCAAAGGAAAGCTTAAGAGGTGACTCCAGCAGAGTCAGAAAGTACCTACCGGGGAGAGAAGCTGTGGCAAGTATTAAGTACTCCTTAATTCTACAAACAAAGCACAAGAGCCCATGGCCATCCATTAAAACAAGACATTAAAAAAGGTGATATTCGGAGCTTAATTAATGATGAGGACAACTTCATGGGCACTATAGGTAGATTTTCCAACACTTGAAGAGGCATCTTTAATGCAGGACAGAAACTTTGAAGGGCTTCCCCCTCTGGCGCTCTTTTGGGAAGGCCACACTTGATTACCTAGAGCTCACACATCCCCCCCAGTGCCATGCCCATCACTGCTTCCAAGAACTTGATTAGATTAACAGGGCCAGGCCTGGCGAGGCAGCAGTTTTGGAGGGCTGTAAGGCATCGTTTCAGCCCCGCTAATTAACTTTGTCACAGAACCTCACTGAGGGCCTGCAATTTCAGTGGGGATGCTCTAGAAGTCCTTGAAGTAACCACAAAAGACTGAATTGCAGCAAGTGCAGATATTTTTCCACAGCTGTAAAGGAATGGAGAAATGCTGAAAAGGAAAGGAGTCCAGCAGGAAGCAGTGCAAAGGGATGACTTCTGGTCCTAGAGGACTCTCTGATGCAGAGGAGAAAGGGAACCAAGAGAGGGTGCCCAGAGATGAAGTCACACACAGGTAAACCAGAAATCAAACATAAACATCTTCATGCAGGTGGTCATCAGCAAAGGTGAGTCATTGTGTGGCAAATGCAGTCACCAGTAGCTCGAGTCTTAAAATGTGGTTTCTTTTTCTAAAAGATTTCTTCCATTCAGCCAGAAGCTGTTGGTCTGGGCACGGGATCAGGAGGCTTCCCTGGCTGCGTTCAATCGGCTGTCCTTCTGACCTCCTCACCCAAGAGAGTTTCCAGCTGTAAAGCACAGCCCTCAACCCCAGTTGTACTCCTGGTCCTGATCTGTATTATGGGAAATCCAGAGCTTTTGCCCCCCACAAAGGCTCGGGTACCTGGTCCTGAACAAGATGGGGTGCCCTGTGTGCTTCACCACCAAGGGTCATGCTGCAGCAGCAGATGGGAGGGGGAGGTGGAGGCCAGACTCAGCTGCATCCAGACAGCAGTGCCAGGGTGGCTGCTTGGGTAGGCTATGTTGGGGGTCAAAATAGTTTACTTATAGATTATTAGAATTAGTTGTGTGATCACTTAAAATTAGGTTGAACTGGAACTTGATGGCTTTGCTTGAATGACTTTGCGTGGCATGGGTGACTGAAGCATGGAGGCCCTGGGCCACAAACCATAACTGAACTTCAGCTGAACCTTTGCTTGGTTGAAAAGAAGTATTGGGAGTCTTGCACAACAAGATGAACTGGACCAAGCCTGTAACTCAAGGGAAGGACCTTCAAAGAAAGAGAGAAACCATTCCATCTGAAGAAAATAGATGAAACGCAAGTACAGATAAGATGGGAGGATGATGAAACTGTGTGAGTAGGTAAAACTCAAAATATGCTACTCCAACTATCGTAGAGGATAAGCAGCTATTAAACAAACTGGACAAAAAGTCCATGCATGTCACATGGACAGGAGTGTGAACACCTTAAAAGGCACAGGAAAACAACCAAGAGGGGTCTCTTTGGAGACTCCCAGCTCAAGCTGCAATAACCCAACTCTGGCAGAACGTGGGGTCCGAACTCTTCTTTACAGTCAGAGGCTCAGACTGGATCCAGAACCCCCTGGACTCCTCTTTAAGAGGAGTTTAGAGAGCAAGGGGAGCCAGCCTGAACCTCGCACGCAGTGGGAGGGTCTTCTCAGACTCTTCTAGAGCAGGCTGGTGCTGCCGAGCGGCTCCAGCAGACACCCAGCCTGCGCAGAAGCAAAAGGATTGGACAGTCCCCTGCAAGACTCCCACAGGTCCCTCCAGGGCAGAATCCCACCAGCCTCACCTGCAGGAGCGGCGAGAACGCAGCAGGCTCCAGGGGGGCAAGAGACTCACAGCTGCAGACCTGGGACCCACACAACCCTTGGCTTCCTCCCTGCCCTAAGCAGACTTGCCCAGCCTTCTCTGCATCTCCACCCTCCTGATGATCACGTCCTGCTGTTTGTGGCTTCCAATTAGCCTTCTTGCAGCTAATCACGGCGGTGGGGGGGATCTGGGCTGCCCCAGCACAGCCAGCTGTGCCCCGCACAGGGCAAACCCAGGGTGAGCAGGAGCTGCCTACTGTTCCCAGCTGAACCTTCAATGCCTCCCGAGGGCAACTGTCTCCCAAACCCGACTTTAAGCACTTCCCATGTAAATCCTAGTGGCCAAAGGAACTTTTTTCCCCCCTTTTTAATATTCTCCACAAAACTCACATCCTGCCCACAGCACTTCTGGACGAGCAGTCTGTACCCAGGTGGCTGCTGACACGTTTCCCTGGTTTTACACAAACCGCCTCTGCAGGGGAGCGTCTCGAGGCGAGGAGAAGAACCCCATCCTGCTGGGTGGAGGGGTCAGCACAGGGACAGGAGCTCAGCCCCGCAGCCAATGGGCATGGATCTGCACCGCCTGGTGCCAGGAGCTGAGTTTGGGCAGGAGAAGTCCCGCTGGGCGAACCTCACAGAGGGTTCTGCAAGCGGAGGTGACGTTCTCGGCTGGAGCCCCCAAGCAGCGGAGGCAGCAGCAGGACGTGACAGGGAGGGCTGCGCTCAGGGCTCGGGCATCTCCCCGGCACTGGCTATGCCACGGGTGGCAGTGCCTGGGCTGGTCCCCACCGCTTGCCGAGGGAAAGTGCCACACATCTCCCAGTCCCCTCCCAAATTTGTTTGCGCAGTCAAAAATTATGGCTTGGGTGCCAAGTTTCAGAGGAGAAAAAAAGAAGAAAAAAAACCCCATCCAGCACAGGGGAATATTCAAGAGCACCCGAGAGGATCTGAGCTGCATGAATTCATCATGCCGGTTCCCATCAATGCACGGCTGAGCCTGATGAGAACCTGGGCGGCAGAGCTGCAGCAGAGGCTCTGGTTGTGGCTCTGCTGGGGTGAAGGATCCCGGGAGCTCATAGAATCACAGAATCACAGAATCACCATGGTTGGAATGGAGCTCTGAGATCATCGAGTCCAACTTCAAAAAAACCAAACAACAAACAAACAAACAAACAAACAAACCCACAACAACAAAACAAAAAACACAACACCCCACCACATCACACCCACCCACAAACCAATAATCTTGGGCACTAGAGCATGCCCTGAAGTGCCACGTCTACACTGTTTCTTAAAT